>JAOVVB010000010.1:13454077-13479092 GCA_028570985.1 Heterobranchus longifilis | reverse complement strand
GCATTTGACAAAAGTTTGTTCGACGTCTGACCTCTCAAATCCGAACCATTTCCAAACCACAGAGGAAACGTTACTACCTTTCTTTGGCACAAGGTCATCCTGACGTGAAGAGCCGTCCATCTCTATGATGTTGTCTCTGTAGTAGCCTATTACGTTGCTTCATAGAGTGCTCTACTCTCACAAGTGAGCGGTTAATTAGGCGCGCCATCATGTGGTCGGACATGCCTGTTAATTATTCTGCCATTGGTGCAATTACAATGTATCTAATATTTTTATTTAAAAAATCGCGATACCTCGATTTAAGAAAAAATTAAATCGTCTTAAAACGCAAATTCGAATTAATCGAAAAAATCTAAAGAATCGCCCAGCCCTACTTGGTTGTAATGAGATGTTATTTGAGTGACTGTTGCCTTTTTATCAGCTTGAACCAGTCTGGCCATTCTCCTTTGACCTCTGGCATCAACAAGGCATTTTTACCCAGAGAACAGCCACGCACTGGATATTTTTTTTTTCATACTCTATAAATCCTAGAGATGCTTGGGCAGGAAAGTCCTAGTTTTAAAAACCAACCGTTCTGGCACCAACAACCCCGCCATGTTCAAAGTCACTTAAATCGCCTTTCTTCCTCATTCTGATCCTCACTTTGAACTTCAGCAGGTCCTTGATTGTGTCTACAAGCCTAAATGCATTGAGTTGCTGCCATGTGGGTGGCTGACATAGATCTGCAAATATATATGTGCATTAAGGAGCAGTTAAACATGAATGAAGTGGCCAGTGAGTGTATTGTGCTTTTTTTTTGTTTGTTTGATTTTGTTTTGCATTCTTTTTCCTAAATCTTTAATAGGCAAATGAGTAACCTAAAATGTTTGGCATTTCAAATGTATTAAATTATTTTATAAATTGCTCACATTACTGTTTGAGTTTCTATAAGGGATATTGTGATAGGGCAAAGACATTTCCTACTGTAACATTGCTGTAACATCCTTGATCCAGATCATCCAGTTTTTTCCTGGCTTTTAAGTGCAATTAAGTGTTTACTGCAACTGCATCAGTCATAATAATGATCATTATTATTTTTTCCTTCTAGGTATGAACACTTTGATTGGCTATGACTTGGTACCTGAGCCTAAAATATTGGACGCAGCTTTGAGAGCTTGTCGGCGATTAAATGACTTGGGCAGTGCCATCCGTATTCTCGAAGCGGTTAAGGTCAGTACAGTGTTTTAAACAAACACATTAGGCAATGATGTGACTTTTTTTTGTTATGGTGCCTCTTGTTTTAGTTAAGATAATAGAAGGTTATGTTTTCATTCCTAGCATATTATTTGCATTAACCTTATTGTGTGTGAATTTAGTTTTTAGAAGCATATTGAGTAATAATATGCATTTATTACACAGGACAAATCGGGTCCACACAAAGAGATCTACCCATATGTTATCCAAGAACTTCGTCCCACACTGAATGAGCTGGGAATTCCCACACCTGAGGAGCTTGGCATTGACAAAGCATAGACTTCTGACTTCTGTCATGGTGAATGTTGAGACATGCATACAGCCTCATACAAGTCATGCCTCTTTTAAACAGGCAGTCTTATGAATCATTACATATAATCTTTCCTGAAGCTGTGTTCATTTGCATATAATTGTATAATAAATAAGTTAATTTAAGATTAAATAAAATGGTTATATGATCAAATTTAATTGATTTCTTTCTGTGCTCACATTTCCTGTTTGGAGACTTGTTCATCCTGGTCTTAAATAAGAGTCAGTAACTGAATTAATGAATTACATTCTAAGCAAACAGATTAAAATACTAAGTATACTTATTTTATGCACATACGTAAAGTATGTATATATTTGCATATACCTATTCTGTGCTAACAAAGCAGGCTGACACCCTGATATTCTTTTCTCTAAAAAGCTTGATTGGTGGTGCATACAAAAGCTCTGCATGTAAAGATGTTTGGATAAAATTCTAATCAATTTATCGATAACATGTCCTTTGTGTCTGTAAATGATAAGCAAATTTTTTCTGGCAAAGCAAAAACAGCCATGTGATGAAACAACTTGTTTTAAAGTCAGTAAAATTATCATATTTAGTTGTAACATGTTTGTTTCCCTGTGATTTGTTCTTAGTGTCTTCAGAGGGACCGTTGCCATTGTCGGGGCTGAGTGGACCTCCTGTACTTGAAGTCTTTGCCACATGTCATGATATTTGTGCTATATTTAATTGGCATGTATAATGTTCCTTTGCTTGTAAAATATTGGTGGACCTAATAAAGGGAGAAATATATATTTACTGAATCTTGTCAATGTTGTTTTTGAATTACATCTATATATAAATATGAATGCACTGTAACATTGCATATTGGTTGATCTAAATGACCTTCGTGTAACACCAATCAAGCCACATGAGTACAAAACTCACACCACTAGAGGGCAGTGCGAGAGCTTGACTAAGTCCATAGGCCAAATATCAAATGTACTTGGATCATGTAGGTACACTCGGTGGTATGAACAGTTATTGTATGCCCTATGTAGTGCATTAAGTTAGGAATATTTGTGGAATACAGATCTTTTAAACAAATTATATCATGATGGTGTACGCCGTCAAAATATTTTTTATTTTCCATAGTCATCAAATGACGCGAAGTAACTAACGCTGATCTGTGTTGTAGTACCATGGGTGGTCACTAGGGACTCGCTCTGGAGAGTTAAAAATCTGGGTTCTTTACACACAGTTTAGACTTGCCTCTTTTGTAGAAATTGTTTTTTTTTATATATATGTTCATAAATAGTACACTAGTAAAATGTTATATTAAACATATACAGGTATTTAGTTTTTCAATCGCATTTGTTAAACGAAAGCATTTTTATTTATTGTAATTAAAAACGAAAACTGCTTTTTTTTCACACACCCCTAGTTAGAACAGTTGGAGCGGCTGAATGATTGTTTTATACAAAACAGAAAAAGGATTACGTCACAAAGGGGTGCGTTCAAACATTTACCGTGTACTATGAAAACAATAGCCTACTATAGTTTGCAAGCTATCTTAGATCAAACTAAAAAGAGTTGTTTTTAAAGTAGATTTTGAATAGACCATTAAATATAATTGATGTTATGCCTCTTTCGTGGATTATTTTGTTATATCTGCAGACTTAATATTTACTACCCATTCACACCTTCTGGCCTGTCATAATTGAGAATTAAAACAGTACAGTAGTATAGTAGTTGACTATCAGGTACATGTTCTTCATTCTTCATCGTAATCACTTTCAAAAACAACAAAAAAGTGTACTGAAATTACACCGCAGATCCCTGGAGGCCCGTGAATTCACTGTGAAAATCATGCTTCCGTAGCAGCAGGGTACTGATTGTTAAGAGATACCGCTTTAGAGACTACAAGTGTGCACTTTACCAAGTAAAGTGTCTGGTTGGCAAATTGTCAAAAAATGTCAACGTGAATATAGTACTGTTTAACAGAAGAGCGTGTAAAAGCGCGTGGGACAGCACTGCACTGGGAGGCCTACTTGTTGCTGTAGGCGGGCTCTGGCTGTGCGCTGCTCTGTGTGTGTGTGTGTGTGGGTGGAGGAAAGCCAAGGGGAGTGTGGGAGTCCCCATGCACGCGCCACTTCAGAAGGGGAGGTCAGCGAGCGTTTCCCTTTGGCTGGCCCCCTGCTTTTTTGCCCCTAAACCTTTACATCGATTTTCTTTTTTTTCGTTTGGGAGCACCAGAGGACTATCAGAGGCTTATCGGAAGGAATATTAAGCTCTCGGGTGGATGCACACACTCTCTGCGTGTTGATCGAGCAGTGACGGACAGACGGCTGGGTGAGAAGAAGAAAAAAAAACTCGGTGTAGAAAAACAGGGATGGTGGACAATTCCAGTAGCAGCAAGGCGCAAACGGTGAGTCCAACTCCGTGCCGCCTGTTAATAGCTACTGTAACGTTTCACATCCAACCCATTTGAGAACAACTGGAATTACATTTATGTGGGTTTTTTTTTATTTTATTTTTCTACTCTTCTCGTAGTTTAATGTGTAGTCTTTTATTTTTTTGCCAAAATTTAGTTTGTACGCGTCACGCTGCAGGAGTTTGGTGTTTTCTCCAGCCTGCACTTTTGACCCATGTCTTCCAGTCGTTACAAGTAACAGTTTCGTTGCGAACTGAATTTCTTTTTGTCGCTTTTGCGACATTCGGAAGTTTTCCTGTTACACACTCGTCTCTAAAACTCACTCCCCCGCTGCGTGTGTACTGTGTGTACTGTGTGTCCTCTCTGTGCTCGGTAGGTTGGATGGTTGGATTGGAAGTGCGCCATACTTTTAAGCCGCCGCCGCCGCCGCCGCCGCTGTTAAATAGCCATCATCTGTCGCCTGATTCACGCACTCGTCTGTATCCTCGATACAATACCAGCTTTCGACAGATACTGTTATGAATGCGTAGAAGTATTTGGTCTGGACGACATGAGTTAATATTTGTTTAATTTAATGTATCTAGAGATACAGTGTTTGGCCGGAAATCCGGTCGCCTGTGCCGAGTAGCAACGGAACGGGGTCAAAGGACAAACGTGTTTTTGCCAGAAAATGCCCGCACGATGTGTTTAAGTTAATTCAAGTTAGAATTTAAGCATTTTGTAATTCTAATATACTCTTGTACTTTATACGTTTTGTTCGCCATATTATCTAAAATGAGGCTGAATCCATAATCGCTCCCATTCGGACGTGGAGGCCATTATTTCCCTAGTCTACATGGTGCTCTCATATCGGCACACACACTTATAATCAGACTGGAATGAATGGAAAATAAGGGTTTATTTTGGGATTCAGATTTAGGTCTGATTACACCCTAGGTCAGTTACATAATGTTATTCCCAGGATCACTCCAGTCCACTGAAATCACAGCTTTTATTTTAACGTTTACGGATTGATTGTGTTTGTCGTTTTTAACCAGTAGTGTTTGTTCTGAGAACAACAGTTCACTTTTTTTAATGTAAAACTCTTGTTTCAGGAACTTTTTGCTTTCATATCTAGACACAGATATGGCAAAATAACTAAAATGCCAAATCTGCCCCCAGTACTAATGATATTTGTGTCTTCAGCCCATTTTATCTCAGGAGAGTGTCCTGGCAGGAGCATTCTCACAGACAGCACTCGCTGGTGTCGCCGGTGTCAAACTTGAGGCAGTTATGGAGCAGCTCCAGAGGCAGCAGCAAGCTAAACTGGACATGGAGAGAAAAGAGCGACACATGAGCGAAGCCCACATCCTGTACGCCCAACAACTTGCTGCTCAACACGCCATCATGGCTTCTGCCCGTGCCCAGGGAATACCAATAAACCCAGAATACTTCAACAGCTCCAGAGAGCAAGTGCTAAAGAGCCAAGAGCCTCCAACCAGGGTTTCTACCCAGAGTAGTCTGGAATCTGCGCAAGGCAGGGAAGATGATGAAGAGATGAACAGAGGACCGGCGTCTGCTGGAGAAGAGGATGAAGATGAGGAGATGATGGATGGTGAGGATGGCAGCGAGGATGACGAAGGCGAGGGGTTGGAGTTTCTCAGAAAGCAGAGTCTGGCTCTTCAGCAGCAGGGGGTAGGAATTGCTCCATACGCTTTCCCAGTCTATGCTGCCTCACCGCCAGCTGCGAAAAAGCGAGCCCTCTCGCCTCCACCAAAAGTGAAAGATGAACCAGAGGACAGCCCATCCCCTACTGAGCAGCATTCGTTCAATACGCCAAATGGTCTTGCTGACTGGAGTTTTGATGATTCGATCAAACAGGTTTGTCTTTTGTTAAAAACAAAAAAAACAAACAGATTTTATCATATTCTGAGGGTTTTCTCAAAAAGGCACATTGACAAGCTAAAGCAGAAAGGGTATTTTTTGCCATGTGCTTTAATTATTAATATTTAGCTTGATACTCTCAATTCACAAAAGTTGTAGCCTGACATAAATGTTAGAGGGTTAAAGAATTGTTTAAATACATTAATAAATGGTCTCAGTTCAAGCAGTGTATATTTCTTAAACTTGTATCCTTAAGCTTAAGATTCCTTCTTCAGTCCTTAAGGTGTGATGTTCGGACAATCTGCCTAGCGGCAGACTGACCATTTCATTTAGTCTTTCATTCATTCTCGTTTCCCTGCATTCTCCTTTTCCTCTGTTCTTCCTGGCCAGTGGTGCTTTCTTGGAACAGATACTTGGCAGTGTGTTGCTGTCTTGGCGTCTGTCCAAAAAGACACGCCGCCACTGTTGTCAGACAGAAGGCCAAGTTGTTGGAGGCACGTGCCTCTGCTACAGGAGAATAGCCATAGAGATTTACATGCTGTCATGGCCATACACAGATATTCTTATATTACATATCTGATTATATAATAACAGTACAAGATTTTTGAGATTTGCTTCATGAGATTTTTTGTTTTTACTCGTATATGTTCCTATTTTAAATTGAAACAGATTTGAGAATTGTTAACATAAGTTTAACCTAGCATAGAGAGAAATGAAATGCTTTAATTCTCTATTTTATTTATATATATATAAAAATAAATCGTTCATTCTGCTTTTGGCAAAAAAAGAAAACCTGAAGTGAAACTTTGCATTTGCAACTTTTCTTGAAACATTTCTTGAAATTATTTAGAACACAATCTTCTGCATTCTTTCAATTTTACTAAATTTATTATCTTTTAAAAAACTATTATAACTCCAGTATCTTATTTAATTTAATACTATGTAAGCTATAAGCTATGATTTAGAGGCAGCTATAGGGAGCACCCAGCAATAAAGCTATTATGGCAGGAAGTAAGGCTCCATGTAGATGGGCAGCACTCTGATGTTTTGGTCACACCCATGTCGCTATATGTTTATAGGATAATGGTGGGTGTGGGCGATATCATTTCCTGTGCAGCCTTCATGGCTTGCCAGCTGGAGATGGTCTAATCGAAGGAGTTTTATTAGCTTTTTTTAAAAAAAAAAAAATCTAAATGTGCACACTATAGGGCTCATTTTTATTTTATTACTAGCGTATTGTTCAATTATTCTGTTTATTTCTCAGCACTTTTTGATTCTTAATATTAAGAAATGAAATATACTTGAGACAAATTAGATAGTGTTCTTCTAGTATCACTTGGGTGTTAAGTCTACATTTTTATTAAATGAAAAAAATAATTAATAAAATGGATCAACCAAGCATTAGAGTGCAGAGGTTATGGTGATGATGTATTAGGCCTCAATCCACCAGCATTTTGTGGTCATATAAGTTACTAAAGAGAGAGAGTTCTCTATGTTAATGCATGCTTTATGGACATCTGGCCATGTGGTTTGACTGACATGGTGAGAGGAATTTATTGATGACTGAGAATTTGCTTGTCTAAGTTTTTTTTTTCTCTCCATTTTGTTTTGCTTTCTTTTTATCCTGCCTTTTCATGTCTGCTCTTTAGTATTTAATGATGCTCTGCAGTGGTGACAGTATCAGATTGCAGTGTGTGTAGGGGGGCTGGTTTGATGGCACCGGCTACACAAAGAGAACAGATGCCACAAATGGCATTTTCAAATGAAGGTGGGGGGTTGGCTTTTTAAAGCTTTTCACACTTTAAAGGACAAGTCAATCAGTAAACACCTACACAGCGTCAGGGACTTTGGTAATGTTTGCTTATATCTTTAGGAAATCACCCAATTAATTGGTAGCTTTTTTCAGCTTTCAGAAAACACACACACACACACACACACGTACATTGAAATGATCTTTGTTGTCTCCGTGGGGAAGAGTTTGCTCATTGATGTTACATGCATATGGCTGCAGGAATAGCATGCTGGTAGTCATGAGATTAAGTAATGTATAAGAAAAACTGCAGAATGGCACCTTTGTGATGGAAAACCTTTGCAAAGGAGTGAATACTTTCTGTGCTCTGGCCACATTTAATAAAACTGATTTTTTTTTTCTTCTTTTTTTCTCAAAGGCTACCTGACTAACTCCATTGGTAAAATGTTGTATGTTTTTGGATGCACATACATACAGCTGGTTGTAGACGCTTTTTCAATGACGCAAGACCTAGTCTTTTGGCCCCTAGCATGCTAATCTAGTAGGATTAATGCTGGTTTAATCAGGCTCAGTGGGCAGTGAGAGACATTTGTGTTGAATTGTAGCCAGCTTCACATTGCTCCTTGCAGGTTATCGCTATTGCTGTGCCTGTTTCGAACTTTGGATGATGATCAGGTTGATAAATGCACACTGGTCACATGGTTTTGCACAAGGAATAGTGAAAGCTTACTTGTCATTTCATTTAAACCTTGGTTGCCCTTTACTACACTAACGACTTGATATGGTATGCTGAATGTGATCCATGCTTTTGCTCTGTTCAGTGGAAATAGAACTCGTTTTTTTTGTCCCCAAGAAGGAGAATTGAACTGAAGAACAAAAGGTTTCTTAAAATTCAATGTATGGAAGAGATGTTGCTATGGTTTTCTTGTCATTCATATAGATTTTTATACTCCCATTGTAAAAGACCGGGTGAAAAAATGCCTTTTGTGGGTTGGAGAGCAATCTTGTCAAACACTTATGCATTATTTAATCGTCACGCTAGCAACACATGAAGCATGTGCTGGCAGAATGAGGCAGCTGCTTGCAATCAGTTCTTATTATATTGTTGTTTACTGTTGCAGTGGTTACCATAAAGGTCTGGCAACCAAGATGCCTTCTTTAGGTAAAGCTTGCTTGTGTCTGCATTTCCTAAGATGTTTGAAAATATTTAGCGTATATGTATATTTTTCATGGTGTAATCTGCATTTAACGCAGCAATGTTAAGCTACAGGTTTCATGCAACATAAACTTTATCATAATAATGACATTTCCACTATGTTTTTGTTTTTATGCACTTTGTGTCGAGGTGGCTCAGTATGATTGAGAAGTATTGTTGGTTATTAATGTTGAACAACTCTCTTGGGTCCTATGATTGCTGCTGTCAATACAAAGGACAGTCATCTGTGTGATGGATCAGGTCATTCTGTGTGGCACCCATCATTAAGATTAGTTTATTTTGCCTGTATTGAGCCACGCAGCTTTTTTTTTGTGTAATCTAATGGTACACAAGTCATTCCAGTTGTCTTCACAAGAGACGAATTGGCATGTTCCATTTGCCCATGACATTTTAATAGTGTGCTGTAGACTTTTGTGGTTGGAAAGGAAGAAAAAGCCAGAATCTGAGGTATTTGATACTAAAAATCTTTAAAGGCTTGGCGTGAGTATGTGAGGTATGGGAGGGGTGTGGTATTGGTGTCTGGATTGTCCAGACCCGCCCAGAGGAAACATTCCAAGTGGCATTATGAGTTTCTTCTCCTGAAGCGGTGAGAATTCTCACCGGGGGGTTTGTGTGTGAACAAAGAATAGAGGGAATGGCCATGTTGTCCTTTGATTTGTGACCTTTTCTAGTCAAGTTCATCGGATGTAACTGAAGCAGTAATGGACGGGGGTGGTAATTGAGCAGAAAGGGAGATAGGGAAGGAAAGGGGGCTGCTTTTTATTTCCTTGTCCATTTCCTTTACCTCTCAATATGTCTAGAATGTCTGTCATCCTCCCGATCCCCTATCATCGATGCCTGTCCAGACCTGACTAAGGTTGTTTTGATTCAGAAAGGTTAAAGATCCCTGCACTTTAAACCATACACTGTAATATAAGCATTTTATAGTATGTTTGAAATATGTTACAGGCCATGAAACAGTGATGTCAATTTCTAGCTTTTTGATTTTATTCTGTTCAACAAAATCACAAAGGAAAGATTTAGTCCCTTAACTGTCCTTATCTGTTACTTTAACTATTGTATAATCTCAAGCCTTGGGCACCTTTGTCATCTTTAAAGAGAAGCAGAATCATTGGGATTGTTGTGTGGGTGAGATTCACATCTGTCTCCATTTTTTTAAAGGCTATCTGTTCTTTGATGCAGCATCCAGTCTATCCACAAAAAGCTGCAGACCTCCAGATTAGCAGTTATAGGCTCCTCTACCACCCATTGTCTGCTCTGGCTCTTCTCCTGTGTGTGGACTGAGCAATACTGGGCTAAAGTGAATTTCAACACTGTTGTTAGCCACTGTATAATTTACAGTTGGGTTGTATTTTACTATCCCTAACAATATCTGTATGTTGCCCTGAATATCTTGGTATTGGATTTTTATCAGTATTTGGCGCTTTTTGCAGTTCCACTGTAAGTGAGATGGTAGAGAATCTGTAGGATTAAAGTGTCCTCCCAGCAAGCAAGTACCACCAAGAGTTCAATACAATAATGTTTAATATTCATCAGTGGACCGCAGGACTGCTTATTAATATTAATTTGAAGATTATGTGTTAGTTTTTATTGAAATCAATGGCACGTCAGTGACTAATTGTTTAGGACTCAAAATTGCAGTCATAGGAAAGAAATGTTTCTGTTGTAACTGTAATAGTTTTTTTAACCGCCCTTAGCTTTGATTATGGTGGAATGTGGTGGTCAATTCATGTATAAAAATTATTCCTCATGCTCCCAGAACCACTCTTTTACTATTTGAATCCTGTAATTTGCTTGTGTCATCAGAAAAGAAAAAAATGCATTGATGTGATAACCTGGTCATTCAGTGCATTCAGATCATCAGCTGACTTCATTTAATTGCCAAATAATGTTGCTGAGCCTGGAACTTTCTCTTGAGCTTTTTCAGGGGCATTGCTTTATGCGCTTCCCTTCTTACCGTGATGAACCCATCACCAGAGATCATCAGGCTACATGACCTTTTTCCATTGCTCCAATCTGTATGCTCTCTAACAAAAGGCTTTTTTCCTGATTAGTCTCACTAACAAGTGGTTTTTTTTTGTTTTGTTTTTTACCACACTGCTGTGTATTTGTGGAAATGCTCTTAATTCATTAATTAATTCATTTTTACACAATGCAATTTCACTAAAAATTTATGGTCATTTCTAACCACAGTTCTTTCACAAAGTTGATGATTTCAGGTTTAAATAATGCAATAGACTGGAATTTGTAAATCCAATTTCAGTAATTGTAATACTTTTTTTTTTTTTTTTTTTGATGTAGGACAATAATGTGATCCTTTTGAAACATAACTTTTTCTGGCTAGGTAATTTACTTAAAACTATTTGGGAATGGTTGTAAATGTTTTAGAAAGGTGGTAAATTCATCTGGAAGGCTGAAATAACCAGCTCCTCCTGAGGTTGTGACACACATCAAAGTTTTCTTTAAAACTTGCTAAATTTACATTTCAGGCATTAGCAATACATCTGCTTCATTCTCTTCTAAGTGCAAACACTGCTGTGAGTTTCGGCCCATCGTTACATTTGCACTTAAAAACCAAACAAATTTGTTTGATTATGGAGGTCAGTTTCTCCTTTGCTGGTCATGAATTTCAAGAAGGCGTTTATTTTTTTAGGAATCCAGCCATTCCCATCCATTTGAAGTACTTATTCTTTATGAGTTTGTGTCTTTCTCACCATATGCACAATACCCCTTTCCCCCAGTTATATATAAAGTAAATTAAAGTAACATCCTCTTCACATTACAGGATGTTACATTGTATGCACTCAACCACACACAGTGTATTCACACTTTGCACCATAAGGTGTTCCATCTCCCAGAGTAATTATTTGACATGGTCACATGTAGTTTCTATTGAATTGATATGGGGGATGGGGACTTCATTTCCTCTTTCTGACCCAGATGGTCATCTGGTTCCTCCTCTTGGCTAATTTGCCCTCTCACTATCAGTCTTCCCTAATATAATTAGGAAGGCCGAAGCCTGATAAAGGTTTACACAGTTTATAAATGTCTTGTCTGTGAGATATTATAATGTGTGTAAACTAATTGCCATTTTACCTCCATGAATAATGGAATTTTAACATTTTTTACAGGGAAAAAATTTAGAATCTTGAGTTTCCATGTACAGCTAAAATGTTCTGTTTGGTCATGTTGGGTGCATCAGCATTTCTCATTATTTTGTAAGTAGCGTTAAATGTCTTTGAGACCTTGTATAATGTACAAGTACACAACCTTCTTTCTCTCACTCTCATCCGTTCTTACACACACACACACACACACACACACACACACACACACACACTCTCTCTCTCTCTCTTTCACACGCACACAATACCACCCAGTATGTCTGCCCTCCACAGTTCCCCTGCTGAGCGTCCCCTCTCGTGTAGGCCCAGCTGGTGTGTATTTGCTATAAACTCTGGAGATCTCATTCTCTTCCCAGCTGTGATTCACTTAGCATATTAAAGAGGGGGATGGAGGGAAGCTCCTGTAAAACTGCTTTATTACCTCTCTGCCTTGTCCTTTTCAAAGCTGCTCAGAGGGACAAACTGGATAGCCTGTAATCAAGCAAAGAGTGTATGCACCAAGGAACTCTTAAGAGCTTATAAGTGCTTTATGAGACCTGCCACGAGCAACACTGATGGAGTGGACTCCAAGAAATCGACAGAGATACCTATAATCTAAGTGCCTGAAAACCTCTAGCAAAATATGTTTATTAGCTTAAGTGTTTTCTTAGGTTACATTATTCCCCTCTTCCATTAAGATAAAAGTCGAGTTAATAATGAAAACCTTTACGAGATAGAATAAAAAAAATCTCCATAAGGGGTCCTTATGCACTTGCAATCTGTGAGCTCTATAGGGTTTAGGAGTCAGCAAAAATGTCCTCGTCCCTGTCATGTTTTTCTTAGTTTTGACCTGTGGCATTCCTTTCTATTGGGTCTTTAGCATATTGATCTTTACGAGGGCTTGTTTTCAGCTTATTTCGTCCACTTTTTTTAGAGCTAAGTGTGTCCCCTGTTTTACAGAATGGTAATGCAAGTTGGAACGAAGAAAGCGATGGAGGGAAAGCAAGAGGGGAGGCCTCCAGAGACTTTGCCAAGGTAAACTTAAGAGCCGAAAGTCATGGCTGTTACGATTTTATCAGTGACATATTGACCCAGTTTCACAATGTTATCTGAGGGACCTATGTCTTCAGACGGTAACATGTTGTAATGAGGTGAATGCAAATAATTACTCATACATGCAGTCAGTTTTTTTTATTATTTAACAAATTATCAGTATATTGTAGTAAAGAAAAAAATAAAAGGAGTTATAATCTATGTATATAATATAATCTATGTATATAATATAATGTATGTATATAATGCTGTTTGTTAATATGCAGCTGTATGAACTGGACAGTGACCCGAACCGGAAGGAATTTCTAGATGACCTATTCAATTTTATGCAGAAAAGAGGTAAGGAAATAAATTTCTTTACACTTTGATTCCTTAATCATTTAGTTCTGTGCCTAGGAAAGAATTAAATAAAAATATTCAACTGAAGTTTATTTTCTAAAAGAGTTCATTGGATTGTAACATGTTTATTAGGTCCAAAACTCCTCCATGTGTATTAAGGATGAACACTTGTGTAGGTCTTCTACAAAAACATCCATAGTGTTTTCATGACACATCAACTACCCTCCTGTCCACGTGTTCTCATTTATTTATAGATTTCCCTTAGTATACAAATGTCCACCATTTCTCATACTCTCAGTGTAGTGGTCATGATATCAACACTTCACATGACTCAAAAGGACACGGAGTCAATATCACTTTAATTTCCCCCCCAAAATGGCTGAGATTTTCTATTTAACTTTGTAATAATTTTATTAGGTAGATATTAGGCTGTTAAAAATGCATGTTGCTCAAGCTCCAGCACGTTTTATAAATTAACCGCAAGTGGACAATGTACAAGCATATCGCAAAATATGTCCACTCTGTCATCAACAAATTTAAAGTAAATACATTTTCTTCACACAGTGATTATAAAATCTAAATTTTCAGAAAGATGAATTGTACCCTTCTCAACAATATATTATAGTTAATGGGGAAAATCTAATAATAATAAAATAAATCCAAAATTGACACACAATTATGCATATGTCCACCCTCTCATGGAAGGATTGATGATGGGGTGGACATTTTTTGCTTAGGTTAGCATTTAATGAGCACATGGTGAACCTTCAGTTAGCAAAATGATTCACTGTCGAAAGTGACTGTATATCACTTTATGAAGATTTTTATATTTATTAATATTTCACTATGACAGGGTGGACATCTTAAGCCTGAAATCAAACTACACACACAATGTGATGAAAATTATTGAGTGTAAATACTTAGTCTTTACACCAGTTGTTTCAGCCTCCATTGAAGAAAGACAAAATGAGGGTCGTGACGTTACTGATTACATCTCCCAGTTTCTCAAAGGGGCAGTTATGCCAAAAATGCCTGGGTGGACATCAGTTTCAGGGACACAGACAAAAAATGTAAATTGAATAATGAAAAAGCACTATAAAAAAATCAAAATGCCATTTTATGTTAGGCAATCACGTACTGCACTCAAGGAAGTTCTGAGCAGAGCAGCATGTGGGACATGACAAAATCACATACACCCAATCAAAGAAAATGGTATAAAATGGGGGAAACAAATTTCTAGAGACTTATAATTGTACTTATATGTGTCTAAAAGTTTGGTCATTTATAATAAAACCTCAGAAATGCATTATTCTGCAATCTGATTAGGGGCACCAAAGACAATTTTAACCACATTATGTTTTAGTCATATAACCATTTCACTCGATTGTTGCTTGATAATGTTAAGAGACTAAACGTAGCACACAGTTAACTTATGGTCCAGTCTCAGGAGTTAACTAAGTGGATTCACATGTACTCTGCCTCTGTGATTGTCATATTGTGACAATGAGATGAGCCTGGCAGCGTCATCAGAAAGGCTAAGCTTTCAGGGACACAGCTTGAAAAGGCTGTTAACCCCTACCTTAGGATTTAAACTCAACCAGATGGGGAGCTGTTTGTGCCTGTGTGCCACCCCCAGCCCTCTTATGTGCTTGTGTGTAACTGGAGGCGTCAAGATGTTGGACGTAATAGTGCAGGGTGAATGGCAAATGTGTGATCATGCCAAATGTCTGTCGGTGGGGTCCGCTCCTCATGATTAATGATATTTGTTTGACTGCTTTAGTGTGAAAGACATGCTAGTTGAGCCAGACAGTGAAAAATGGGTCTTCTAACAATCCTCAAGTTGTTCTTGTCAGGTAGTTTAGTGTGACCCACTTGAGAGAGGAAGTCTAGGGCTGTTGTTTTATTGGTTCCTTTTCCTACAGACAAAGTGGGGCAGAATGAGGGCTGCTTTAGGATTTTAAGCTTACATAGTGTCGTTTGCGTCTGAATTCAGATTTTGCATATTAGACAGATATATAAAAACTATATTTTATTTCTGATGAAACATTCCCTGATTAAACATTCCTTTGGAATGAATGTGCATATCCTTTGCGTTGTCATCAGTCATTTGCATGGTTGATGGCTTGTAGAAATAAAGCTCCTGGTATTTGTCCAAATTGACCATTTCAGGAATTTGAATCAGTCAAACATTGCCTCTTAATGAAGCACATACACGCTTCGATACTTATGGGCCTCTACGCATTGTCCTAGTTGTCAAAGTGACTGAAACCTGATAAGAGTGGAGGAGGAGTGCAGCAGGAGCTGCAGGCAAGATGGGTGAGAGGTGTGTGTGTGTGTGTGTGTGTCCGCGCAGTGGGGGGCAGGTGGGGTGTCCACTTGCTCGGGGCCTTGTTGAGGGGGATCAGATAGAAGGGTGGGAGAGGTGGATTAAGGGGCCTCCTGTCCTGCAGAAGATTAATGAGTCCCTAAAACCCAAGGCCTCACCTTTTGATATAAAGGGAATGACACACAGATGAAGAACGAAACAAGAAGAACACCAGGAGACCATGAGAAACCAAGAAAGAGCTAATATTGTTAATGGTGACTAAGTAGAAGAAGAGTAAGTAATGTGTTAAAAAAAAAAAGCAGGAGTAATGTATTTGAAGTTATAGTCAATGGTTAATTAAAGGAGATTGTCTAAGCATTAAACAGAAGGTTTAAGTTATAATTTGCTTACCAAAAGACCCACCCAAACAGACAGACATATGCACATACACATTATCTGCTTAATGTTTTAATAAATTATGCAGCTCATCTTTGTGTGGAATACAGTGCCTGCCTTTTCCTGTTGCTAAGGGAAAAATGGATTTCTGGGTCATATATATCGTGCTGAGTTAATGTTAAGTATGGCATGTCCTGTTTTGTAGACGTTTTGTCTCCAGTTCTCGTGAGGCTTGTTATTCTCCTCTGGTGCATTTTTTGACATCCTGCTGAATGGATTTCCTCTGTGGTTTTATGCGTTCTGCTGTTCCCCCCTTGCACAAACTCTAAACCTTTATGGTGATCTGCTAGAGATTTATATTGGAAAGACAAGAATTTCCCCCACCCCTTCCTAGTTCTCTGCTGTGCACTCATTCTTTATCTACAACTCCTTTAATTTTCACAGATAGAGGTGCACTGAGCAGCCATGCCCTTTGTACTCGCTGTCTGTTGATATTTGTATTGCTCATGAGGTTGGCCTTTTGTGAGTCGCTGATATGGTGAAGCCTTATACGATGCATAGCATTAGTATCATGCAGTCACGTTTCTTTACTAATTTAAAACAAATTAAAACAAAGGTTTACATTTTAATACACATTTTAGACTTGTGCATTTTGGAATTCTGTCCTTTTTTTAATCAAATTATAATCTTTTTTTATGTAACATACAGTATCCATCAACAAAGTAGTTGTGTTTTGGTCCTGGTTCGAATTATCTTTAGAGCAACGCCACGGATGTTCACTCACATGTAATTAATGTCTATAAGATTAATGTCTGCTTAATGTCCCAGGGATGTGCGCATGTATAACAAATGGCTTTGCATCAGTAATACTGGCTTATCCCCTTAATATTAGCCGATGTGACGCAGATTGCACTTCAAGAGAAGAAGGATGAAGGGTTTATCAGATAGAACAGATTGTACGTTTTATTAGGCGTGAAATCAATATATAGACATGCCTTTGCTGTACCCTTACTATATATTTGTACATGGATAGCTGTCTAGAGTTAACTGTAATTAACTCCAGTTAAGTGTCAGGTTTGTACATAAGGATTAAAGGTAGACATGCAGATTAACTTGGTATGTTATAATACAGGAGGGTTTTGTGACTGGCTTGGCACTTCTAGTGACAATGAAGTCTTTTTGAACTTTATTTTTATTCAGTTGATTCAACTAGTATTGATTTCTTTAATATTTTAGATTTTAATATTAATATTCTTTTACCAACCATCTACGAGTTGTTAATTACCAATTAATGTACTGTATAAATAAACTGGAATTAAACTATGAAAACTAACCAAAGAAATAACCCAGATTTAATTTATCTAGGTTTTGTCTAAGCCATGATATTATTCTACCCTGTGTCAATATCTATCAGTGAGCAGTTTTTGTTAATGCCTTTTGCTGAAGATATTCCTGCAACTCCACATTATCATTTCTACTGCACACATTAATCAGCTGTCCTATTTCTAATCTTGACAGATCAGGGCAGATCCTCTTGTCCTAACTTGTCCCTTAGCTGGTTGGCCTTTTACAGTTTTAACCACTATATCCAGGATGTCTGACCTGGTGTTAAACTGTGCATTTCCTGTGCCCCTTACCACCGACTCTACAGTAAGAAAGACGAGCATTGTTCAAGTCCGAGTGTGGTATTTTCTTAAGACAACTGCCAACACTGTCTGCTATTGCTTCATTAAAAATGAAGGCCTCTTAATGTGGGTAGCTGTTCCCTTACCATATAGGCCAAAGATCATATTTACTTGATTTCTTCTCATTTGTTGAGCAAGGGAGAATAAAGAGTAAAAAGTTTTTTTAACTACCAATTAGATTTACTAGTTGTATATCAGCTTGTGTTAGGTCTTTCATTCTTTCTTAAATTTTCCCTTATCCCCAATGGATTAGAATCTATTCTCCTTACTCCCTCCTTGTCTCAGGCTTGTTAGTTGCGACCTCAGCAAGGTCGGGTACTGACTGCATTAACACAGTCTTTCTTGAGACTCTAATCGCAGTACTAAAGCCACCACTCACTCTTTTATGTCATTAACCTTTCCTGATTTGTCTTAACGCCTTTTCCCCTATTTGGCTGATTATTGGCAACGTGACCAGTTGAAAAGTCTAAAAAAAAAAAAAGTCACAAGCCATAGTAAGGTTATTATTAAAGCTTTCTTGATGTTGAAAGCATTGACTGGCTTTTCCAATGTGATTGAGCTCAGTCAGTTTTACAATTATGGTACAAGCCACATGGTCTCTCCCTTGACATACTACTTTTTATGTCCCTCACTTTTGACCTGTTCTCAATCCCTAGCATTGTGACCTGGGGTTAACCCTGAGCAAGAGCCTGTTTACTGATCTCTTGATGAACGGGTAATGTCATCCCTAACGTTAAATAACTCGTTTTCAAAGCTTGCCCCTGCCGTCCCCAGGGAGTGCTGGTCTTGGAAGCTTGCCGTTTTAAATCATAGCCTGCTCTCTGGGTAAATGAACACATCATGAATATCGGCATATTCCTGAGCAGGATTTTAGAGGCAGAGAAAAGCTTGTGGTGCCCTTTAAACCCTACAGAAACAGAGCTCGGTTTAATCTCTGGGATGATGGAATAGAGTTAAATATATATGTAGGTGTACCTCAAGAGATCTCTTTTGCTGTCTAAATGAGATTTATTTTAAAGGTAACTGTAGGCCATATTTTATGGTTCTTTCCCAGATGTGAGAAAGCACATTTGTTAAAGCACTTGTGCTTGTGGAGGAATAGCACAGCTGTTGTAGCGTTTTCATCCTCTGAAATGTTTATTGACCACCACCAGTCGAGAGTCATTACAGTGTTTCCGTTGGCTCAAGAAACATTAGTCTATACTGAGACTGCTCTTAGAGGTCACATTTAATATGAAGATGTACATACACATATAAAGCAAGAAAAGCTTTTCTGCATAATGTGTACGGTGCACAGAATGTTGCCCTAGATCACACTGGATTCTTCATTTGTCATGGGTATGTTTGTTTACCTGTAAATGAGCTGAAGGCCTGTAATCCTAATCCTTTTTTTCCCCTAACATACTAACGGCTTTTATTCTTGAATCAAAGCACGGACCTGAGCAGCATTGTTCATGCTTTGTTGTCACCTTTCCTGTCTTTGTTTATCTTTTATATTTTTTCTCTTTATTTCCCCACATACAGTATTTAAACTACATGCTGGAGATTCACTCAATGTGTGTTTAATGGACACAGCTACTGCAAATGCCTTTATTTTGTGAGCTTGTGTACCAATCTTACTGCTGAAAAAATTCATTTTTTTGCATAAACAAGAAAACATGACAGGCTCTCTAATACTGTCTAAAATCCTGCAATACTGCAAATAAATACTGAAATAAGATGAATAGGAGCACACTTGGTCTTCAACAAAGCAGGCAAACAATTGCTTGGTGTAGGGACTTGCATCTAATACACAGTGGAACTTATAGTCTGCAAAATATAGTAATTAATCTTTAGTCTGAGCTTTTATGGCTTTAATGTAGAGTGCTGTCTACCTATTCCTGCATGACTCACCCTATATGGATCTACATGAAGTTATGTTAAAGCTAACAGAATGCACTTACATTTTTTTTCCTTGCAATTTAATAGACCATGCCAGAGTACAGAGCAGAAATTGCAAATGTCATTCTTTGCATTTGCAGATAAATGCATAGAAAATGTGATCGATTATAATGATGAATGAGAAATGGGCAGATGTTACACAATGATAGAATATGAGTTGGATCATATAATGAACCAAACACACAAACTAAAATTTTTAGCATTATAATATTGGTTAAAAGAAGTTAATGTGCTATTTTTTTTTTATAGGTACCCCAGTAAACCGTATCCCTATCATGGCCAAGCAGGTTCTAGATCTCTATAAGCTCTATAAACTTGTGACAGAGAAGGGAGGTCTGGTGGAGGTCATCAATAAGAAAATCTGGAGAGAGATCACCAAAGGCCTAAACCTGCCCACCTCCATCACCAGTGCTGCCTTCACTCTTCGCACACAGTAAGAGCATAAACATTTGTAAAAATGTCACTGTAATGCCTGATTATAATCAGGTCATTTTGGTCAGTCCCTTGTTTCAAGTGTTATAGGTTGCACTGTAATCTGATTATTACTTACATATTCTCTTTGTAGGTATATGAAGTACCTGTACCCATATGAATGTGAGAAGAAAGGACTCAGTTCTCCTGGAGAGCTGCAGGCCGCCATTGACAGCAATCGCAGAGAAGGTCGTCGACCTGGGTACAGCAACAGTCTGTACCGCTTCTCTCCTTCCCCAAGTGGTGGTCCCCCTCACCTCCTCTCTCCTCCTAAAATGCACCTGCCCAACACTGGGCATAATGGCTTGCAGAGTACACCAAGCCCAGCCCTTAAGAAAGCGACAGGTAATCAGCTGGATTCACTCACCTACACTGATGTTTAAATGTTAATTCATAGACAGGTGAAGCTCATGGGTGATTCTAACAGTCCCAATATTTTACCCACTAAAACATTAAACAGGTTTACGTTGTTTAATACATTTAATAATAACGTAGTATTTTATCCCAGCTTTGAAGTGGAACAGTCAAGGGCCTGGTTTGGCAGCCTTCTGTCTAAAAGTCATACTGACTATAAATTCCTGGCAAGCCAGCACCACATGGGTGAAGAATCTTATACATGTAGAGCATGACCCAGACAATACATGTAATTAAAAATAACCAGACATTATGGTGAAATACAACACATTTGAATGTTGATATCTGCAAATTTCTGTCATATACTGAACTGAAATAGCAATGTTTATTCATCTGAATCAGTTTAATGTATTTCATGAGTTTAAGCTCCCCCTTGTGCCAGTGTTCTATAATACAATATGCATTATTATATAATGTACTCTGAAACAAGTTAAAAACATACTTCATATTTATTACATTGCAAATTTGTTATTTAACAGTAGCCTAGATTTAAGGTATGGTTGGTACATAAGAATGTTGATATGTTTGTTAAGGAAATTCCAGATCTGATTAGATACGAACAGAGTATTAAAGCTACTGAGAGCTTGTTTAGAGCTGTACCACATCAAGAGATTTAGACTTGATAAACATGCTAATTGAAAATGCCCTCAATCCCACACACACACCATGTCCTAAACAAATGCACAGCATTCAGAATGGCATTGAGTGCAGCAAAATTGTGTGAATAGTTTTGTCTATGCAATCAAATTATCTCCCTTAAAGCATAGTCATAATTATGGTTTATAATTTTTAGGGTCACTTTAATGTTATGTATTATTTCTTCTTTTTCTTCTTTTCATTATTATTATTACACTCCTTCACATCAGTTATCTTTTGATATCAGAAAGTTTCAGACTGTAGTCCTCACTCATCAATCTTATTTAACCTAAATGTTTAGTTCCTGAAGATGGTCCAGCCTCCATGTTGCCTGGTAGATTACCCCTGGCTCTTGCACTAGGCCACCAACAACAACTGGCAAGGGCTGCTACCTTGGAACAGCTGCGTGAAAGGTTGGAGACTGGCATCAGTGCTCCTGCTCTGGCCACAGGAGCCTCTGTCATAGAGGGGCCTGAGAGAAAGATGGCCCGCTTGGCTGAGGAGCAGCAGAGACTGCTGCAACAGGCCTTCCAGCAGAACCTGCTTGCAATGGCATCACAAGTGAATCCTGCCAATCTGCGCCTCAACACTACCAGTACCCCTCGTGGTGAGTCATAAGGCTTCATGTCATCTGTGTTTTCGGTCAGGTAGGAGGTTTGAATGCTGCAGTGGCATTTACAGCATTGACACGCAATACGTTTTCTCTCTTATCTAGAGGAAAAGCAGGATCTGTCCCTCAGTATCTCCTCAAATGGATCCGCCAGTATCACAGTGTCAATAGAGGTTAATGGGATCATGTACTCAGGTGTGTAACAGAATTATATATCAGCAAAACATTCATAATATTTTAGCCTTTCATCTGTATTTTTGCCTAATATTAAAAACTAATGGCATTTTCTGTACAGGATCCCTGTATGCCCAGAAGACCTCTGGAGCCTCAGCTGCATCTGTTGGCCAGAGCACCGCTGTCAATCCCAGTATCCCCTCCTCCTCTAAGGGTTCTGGCTCTACAGAACCTGCTACTAGTGGCTCGCCGTAGTTCTCAACAACCACAGGGTCTCTGTTTCTCTCCCTTTGGAAAGCTCACCCTACAGAGAGTCCAGTGGTCTACAAAGCCAAGTCTACCTCCTTTTTGAGACATCGGGTTCAGTCTGCTGAGAGTGAAATACACTTACAAAGATTAGATGTATTTGTTCCACACTCTTGCAGCCCTTTACCACTTGTCTGCTACAGACTCTCTCAGGACTTGAACGATCGTAAGATTGATCTAATCACAACAAATACCTCACGTTTTAATGAAAATTTCCTGAGCATATTTATGTGCTCTAGACATTTGATTCCAATGCAATATGCCTTCCTCTATGCATTTACGGTCCAGAGTCATCCACCTGCAAACAATCATGGCACAAAATATTCTGCCAAAATCATGCAGGTGGGTGTTTGTTGGGCATTTTGCCATCTACTATTTTTGAAGAGTTTACCATACCTATGCACATCAATAGTGGATTCCCAAGCATCCAGATTTTTTTTTTCTGTTTCTCTTTGTGCTGTGGATAGAGGAGTTTCCTGGTTTTGTTCATTTTGCTTTATTTACAGTGGATCACAGTTCCATCAAGTGTTCGGTTCTTTTGGTTAGCAATGGGGTCAACTGTTTTCCCTTTTAATTTTTACTTTGTGTATTTACTTGATTTGATTGTGGATTTGTTTTCTTTTTTTAGTTTCTAGATATACAGAAGTATTGCTTTGCATTTGAGATGAGCTTTACGTATTGAAACTGTTATTTACAAAGCAATCCTTTTATTTTCACTTATAAAGTACAGCTTGGTTTAAAGAGAACAGCATCTTGAAGGCGTGTTAGACGATCAGTTAGGCTCACAAATCTGGGCCTTTATTCCTTTACTCTGTGGTGAAGCATATAAGCAGTTTTCAGAAAGACTTATGAATTGAACCAGATATCGTATTGCTGAAAAGAAGGACCAGAGTACTTGTTCAAAAATAATGTTCTCCCAATACATATTTGTTTTAGTGGCCTTTTGCTTTGACAGTAACACCAACCTTCCCCACCACCACCACCACCACACACACTAAATTTATTTTTTTTCTCACTCTCTCTCTTTCAATTCTTATTTCATTTTAAGAGCTCAAATGTCTTTCCATATTGGAAAGGAAGTTTCTCAGGAATTTCAGATTGATGTCAGCATTTTTTTTTTATCTTAGCACCAAGGCGCCTCATGTATCAAGGCTAGATATACCTCACTGGACGAAAGTGAATAGATCTACCTCAAAATTACCTTTATATAGTACAAATTAGGATTTACCTCAGAATCAGCTCCCGGTAAATCACGGTAAATAAAAAATATTATACGCTTTATAAATGACCTCTTATTGAATTCTGAAGTATTCTCAGGTTGCTAGTACAAAAAAATCTCACATAGTAATGGCAATTTTTTCTTAATTATGTGAGAAGAGTTATTGATGTGCAGATGCTTTATCTCATTTGCTCAGTTTACTGTATTTATCTGATGACTACACAGCTGAAAACCAAAGATCACACTGTATTTCTACTAAGTTCTTTCTGGTGTTCTAACGATATGTACACATGGAGCTTGACAAAGTGGAATTAAAGTCTGAGTTAATGCAGCAGGTCATCGACAGCCTGTTTTGTGGTCATTCTTCAGTGTTTGCAAGCCTACACCGTTTGAATATATGTGGATTTTTAAGTAAATATGGGTGTGTTTTGTTTACATGCATAAAATAGGCTGTACTCTGATAAAGAAAAAATGGTCTTAGGAATTTAAACAATTTAGCAATTTAGCAAACAGCTTACACAGGACTAGAAAAGAATGCAGTTCTTGATAAAGAGCAAGAGAGTAAGGTTAAAGTGTTTTTGTTCATGATGATGAAAAATTTTAAGTTTTGTGTGGAAGTGAAGTGTGTAAATTTGTATACATTTAAATGTCTCATTAATATATATGAACCAAATGGAAAAATAATTAGTTTATTACAACCATAATCAAACTTTATTCTCTTAACAAGTTTTCTCAAAGTGCAACCAGGTGTCTGAGAAGCCTAGGTAGATGGTTCATTTGCTTTGTTTTATAGTGGAAAATCACAACACACTCTTATAATAGTTAGCATCGATTATTAATTCATTGCTTGAACAATAAAATTGGTTTATTATGCAGCATTCCTGTGTAATGAGGGTAACAATATTGGAAAAATTGAGTCAGATGAGAAGGTGGGCTCCATACAGAGCTCTCATTTTGTTACTGATATAACATTCTGTCCCTGATACTAATTTTGATATTAAAACTGACAGAGATCATATCTTTGGGTATTATCGTTATAATCTAATCTAAAAGTCATATCTGTAGCGCTGTTGACTCATTTCACATACAGAGCTTCACTGAAGAAGGTTGTGAAGCTCTGGATCACATCAGTCATTATTAAATAATAATTCTAATCGATTCAGAATTCACATCAGTATAAGTACAAATATACACTGGCCCAATGTTTTAAAACTAATTCATAACATTAACTCAAATAATCAGAGGCAGTGATTTATTGTTCGGTAAAAGTATTATAACTTCTGTAATTTTATATTGCTCCAAACATGGGTCTAATGGTTAGAGTTGAGACTGTTATACTCTAATCTAGCCAACACTTAATCTTTAAAATTATATAAATGTAAAAGGTATATAACCTCCTGTATCCCATAAATACTCTAGGTGAAACTGTTTTTTTTTTCTGTTTGTATCAAGTTTACATTACAATATTTTGACTATTTGGCAAACTTTGCAGAATTTGCAAAAAGGATTTCTTAAAAATCATTGCACTATACAATAATGTAATCATAGCATTCATGTCATAAAGTAAAAAAAAAAAAAAAAAAAGGGGGGGGGGGAAAGGCATTTTTCCATGTCCACTT
>JAOVVB010000010.1:13423819-13435814 GCA_028570985.1 Heterobranchus longifilis | reverse complement strand
CTAACACACACCTTCCAACACTGTGCACTCTCTAACACACACCTTCTAACACTGTGCACTCTCTAACACACACCTTCTGACCCTGCGCTCTGACCCCTGATTCCTAAGTGTGATATGGACAAAAAAAATCATTTCACTGTGTCTGTGTCGGTGTGTCTGTGTCGTTGTGTCTGTGACGGTGTGTCTGTGTCGGTGTGTCTGTGACGGTGCCAGTCAGGTCCATGTGAAAAATAACTGAATCTTATACATACAGTATATAATATAACACAACCTTTAACATAAAGCACCAGATCTGCAGCTGATCTCATCAGAACGTACCATCAGATACCACCAGAGAAGGACCATTCTCAAACACACACACACACATATTGTTCCCCCCAGTCTTTATTTAATTTGTAGTTATTGAATGTTGTGTACTTACTGTGTATACTGCCTCGTCTATAATAAATGTACAGTGTTTTATGATGGTCTGTACTTTGAGAGCCACAAGCAGCCAGAATCAAATTCCTTGTGTGTGTGTGTCATCATGCTTGGAGACTAAAACCAGATTCTGATTCTGATCAAGTGTGTCATTAATGCGCAGTAAATCTTACAACAAGCAGCTTTACCGGAACTTGAATTTCGCTTTTGATCAGATCAGAACAAACCGGAGGTGAGCATGGTGACGACGAACTCCACTGAGAGGAACCGGAGCCTGAAGAGACGCTGTGTGTCAATATTAATCATTAGAGCGTGCACGTGTGGAAGAGCAAAGAGCAATGGTCCTTTCACACGGTGTGTGTTTTCCTGCACACAGGGTCCACTTTTCAGATTTATACCATTTAACAAATTTGTAATCAGGCTTCTGATTTTCTAAAATCTCAAATGTGTCACTTGTAGAACCCCTAGTAGGTTCAGGTTTTAAAAAATATATTATATTCCATGTTATATGTATGTAATTAAAACAGACTAAGTTTATATTTAAATATTTGTGAATCATCGATGCTCCACACAGTTTACTCAGAGAGTATAGAGCATCTGGTGACAGGTGAAAGCTTCTGGAGCTCGTTCTCCTGAACCGTGATGCAGCCCACACACTCTCAACACTCTGGTTCTACTGGTCCTGTTATTTCCTGGTGATGATGATGGAAGGGACAGAACAGACACCTCACTGATATTAAACCCAAGAGGAATTCCAGCAACGCTGTAGAAAACCCTCATTTTCCCTGATCACGTGACCCTCACCAGGAAAAGTGGAAGGAAATTAATGAGTAAAGTGTGAAAGTTGGTGACTTGATAAAGAGATTCACAGCTTCATATTCAGCCCTAGTGCAGGATGGACTGTATGATGTGGTAGCGATCGATTTACCAGCAGTGATGGAAGACCAGTACCTGAAGATGGTGCCCAGCAGCTCAAACAGTGCTCTCGATGCTCAGAAGTGTTTCCTGCAGAGCTCGGGTTAAAATGGCTTTCTGTTAAATGGCTGTGATTATGTTCCCAGGCATGAGTTGGACAAAAAGATTTCCGCTCACATTACATGGAGAAAACATCTGTCTCCATCCTGCCCCACCATGTCATGCTCCACCCAGGACCACCCATCTCTGCCCGTCCCATCCATTACATTTACGTGATGAAATTTTTTTTACCTCTATGAGTAGTTTTACTTCACCATACTTTTTACTTTTACTTGAGTAGATTTGTGAAGAAGAAACGCTACTCTCACTCCGCTCCACTCGACTCGTTACTTTTATAACCATTTATTCTACACATGCAGCCGGAGGATCTACAACATGACTGCTGTCACCAATCAGACGTAGGAACAATAATCACATGACTCTGTTTGACCAATCAGCCACAATAACAGTAACCACATGTAGTCAGTCGGCATTGTGGGAAAAAATCTTCAGCCGGCTTCCCTGCATCATAAAAGTATGTTTCGCTTGCAAAAGAACAGCTTCATACTGCGGTGTCTTCTCTATTTGCCAAAAGAGACACACACTTTAGCATATAAACACTCGACTTCTAACCTGAGGAAACATGTCGCAGGTAGTTTAGCTGTTTCATTGAATGTTGGCATATATAATTATTATAATTATACTATCTACTGTATCCATCTTGTGTACTGTGTATATGTGTATATATATATATATATATATATATATATATACATACTGTATACACACACGCACACCAATATATAATTATTATACTTTTTTTTATCATTTTTTATATTAAGACTGGAGAGGGAATGAGAGAATGTTTATAGCTACTATGGAAGGTATTTTATCACAGCTATACATAACATTATGTAACTATAATGGTTAAAAATTATAATGTTCTTTAATGAATACAAATTGTAATCATTTGCACATTACAGATTAAAAGGTGTATTACTGTTTAATTAAAAAGCAAAAGCACTCGCACCAGACACGAGGAAGATCAAGCTAAGCTGAGGAGGCAGATTTATTACTGCTCTCGATAAATGCTCAATGATAAGGGAGAAAAATCACGCAACTAAACCGCGCAGCTCGGCCAATAAATACGCTGAAGAGCAGGAATTCGATTAAATTAGCCTTCTACAAAAAGGTTTATGATTATTAATGCCACATTCAGCTCTAGCTCACATCTATTACCACACACACACACACACACACACACACACACACAAATCAAACACAGAAGTGTATGCCACTATCAAATGAGACAGCCCTGCTGGACACGCTCACACACACACACACACACACACACACAGGTCTGTTTGTTTGCGATGGAGGCGTCTCTTTGTCTGTTCTGATAAGTCTGATCCTGCTGTTCCAGGACAGCCGCTAAATCAGTCGACTTTATGAGTTCATGCTGCTTTGTGTAACTGTGACACTATAACTACAGCACACTATCTGTTCCTGTGTCTGTTGCTGTTCCTATCCCTCTACCTGTGTATGTACAGTACTTGTACCTGTACTGGTGTCTGTACCTGTACCTGATCCTATAGCTACAGTGGGTACAGAAAAGAATCACATACTTTTACAATAATCACATAATGTTGCTTTGCAGCCTGAAATGAAGACAGACACAGTTTTTCTTTTATCCAGCTGTGTTTATTCAGTGCAACGTTTAACATCCAAGTGAAATATACAACACCAACTTGTAAGAAAAAAAAAAATCAAATTCAGAATCACTGATTTTGAAAAGGATTAAAAAGGTTAAACCTTTCAAACCACACTTATTTATACGTCTGTGCAATTGAGGCTAAGGGCCATGCTCAAGTAGTTTTGGGATTTGATCTGATGACCTTCCAACTGCTTGTCCCACATCCTACCCACTGGGTTACTACTGCCCTGTTCTCAAAGGCATCTCCATGTAGCAAAGCAAGGTTTCATTTTATTGCAGTTATTCTATTTACAATTGTGTTCTACTAGTTTCATCCAAATGCTAATTTGGGATTAAAGTGAGAACCCATGTTAAACTGGAGAACACATCTGGTTTAGAGCTTCTCATGGTGAGTAAATTTATAAGTTCTTGCACTTTTGGTCAGTGGCCAATCAGCTCATGGTATTACTCCGTCACCTGTTCTTCACCTGGAGCTTTTAGTTAGCTGCACAGTGCATGCTAATCATGGGTTCTTCTCCTGGCTTCCACCCTGATTTCCTTCCTGTGTCTCACCTCATCGTGTTTAGATCACACGCATCAGAGTTTGAACAGTACCCTGGTGTGTTCCCCTCTTTGTGACATTAATTAGACTGGTCCTGTAGACTTTTGCCAAGATATCAGTCATCTGCAAACGAGTGTTATGGGACCTGCAAATGCTCAAAACAAAACAAGAACAAGGACTGTGAGTGCAGCAAGACTTCTAGAGGGAGTTCCCACCAGAGCCCTGAGAGTGCAATCGGTGTTCCAGTTCATCCCAAAGGTGTTCAGTGGGCTTGAGCTCAGTCAGGGTTCTGTGCAGGATGCTCATATTCTTCCACGTCAACCTTCTTACATTATGGAGCTCTTCATGGAGTTAGCTTTGTGCCTTCCATCTGATTGCTTTTTATTTTCCATTTGAACTTTCTGCATTTCTGGATTTAGGGATTTTAAACACCACCAGAACCAAATTCACAAGAAGATGATCGACCTCACCCATAAGTGAATAAATTCGGAACAGCACATTTCATTACAGAAACCCATTAAAACCATTAAGAACCAGAAAAAAAAAACCTTAATACTTTGTTTATTTCCAGGGGTCAAGTGTCAAAATCACATCATTACTATTTCACTTTTTTTTCATCTACCCAAACAACTCACACACTCACACACACACTCACACACACACACACACACAGTGTGCACGTCCATAGAGTAATCAGCGTGGGTGTGATATTGGGAAATGAGTTTCCAAGGAAAATGACCAGCATGTTAAATCGAGCTCAATAAAATCATGAAGAACTGAAAAACATGATGAAGCGAAAGACAGATAAGATCTGAGACATAACAAAAAAACAAACATCCAGCAAGACTGAGAACGGTGGACTTATGTGGTATGACAGAGAGGTAGTGAGATACAGAGTGAGAGACGGAGTGAGAAAAAGAAGAAGAGAAAGAAGAAGTAAACACTCTGAGGTCGTGGCCTGTAATTACTCGGCTTGTGTTGAACAGGGAGAAGAGAGCGAGAAATCCTGCCCTCATTCCTGCAATTAAGCACAGAGAGAGAGAGAGAGAGAGAGAGAGAGAGCACGGGTACGGGTCGGAGGTCCTCCCCAGCTGCATTTAAAAAGCAGAAGAGTTGGAAAGTGGCATTTTAATGACAGTTTAAAGCTCCATATCTTCAGCTGGTCATCGCTCCGCAACACTTCCTGTTTACAACCACAAACACGCGCATCATTACCGAGGAGAACCACGAGCACTGCCTCGTTTTCATTTTACTCTCATTAGTCTCTCTCTCTCTCTCTCTCTCTCTAAATGAAAAGATAAATCATATTTAAAAATTAATAAATAAATTAAACCCTACATATGATGTGTGTGCTGGTTTGCTTTTAGAAATGTTGCAACATGAAATATTCAGAGCATTAAACTTAATTAATTATTTACAATCTGGCAAAGTTACGCTCGACTACTGACTCACCCTGAGGCAGCGTTAGCATGTACACCCAGTGTTTAAAAAAAACATGTTTATAGTTATATTAGCTTGTCCAGTTAGTTTTGAGTTTGTAATAAATGTCTGCAACAGTTAGTGTGATGTTTGAGTTGAAGCCTTGATTTAAAGCTAAAAACCGACACTTTGGTCACATTCTGATCGCTTACACACAACAATCTCTACTGTTACAGGATAGTACTGGATTTGCGTAACTTGCCTATGAGTGTAAATACTTAAACTCCTTCACTTGGGGTAACGACTTATTCCCTACCTGGAGTAGACAATCCATCGGTTTCCTGCTAAGAACCATGGCCACAGATTTCAAGGTGCTGATCCTAATCCCTGCCGTTTCACACTCGGCTGCAAACCGATCCGGCAAGCACTGCAGGTCACAGACTGATGATGACAACAGGACCACATCATCTGCAAAAAGCAGCGATGCAATCCTTAGTCCACCAAACTGGATACCCTCTCCTCCACAGCTGCGGCTTGATATCCTGTCCATGTACTTGCTGTACACAGCTTGGGTGGTTCCCCGTTTCCCCCTCCTGAGGTGCCGGATGGTTTTCCAGAAGCACCTTGGTGCCGCCCGAAAGTCAGGAGTATATGGATCCAGACCCGAGGCTATGCGTCGAGGTAAGCCCCACCAGATCTAACTGATAACGTTCCACCTCCCGCACAAGCTCCGGCTCCTTCCCCCACAGAAAAGTGCCCACATCCCCAGAGCCAGCTTCTGCCGCCTGGGTCTGGTCCGTCGAGGCCCTCTGCCTTCACTGCTACCCAAATAACAGTGCACAGGGGTATATAACGTAGAACAGGGGTCTACGTTGCTCTTTCGGGCTGTGCCCAGCCGGGCCCCGTGGCAGACCCGGCCACTAGGCACTCGCTACTGGGTCCTCTGTCCAGGCCTGGCTCCAGACATGGGCCCCGGGCTTCCTCCGGGCAGGGTCACTTTTACTCTCTCCTCTTTTTTTCATGGGGTTATGATGTTATAGTGTGGGGGATATTTTCTTATTATTGGGCGTCTTAGTACCAACAGAACATCGCTTAAATGCCACAGCTTACCTGAGTATTGTTGCTGAGCACGTCTATCCCTTTATGGCCAGCAGCATAACATGTCATGTAACAAAACTAAAATCATCTCAAACTGGTTTCTTGAACATGGAACTGTACTTAAATGGCCTCCACAGTCACCATATATCAATCCAATTGAGCACCTTTGGAAAGTGGTAGAAAGGATGGTTGATCATCGATGTGCAGCCATGTACATGTTCTTTACTGTACTTAATTTTACAGATCATGGCTAAAAACATTTAAGCAGACAACTGGTGCACTCTATGTAAAGCATGACTGTTGTTGATGTTAGACGTGCGCTGTAGTTGAACCCTTTTTTGGTAAAGAAATGATCAATCAAATGATGATGTAAGAAAATACTTTTGAAATAATTGTAATTCTTGTTAAATAAACAGTAGCTGCAGTGTTGCAGTTATCATGCTTACCACACCAGAGACACAACCGATTTTCATTCGGTTTCATTTAAACAGTTATTCTGGCCTATAACTATTTTCATTTGGGAGCATTAATATAATTGGCTGTGTGTGTGTGTGTCTGTCTGCAGCCTAAAGTGCGCTGTGACCCTTGCCCTTTAACACATGGTGATGAAGTGAAGCTGGGTGAGACGGTTTTGTCTTTTCACATCCACGTGGGATCGGAAACATGCGATGCCTGCGAACCTGGACAGGTGCTAGCTCACCTAAGCCACCGCCGCTCAGAAGAAAATATGGGTATACGTGATTATATATGAGTACATACTTTAAGGAATTACATGGTGTTGCATAATAGCACATTATATAGAATAATAATTATAATTAATTAAAAAATATGAAATGAAAAATTATGAAAAATAATGAAAAATTTTAATGTTTATCTGATATGTGTGCATGTTTTTGTTTAGCTGTTGTACTGAGTAAAGAGGACAAAGAGGTGCAGAGACAAAGACAGCTCAAACAGATTAAACTCAAATATGGCCTTAAAGTAAGTTTGGGTGTGCAAACTCCTTTTTTTATGTGTCTTATGAACATTTTCAAGTCTCATGAAAATTTTACATTATAAAAATGTGTGTATGTGTGTAGAACAGTGCATACGAAGGTGGCTGTGTTTCCAGCAATAAGTATAAGGACCGAGCAGAGAACCGGAGACAGGTTGTGGGAAGCGAGGGAACTTTCTACAGAGACGATGCGCCAGCATCTGTTCATGTGTACGTCACTTCAATGCCTCCATACACTTAGGTTAACCTAAGTCACTGCTTTAAACTAAATGTATACAGTCAATGGTGTCCTGTAGTTAAAAAGGACAGTATAAAAGCTGAGACTGTAAATGGAAAAATACTAGCTGAAGTATTTTACTAGAAAGTTACAACAGTTCTTTAACAAACCAGAGCTATTTGCTGTACCTGACACTCAGACCATCAAGAACTCGGTATAAGGTTTCACCTTTGGCATTCACATCAAAATACTTCCGCATCATGAAGAATTAAAGCCGAAACTGCTTTCTTTGGAGCCTGCAATGTATATTAATGCTGCGATTTAGAATGCACAAAAAGCAACATGTACCCAGACGTCATATTTCTTACACTAATGAGACCTAAAGTAGAGCTGTAATCGGGCCTTAAAAGTTAGGCCCGACAGATTTCGGCCCGAGCCCGATAAGTACATTTAGATTGAGAGCCTTTTAAAAGCCCGAACCCGTTTACAGCCCGACATTATTCAAATGTGCGCAAGCACAAGGCTCTTTTGCCTTTGGTCAAGAATGAGTCGGCTGGTGTCACGCGGTTCGGAGGAAACGCGTGATAGTCTTCGGCCCTCCCGGCTGAATGGTAGTAGCCTTAATGTGGGAGCCCCCTAGTGACGGGGAGGAATTGGCCGCGACTAAATTAGGGAGAAAATCGGAAGAAAAAAAAAAAAACATTGCTCACCCCTACTTTGAATGTATAATTTTGTGCAAATCTTGGGTTCCATATTACAGATATTTTGTACAGCTGATACATTGTTGTTTTATAGTTGCTGCTGTTGCTACAAAGATGAACTGTGAGCTGAACGGTCTAGAACCCTTGCCTTGTGTGACTGAGAACCTGATCAGTTCAGAACCAAAGAACTGGGACCTCATCTTGCTGGGAGACATGTTCTATGATGAGACTCTCGCAGACAGCTTGCATAAGTGGCTCTACAAATGTGTTAAGCTTCACAGAACACAGATCCTTATTGGAGACCCAGGACGGGCTCAGTTCGAGAGACATGACATTAAGATACGTTTGCATGAACAGGCTCAGTATGAGTTACCTGACACAGTTCGAGAGGAAAACTATGGACTGACAAGCAGCACAGTGTGGTGTTACAGACCTGATTGCTAAGTTACTTCTGTAAAATAATAATAATAGATATATGTGTCTGTTAACACCAAAAAAAATGCTTTGAGACTTTTGTTTTATTACAAAAACATTACCCTTTAAATATGATTCAAAATATTATTTATATAGGTTTAGCAGGTTACTGTGAGGGAGCACTGTAAGATTTTCACCTATATTATGGAAGTAAAATAATTCACTTTGACCACTTTATTTCTAAATGTTTCCAAAAGTTCAGAGACCAAAACTGTCCACCTCAGCATTCATTCAAGAAATTGGTAGTAAGAATAATTCATTCAAAAAGAGATCACGCTGACGGAAAGTTATCACCTTTTATTTTTCTTCCATCAGTTTCACTGATCAGTTGTGTTGCAAGGAGTGTGGTTTTTGATTTTTTGCATATAATATTAAGAATTATGTTTACTTTTATTGTCTCTTAAAATTATGACAATACTTTCAGTACAAGGTTTAACTAAAGACAATAGACAATTGCTTTAAGACACCTTTTCATCTTCAATAATTTTATTAGGAAGAAATCCTACAGCCAGTATGTACTTTATAAAGTTATTGTTAAATAAATAGATTCACAAACGTGTGTTACTACTATTAAGCACATTCATGTGACTGAAATTCCATAAACTATACACTCACTAGTCTTTGGACACTTTCAACTGCTCAGAATACAAACTGTAATAATGTAGATTGTGTGAGAGTTCAACAGTTACAGTTGCGATTTGTTAAAGTAAAAAAAAACTTAATTTAGCATGTGTTTTTTCCACTGTAGATTGTTATTTGCATTAAACAGGTGCATGATCTGACAATGTGCATTAGAGTAGACTCAGTAAACAGTCCAGGAGACCTGTTGAATCTTGTTTGGTCCGATAAAGTTTTGAAGTGCCTCTCTGGATTTATCTAAAATACAAACCAAAGTATTTGAAACATATTTTAAATCAGGATTGACAAGGTCTCAGAAGGATAAGTCACATGTACCAATCCATATACATCAAACATATCACTTTTCTGTTTGTATAGTAATAATACTTTAATATACCTGTAATTAGGGGACATCCATGGAAAAGGAATATTCTGATGTTGGCACAGTTTGAAAGGACAGCAGTGACAGCCATGTCTGTTAAGTTGCGGCACCGTACCATTTGTAACTCCTTTTTGTACAAGTACAAGATGAAGTAAGTTGGTGTCGAATAAAATCATTTGACCAAAGCATCAACTTTTTAGATAAGTTTTCAGGAGTGTTCAGTAGTAACAGAATAAAAATACCTCCATACACAGGTAAAAATTTAGAAAAATAGTCAATGTTGAATACATGCATTACCTTTAAGCTCTGGCAGCATACTCCAGTTGCAAGACCAATAACACCTTTATCAGTGACCTGTCATGAACATGTCAAGTGATAAAATTACAGTTACTCTCATATGCCTAGTATAATTCAGTTTTAAAAAAGGCTGTTAACAAATTACTGCCTTTACGAACTGCATTCATTAAAACGTTTATAGTGATTTTTTTTTTCTTTTTTCAAATAAATCAAGCCTTACCTCGGTTCCACCAAAATCGATGCTGTACAGACACCTGCAGTTAGCCCCTAGCTCGATTAGGGCAACATCACTGATTGCAGGGCATTCGCTGAGGGAGATAACCTCTAGCCACTTACAGCTCCGTGCCAGTGCTCGTACACCTGAGTCAGTTACAGCCGCACACCCAGTGAGGTCAACTATGTTAAGGCTAACACAGTGTGACGCCAAGGTGTTCAGACCTAAAGCAGATTATTATTATTAATTATCATTATCATTAATAGTAGTACTTTTATCGTTTGTATTAAAAAACAGACCCCAATACATAATCCGGAACTAACACATACCTTCTGATGTGATGTGCATGCAGCCTATTAGTATTATAGTCTTTAGTTGAGGACACTGGATTTGTCCGAGTGCTGAGTCTGAAATCTGGCAGTTCTGTAGGTCGAGGGAGCGAATTCCTGCATGCAGGAGCTGCAAACACAGACAATTAAATTATCATGCCATATTAGTGAAAGAACATGTGTGAAAGTTTTTAATTGTTGATCCAGGATGTTACATTCGGAAATCACCATCAATGTTATCACAATTATTATTATATTTTTCAGGGAAAAAAACAATCCTAGCACGTTTTGAGGCCATTGGAGGAAAAGTAAAGTATTTTTCTAGAATGCATGCATTTAGTTTGTGTTTTCATGATGACAGAGGTCTGTCAAGATCCAAAATCTCCCCTGTGTGTTCAACTAGGATGAGATCTGATGACTGAAGGCAAATGCACATGATCTTCATTATTTTCATCCTCAAAAAATTCTTTGAACACACATGCCCTGAGCATTTAATCCTGGAGAAGACCACTTTTATCACGATACAAAATCCTGGCTGATCACCTTTATCCTTTGCGAAAAAATGTATTGAATTGTATTGATTTGCGGTCAATCTTTGGAACAATAGACCAAATCCAGCAGAACAGTATCACCAGTGTTTTTTTCCCTGTTACTTATACGAACGAATTGTAGATATGAAGGGGTATCAAAAAGGTTTGAGATTAGCTAGTTTTTTTTTTTTCCCTCGCCATATGTCCTTCCTCAGACGCCTTAAAATCTGGCAGTAGAATTCGCTACTAATGGTCTGAGCCTGGGGATGAATTCTCGATGCACATTGTCAATGTCGAAAAAGATGCTGAGCATGCACTTGGTTGAGCTGCAGACTTCCTTATCTTTTTAGGTCATGGAGATGATGGGGTCTTCTACTGTGAAGAATGTTGCTTCCTCTCAGGGTTGTACCCATACACCCAAGTTTCGTCAGCGATAGCGAACTTCAACATGAAATACGGGTCATCCATGGCAAGGTTGTGTTCCTGGGTCAGCAGCCTGGGGATGAACTTGGCAGCAACACGACACATGCATATGACATACTGACTGTGGCAGCAATGTTGTGTATTGTTCTACGACAATCATCATGCCAAATGGTTTCAACTTTTTTCGAGGGGTTGAGCTTGTTGAAAGTCTTCCAGATCTCTCGTCGTCTACTAGCGAAGTTCTTCCGCTCTTTAAGTGCGTATGCCACTCAAAACACCTCGAACGACTCATTGCAGCATCGCTATAAACTTGCCAAATCATGTCAAACGTCTCTGTCAGATTTGCCCAGTTTCACGTAGAATTTCATGTTCGCATTTTGTCTGAACTTACTGTACATGATGAAATAGCAGATGTAGCAACGTTCATGGACAGAATTGGACCGGTTGAACAGCTCCAGATGTACACAGGACAATGTCTTTTGGCACACTGACTTATGAAGGTCGGTGCTTCCTGTGTGTGCGCGTGCAGCCTTGTGCTGCCATCTGTCGGCGTGTTACGAATATAGTCTCAAAACTTTTTTAAACGCCCTCATGGCCTCCGAGTGGTGCAGTGGTAAAGCGCTCGCCCTATCATCCGGGGAGCGCTGGTTCGAACCCCGGGTGATGCTGT
>JAOVVB010000010.1:13405510-13416328 GCA_028570985.1 Heterobranchus longifilis | reverse complement strand
ATAACAATTTATCGAAAAACACACACCTTGCCTTAATCCTCCCTGTGTGATGGCGAATTGAAGACCGCGCTGAAAGACGGGGAGGAGCCGAAGAAGCCGAAGTCCGTCACCGCTTTCATATCAAATATATAGGGGACGATGGGCGACCAGCAATTTGTGTGAAGTTTATGGAGAAGGGGGGCTGAGTACAAATGTTAGGGGGGCTTAAAGCTCCCCTAAAAATGGCCTAGCGACGCCCATGGATCCATGCATTCAATCTGTTTATGCCAAGTTCTGACCCTACTATCTAATTGATGCAGCAGAGTTCGGAACTTATTAGGCCAGGCAATGTTTATGTCTAATGTCCATTTTTGGTTAGCTCATGCGAATTTTAGCCTCGGTCTCCTGTTCTTATCTGACAGGTGGGCACCCAGTGTGGAGACATATTGTGCATTCAGATGATGCTCTTGCATACATCGGTTGTAATGAAATGTTATTTGAGCTCCTAAGCAGATCTTAAACTTGAAGCAGATCATCTTGCTCATGTCTACATGCCTAAATGCAATGAGTTGGTGCCAGGTGATTAGATATTTGCATTTACAAGCACTACCAGGGAAAGAGAAGGTCCAAAACAGGTCAGATTTGCAAACAGATTCAGAAGCACAATGAAGGCAGGAGACTTCAAACAGGATATAAAGAGAAAATCTTACAGAGACCAAACTGTGACTGTGGAATTTGCCAAGCAGATTGGAATGGCAGTAGTTGGAACAAACCAAATGGCAGCGGTGAAAAAAGGATGAGTAAACAATAAAACTAGGAGTGGATCTTGACAATCACGAACTGCAAGAGTAAAGGAAAAAAGGTGAGTAAACAATTAAACTAGGGCCATATAATGTCAGAACCTCCCTAGAAGAAAAAAAGATCATATCAGACAGCCATTAATGAACCAGGTGTGTGTTGGGGGTCTGGATGCAGCCACAATCAAACTCTACTTAGAGACATGGAATGTTGAGTGGATCTGGAAATGAGCAAGGAAACCTCAGGCGTACTGGTGAAAGCTGCCGAGGATCTACGATTGGCCTGTGTCACTGTGTAGCAGTGAAGTAAAGGTTTTGTTTACGAGCAATTCTACATTTCCACCTAATATATGCCAGTGCTGAGTGATTAGTAGCATCAGGTCCATGATAAGCAAACAGTGGCAACTATAGGCAGCCAGAATCGTAAGAGTCTTGTGGCAGTAGATGGTGTTGCTTTATGATCATGTTCAATCCAACTATAAGTCCAGGTTCAGGGGTGCCAAGATCATAGGCAGCATAGTCTAATATCCAACTCCTGATTGAGCCTTCCTATATGCCCATGTGGGTGAACATCAGAAGAGAGATTAATCTAAACATGGTCTGCCACTGGAGTCATAAAATCCATTCTCTGCACATCCATCATGGTCTGGTTTTGAGCAGCCACACAACAGGACATGAACAGACTGCAGCAAACAGCAGAAAAATAATTTGTGCTCCTTTGTCCAGCCCCCATGATCTAGAATCAGGAAACAGGTAGGAAAAATTAGACAGCCTGGACAAAAATAATATGGAAATAAGTGGCGCGCATTATTGTTGTTCGCACTACCATGTACAAAAAGTATGAGTGTTTGAGGTAGTGCAAACAATGTGCATCACTTATTTCCATTTGTGGTGACATCATTGTTGTTTGTACCACCATACACCCTCATAAATTTTGTAGTCAGTCATAAATCTCATCTTCATTTTCATATATGATGCACATTATTGATTTGCAATGTTTATGCACACTCAAACTTTAAATCATTGATGTGTTTCAATACTCTGTATACTGCCTTTAATTAATATTCTAGCCTAGATTAATATTAAAGCTCATCCATAATTTATTTTTATTTATGTATTGATGCATAGCCTCTTAAAAGCTGTTGCAAATAGATTAATAACTGCTATAGAGCAAGGCTCTATAAGACAATTAAATGAATGAAATGGGTTAAAAATGTGTCCAAACCTGAAGCAATAGTGGTGAACCATCAACTTCATAAAAAAATAATAAATCTTGAATGACCATGAGCGGAGATTGGTGAAGTTGGATAGTAAAAGATTTTATGTGGAAATTGCCTATTTGTTTAATAGTAAAGGTAAAAGCATTTTCACACACACAATGTGACAAAACACACAGGACTGGAACTAAACAGCTGTGTGGCTATAAGAAATCCACTTGTTAGTGAGGAAAAAAGCCTTCAATTTGCTAGGGTCAAATTAATGTGGTCTGATGAGTTCAGATTGGTACACAGGAGTCAGAGAAGGGAAGGACATGAAGCGATTTACCCATCATGGATAGTGGCCAATGTACAAGTCTCTGGAGGCAGTGCTATGATCTGTTGGTCAGTTGGTTAGGTCTAGGCTCATCAATGTTTTGCGTCAATAAAATTAAGTCAGCTGATGACCTGAATAAACTGAATAAACTGAATGACCAGATTATCACATCAATGCATTTTTTCTTCCCTTATGACAGGGCATGTTCCAGGAGTATGCATGACCATTTTTTGCATCACTTAGTGTACATATGGTGATTATTTGTGATTGTCCATCATGTTAGAAAAAAGATAAATAATGCAGATTGTTTAACAACATAAGTTCTTTCTGAGGATCATGTTAACATGCTCTTCAGTGTTGACTTTTGCTGTTCAAACTTTTTTTTGCATTGAAATTGAATTTGACTTATGTTTTATAATAATCATAATAAATAAATAAATAAATCACAGGTTATCGTTCAAGTAGGCCATTAAAACATGCCAAATATGCTATTAAACAAACAAAAAAAGATATTATTTTAATATTATTAAATTTATTGAGATTGCTTATATCATTATTAACTAAATGGACACTAAGTGTTATTTGTGAATATTTGTCAAAATATATTTACATAGCATTTGCTTAAACAGGAAGTATTTTGGTGATTAACTGCAACTGGTTGTGAATAATTGAAAAAAAAAACTGTGTTGATTAATTAATTTTTATTAATTTTGAAAGCAATTCACAGCACTAACACACTCCCGCACACACTCACACACACAAATGGAGAAGAGTATGAATAAAAAGGAACAGTACATTATGAATAGAAGAGTAAGCAGTATATAATTAAATTATAGTCTATAGTATTTGTATTCAGTTATGAAAAGTTGACTTATTTTAAAGATCATTATAAAGATTTAAAGATCATTATAAAGATCATTATAAAAAGATATGTTTTGGAAAACTCAGAGAAAGATAAGCTTTTCCAATAATGTATGTGCTGACAGTTAAAAACAGCCAGCAATTGGTTTTGGTGGTTTACATATGCATAAGACTCCATTGTAAATAAAAAGCATTAATGATTCAGTTTGCCACATTCTGCTGATTTTTGACTTCTAGAGAGTAGTTGAAAGTAAATAGATTTTAAATACACAGACTGTTAAAAAAGAATAAAAATATATAATAAGTGAATCATTTGAAATGTCTCCAACTTTATATCCCTCATTTACTTAAGTAATTACTGTCAACCTACAAAGGGGCTGAGGTGTCTTTATGCTTCAGTAGCCCCAGTGAACAAGAGGAAAGTCTAACAAAGACTAAGAATTAGAAAAAAATAAAAAAAAGAAATTGTAAAAAAGTAATAGTATTTTTAAGACATAGACCAGAAATTTGCTGTTAAATCTGTTTTAGTCACCCAGTAATGTGTCCTTGTCATTGATCACCCACAACAAAAACACAAAGAGCTAACAGGCCAGTACCCAGCAGATCTCCCAAGGCTGTCAAATAGGGGATAGAAAAGCTATCTGGGTCTCGGCCACACTTCCACAAGCAATGAACCATCCAGTCAGCTATGCACAACAGTAGAAACACCTGATAAAACATAAAGAAAAAGAAAAAAGATAAAGAAATCATTACACACTCCAGCAGTCCAGTCCTCAGATAAAAAAGATCATTACACACTACTGCACTTCAGTTCTTAGAAATAATTTCCTAACAAGATGAATGCTTTTGTTATGTTTTTCTCTTGATATAACTACAGAAAATAAAATCTACACTTTCAGAAAACAAAGCCATAACTATTCTTCTACAGTAGATCCATTTTTAAAACAACTGAACTATCAGTATTGTTATTGGAAACAAATATGATTGAACAAAACTCCAAGTTCTTTTCTTACCTGTGTTAGAGCTGCAACCAAGTAGAGGGAGAGGAAGGTTGGTGTTGGGCTGGTGCTGGCACCTTGTATTAGATAAATAATGAAGAGAAAGACCACATGGCCTGGAATGGCTAGAAGCATCAGCACCCGCGCTGTTCTGTTGCTATATCCTACCAAGATACAATAAAATGTAATATAATATAATGTACTGTACAAATAAATGTATATAAATGTATGAAATATTTTAACAAAAACACCAATAAAATATGTAAACATGGTATAATAGTAGGAGGTAAGGCACAAATAAATTAATATAACAGAAATCTGAACACAACTGCTCATGTGCCAGCTGTAATAGCATAGAACAATGAATACTTGTATAAAGAAACTAACAGAAACATAACTATTATAAATTAATCGAACAATTCTGTTCTGACTGATTGAGTGAATACCCATAGATGTATTTATATATGTATATCCTTTATATTCCAGCCATGGCTATCCAGTTCTTGTCATACTGCCAAATTAATTGCACATTGTAATGCATAATGACATTTGTGATGCTGACTTTTTTTTATTTACCTTTGCCGTAAAACATACGGAATGGGAAGTAGTAGCGCTTTGCATCCTCAGGCAACGTTCCCAGGGAGCAGTGAAAATGAAGATACGTGGCTATCCGACTGGACTGGATAGCAGCCAGGTTACCGCCGACACCTTATGAGCATGTAAACAGTGCAAGGACTCTGTGAGATACAATTAAATGCATGAATGTACTGAAGATTAGGCTATAAATTTAGTGTTCGGTTTAAGGGAGGGTAAAGTAATTGGACGACAACAACTGGACTTAATGTTGTCATTTCTCCCAGCAAATTTTACCTGAAATTGAGTAATGGCAATGATATATTGTGTGTCTGATTAATTATGGTCCCTTTAACTAGACACACAAAAATAAACATTTAAAATTCCCATGTGGTTTGCTGATTTATAGTGGAGAAAATAATTATTTGATCCTCTGTAGATTTTGTAAGTTTGCCCAATAATTTGTAATTATTGCCAACAATAATTTTGGGTCCCTCAGACTGGTGTGCGCTCATGTGGTACACTGATTAATTTAAGAAGGTGCTCCCAACAACAACTTGTTACTTGTATAAAAGCCACAGAATCTCTCTCTTCCATTCAAACCTCACCACCATGGGCAGAACCAAAGAGCTGCCAAAGGACATCAGGGACAAGATTGTAGACCTGCACAAGGAATGTGCTACAAGACCATCAGCAAGAAGCTTGGTGAGAAGGGGACAAAAGTTTGAGCAATTATTCACAAATGGAAGAAATACAAAATAACCATCAATTGCCCTCAGCTACACAGGACTACACAGGAGGAGCTTGTGAATGATCTCAAGGCAGTTGGGAGCACAGTCACCAAACAAACTACTGGTAACGCAATACACCACCATGGATTGAAATTCTTTAGTGCTACAAGGTCCACCTCCTCAAGAAGCCACATGTACAAGTTTGCCAATGAACAGAAAAGGGTTGGGAGGAAGTGCTGTGGTCAGATGAGATCAAAATGCAGTTCTTTCGCATTAACCCATTTGCAGGAAGAAAAATGCTGACTATGACCATAAAAGCACCACCCCTACAGTCAAGCACGAAAATATCATGCTTTGGGGCAGTTTCTCTCTTGAAGGTATGGGCCAACTTTGGAGGCATGTTATGTAAAATGTTGAATGAGAACCTCCTAAAGATGGGTTGTGGATGGGTGTTTCATTATGACTATGCCTTGAAACCTACCACCAAGGCAACAAAGGAGTGGCTCAAGAAGAAGCATGTTAAGGTCATGGAGTGGCCTAGTCAATCTCCAGACCTTAATCCTATGGAAAATTTATGGAGGCAGCTGAAACTTCGAGTTGCCAAGTGAGAAACCTTAAAGATTTAGAGATTTGTAATGAAGAGTGGACCAGAATTCCTCCTGAGATGATCACTTTATATATATATGACATCACCTTATAACTTTTTTAACAATGTGGGCAATACTAAATATCCATGATTCAATACCTTGTAGCAGTCATATAATTTGAAGGATCACGTGTGTAAGCCTGGTAACCAGCTACTACTTGACTATAGTCTTACCTCTGTGCTTGCCAACAGGGGTTTCTCCACAAAGTACTAAGTCATGTTTTGCTTTGGAATCAAATACATATTTTCCTCATTTATAACCTTTGTATCATGTGCTTTCTCTGGGTTTTGGTTGATATGTTTCTATCCTTAAAACTAATAATTATATATTATAAAAATATTGACATGTCATTTCTTTGTAAGTGGGCAAACTTACAAAATCTGCATGCGATCAAAAAAGTATTATCCCCATTGTACATATGCTTCAAAATCACATTTACATCTGTGTACAGCTATACAAACATACAAAATAAACATTTCAAATGACAAAAATGTGCCAAATTATCTTTGTACTGCACTAAATTTTCAAAACAAACAAAATATGATGCTTTCAATTTTAACTTGAATGGTGATTGTGACTGAACATACAGTAATAGTTTAAAGTATTTATTTTATCACTGACCATTTATCACAGGTGTGTAAAATGCTATTCCTGCTAAATTTGAATCACTAAGGGTCTTGTCCAGGATAAGTCCACCCATGCTGAAAACATACACAAGGACATATTTCATGACATTATGCTACATTTAAAAAACACTGGCAAACGTATAGTACATGTTAATGTGCTCTTTACAACCGATAAGTAAGCACAAAATAACCCTGTCAAAAAGAGGTACATTTTTGTGAGCAAAGGTTAAAATCAGTTAGAACTAATCCATACTGGTGCTCATGTGGGCTCTATGGGAAATAGAGGTTACAAGGTCAAGGGTCAATATTACAAACAGTAGACAATAAATCATGATTCACTGACCTGCTGATAACCATGGCTGTGATAATGGGTTCCCAACCATTATACAGCAGTTTGTGGCTCTCAGAGTGACAGAAGGAAATCATTACCCAGATTGGTGTCAGGCACAGAAAGATGACACATACTACGTAGATAACATATGGGTAAATCTCTACAAAAGAAAGGGTTAAACTTAAAAAAAATATTAAATATATAAATATTAATCAATTTACTTTTCTTTTTAATAAATCAAAAATTGACTGGAACTCAATAGGAAATACTACTTAATATAAGCAAACATTCCTCACCAATGCAAGAGAAAAGCCTTTGACTAATGATGGCAAGCAACCCCAAAGTTATGAGGTCACCAAAACTAGCCGCAATTGGTGCTGCTATGTTATCTGGATTAATCCCAGTCTTCTTTGAACCAATAATCACACCCACCATAATGATACCTATATGAAGCAAATGACATGGAGGTAAGATGACATCACACCAACAGTCTGGTAAGCTACCACATTACTCATCACACAGTGCATGCTTCTGAGGCACAGAGTCTTTACTGGCAACACCAACAGACTGATAGTTCTGTCATGAGGGAAAAGGATAAATGTAGACAAAACACAATGTGTGACAGTCACAAGGAAAACAATTCATGACAGGGCAACGTGATGAGAATACATTAATCTATAACAGCACTTCCCAAAGCGTTAAGCCTCTTATAACAGACTAATTCACCCTAATATTTAAATTTTAATTATAATGGCATTTGAATGTATAAAAATAAACTTTTTTTAAATAAATGTATATTTGCTTTATTATGTAGAATGTGCCCAAAAAAGTTAATTCCTGTTATCACATATGTTAATTCCTGTTATCACATATTTCTGTTATATATAGGCGTTGAGCTAGCAACTTGACCACTTAAGTAACTGCTATAGAAACAATGGATAAATCTCCAGCGTGGGGAATATCCATCACCCAATGTGCCGTATGGCACGGGAACAGAGCAAAGTACAATTTATATATATATATATATATATATATCCAAATTTAATACAATTATATCATTATATATGTAAATGTCATGCAAATGTTATATTTTTACCTTGCAAAAATGATGCCAGGAATGCTGTCACTACACTAGAGCAGCATAACAATGCTGCATCATTCATGGTTAATTTCTCATCCAGAAACAATCCAAGTACAGAGGCTGCCAACGCAGTAAGGAAACCCAGGACTGTGGCCTGTACCTGGAAGTATAAGAACTGTCTAGGCCATGGCTAGGGTTCATCTCCATTTTTTATATTCATGTGAGTTATTTATAGACAGCTCACATAAATAGACAACTGGTAGTTGTTTACCTGCTTGAGGGCAAGATTTCCAATGATCAGTTTCCCCTTTTCTCTTGAGGAGCAAATTTTCCCAACATTTACCTGTTGTAAACATGCAGCAGTGATTTAGCATTTATTAAACTTTCACAAGACTCAACTTCGGCTACTAGAAAACCTCATGCGTCTACAGTAACAAATTAAAGCAATACATTGCAATATATGTAATATATGAAGGAAAAGAAGTGAAGAAAGTGCCAGAGAGGCAGTAAGTCATTATTTGCTCACCATTGTAGACAGTCTTGATGCCAGTGTCATCTCCAGGTTGCCTTTCATGCCAAGTAATGCTGGCACCAAGATAAAGATCTCTGTGACTTTCTGAAACACTTCCCAGTGCTGCCTCAACAACATACAAATATATTAGACTGACATTTAAATCCAAATTCTTTATGTGCCCATAATCCTCCTGTCATACTCACTTGCACAATGTCCAGCAGCATGCCAGCCATCACTGTACCAAAGCCGGCCAGGAGGAATGGAGCCAGGATCTGAAGCACCATGGTACAGATTGATTCGCTTGGCATGGCCTGAGCAGCATTTGGCATGTTTTCCTCATCGTGGACTGAGGACCACAAAGTATCATTTGGAAGCAATGGGTCCACCTCAGAGTACACCTTGTCTATATTTCTAGTGTTACTGTGGGTAAGACCCCAGCATTTGTCAACTCCTCCATACCATGAAGAAGGAATAATCTGCCTCTCATCATCTCTAACTTCTAAATCAGCTGAGGTCCATTTTCCCTCATGCTGATTAAAACTACCAACTGAATCCATGGTCTTCATAAAACCTTGCTAAATTCGTATCTATGGACTTAACATGTATGTTGGTGTATTCCAGGATTCCAGTAAAATTTCCGCTAGACTAAAGACATACTGTGTCCATGTGGCACAATGTTCCCATGTACAGAATTCTGTCCTACCTGGAAATCATTTAAATGATGATATGCCCTAGGATTTTTTTAAATGTCCTATATGTGTGCGGTAAAGAAGTTATAAAGTAGTGCTTTTGAATAGTAGTTTGTTGGCCGTCATCCATCCTGAGAAAAACAGCGAGAGGGAAAGAGAGGAGAGCAAAGGGTAATATGAGAATTTGCAGACAATGCAGGTCACAACTGATATCATGAACTCTGTTACACATGGTTACTTGTGGGTGTATTTAAAAAAAGAAAGGGTTTTATCAATGATTTTTAATACAAGAAAGCATGCTGTGGTATGTGGGGTTATACCCAGAGCTTTCACCCAGAGAGATAGCTTTAAATAATGCTCTACTTTTATGAAGGTAAATACAATGCAAACACAACATACACACACATATAAACATATATATATATATATATATATATATATATATACACACACAAAAAAAATCTCCAAGTCCTCTTGTAAGGAATATGAACAAACACTTACCTCTAAGCACAGCCACAACACTGCTGCTGGTTGAAAGCAGATCTTTCCACTGTCAGGTCCCTGAGGTCCAGCACACTTATAAGACAACAGCCCAGAGGTGAACCAATAGCAGCTCTCATCTACACATCCATGATCACACTTACCTCTACCCCCTCCTACATTGCATGCTCATAGTCCCTCTGAGTATAATCAGCTTATTATTATGGCACTATTCAAATTGTTTGCAAAAGAGAAAATTATATAACCAGCCTTCACTATAACAAAATTACACGTGAGTGTAGTGGCTTCCAAATCACACAGGCTTTTCTAATACACGTGGTAGGTTTTAGAGCTATTCACCTCTCTGCTTAAAGAGCTCACATGGAAGCTGTAAAAAATTTAAATAATCTAACAAAACTCAATGTGTGATTTGTAAACATCATGGTATAATTGTTTTTATACATGTAAGAAAGGAGGGTCAAAAGTCTGAGATAACACCAAATATTTTTCTTTTCTTTTGAATTTTGAAAAAAAAAAAAAAAAATGTTCAGTGCCTTCAATACTTGCAATCCTGTTCTGTTTCTGTGTCTCTATTTAAATTAAATGACCATATTAACTGTTTGGTACAAAAGGTCAGATTCTCCTCACGCCTAATCTTTTCTAAGAATGATGAATTTAAGATAAAAATGGATCTTAAGGTGTTACACAAACTTGTGTAGTCCATAGTAGTTTGAGTCAACATGTTCACATTAATGCAAACAATTGTCATACCAAGTACTAGGAAAATTATGTAATTCCTGAAAATATATAAAATATAAATAGTTGTTGACATACATACATACACTACAAACTGTAGATACATTTGGGAGAACTGGGCCAGTTGTCATTTTTTAAATTAAATTTTAATCCCTCAAAATTTGTAATCTGAACAGATTCCCTTTCAATGTACAATGGAAGCCTAAATGGTCAGGTAGGAAT
>JAOVVB010000010.1:13373719-13403176 GCA_028570985.1 Heterobranchus longifilis | reverse complement strand
CATAGTTGAGGTATACCTATGATGAAAATTACAGGCCTCTCTCATCTTTTTAAGTGGGAGAACTTGCACAATTGGTGCCCCACTGTATATACAGTATATATATGCAAATCTTTTGACTATTTATTTTGCATTGTATTATTTCAAAATATGTGCTCTTAAATGCAACAATCTACACTGGCCTATATCTTTTTTTATTTAGGTCCTTAATAAGGTCATCACAGTCTATGCGGCTTTGTGCAGTGAAGTGAAGAAGCTGAAATATGAGGTATGTATGAAATAGTTTTATTGGGTTTAATAAATAAATAAAGGAGATTAATATGACTTTTACTGGTAGCAAAACTTAGAAATATACTTTTTGTCTTAATTAGTTTTATTAGATGACATCTAAATTTAGATCAGGACCATTATGATAAGATGATGTTTTATCTTTCACTTTTAGGCTGAAACAAAGTTCTACAATGGTTTACTGTACTATGGTGAAGGAGGTAAGTAAATTAGTTAAATCACTTTTCTGGAATATTTCTTTTAAAATTGGTTATTGCCAAAAATAGTTTTTTTTAACACAAAATATCAATTTACCTTTAAAAATATCAATTTACCTTAGCCCATCTTACACATTCAAGAGGACTGTGATCCTTATGATAAATATGTGGTTTCTGTTTTTCAGTTTCAGACACCAGTGTGGTGGAGGGAGAGTGTCAGGTTCAAATGGGACGCTTCATCTCGTTTTTACAGGTGAGGCCCTGTTTTTGACTTAGTACATAGAACATCAGGAAAAATACACTGGATGTTCAAAAAAAAAGGGTCAAATTATTGGGCTCCATCAACCAAATAAAACAACTAGGGAGATTTGAAATTACTGGAGCTGGATTAAGAACCCTTCAAAAATGTATCAAAACCTGGAGGGATAGTGCTGAACTGTAAATTTTCTGGAAGAAATGTGGTCAGTAAAAATCATTAATAGAGATCACTTAACCACTTGGTGAAGATACATGGTAAAAATAAATAAATCAACAGTAAAAATCTAAGATCTGTGCTTAATAGTAGAAGTGAGAGCATTTCAGTATGCCCATTGTGATGAGAACTCACAGGATTAGGTTTAAACAGCTGTGTGGCCATAAGAAAATCACTTGTTAGTGAGACTAATGGAAAAGAGTCATGTGGTCTGATGAGTACAGATGTGACCCTATTCCAGAGCGATGGGTGTGTCAGGGTAAGAAGGGAAGTGTAGGATTCTGCATAGTGGCCACTCTACAAGCCTCTGGGGGCAGTGTTATGATCTGGGGTTGCTTCACTTGGTCAGGTCGAGGCTCAGCAATATTATGTGTCAATAAAATGAAGTCAGCTGACAACCTGAATGTACTGAATCACCAGGTTATCTCGTTTATTAAGGTTTTCCTTCCCTGATGGCACAGGCAAAAAAGGAAGTAAGAAGCTTCTTAAACAACTTTTATGTCCTACTCTGAGATAGGAATATTTTTAGACCACTGAGCGCAATTCCTAGAAGTGATTCTGAGACACTTATTTAATACAGGCCCTGATTTTAAAAGTTGAAGCTGTTTAGGATCACAAGCAACTATTTTTTTAGGCAAGTAGTACCCTTACTGAACTTCCAGCAGCCTAACACACATGGTGTCGTTATATAATTCCTGCTATCTGTTATGACCCAAATGAGGATGGGTTCCCTGTTGAGTCTGGTTCCTCTCAAGGTTTCTTCCTACTGACATCTCAGGGAGTTTTCCTTGCCACCGTCGCCGACACCCTTGGCTTGCTCATCAGGGACAATCTCATTATTATCTTAACACATTTTTATTTCACTCATACACACTTCCATGCAATTTTCTTTTCATTTTGTGAAGCTGCTTCGAGACAATGACCATTGTTAAAAGTGCTATATAAATACATTAAAGTTGAATTTAATTAAATATTCCAGGACCCAAACTATAAAAGAGTGGTTCTGGAGGCATGAGTAATAATTTTCATACATGAACTGCCCACCGCATTGTGTTCTGAAATCAAAGCCAAATAAAATGATAGGTGACTTTTTTTTTTTCTTTTTCGGCCAGTCAGTGTATTTTACCACTATTTATTTCTAATCTGTCTTTCTTTTTCTTGTTCTCTTTCTCTTCCCCTCTGTCACTATCTGTGCAGGAACTGTCTTGCTTTGTGTCTCGGTGCTTTGAGGTTGTTGTTAACCTGGTTCACCAGCTGGCTGCACTGTACAACAGCAACAAGTGAGCTTTTCACTTAGACAAACTCTCTGTGGTGTATTTTAAGTTAGGGACACATTCTGTCATTTCTGTAATATCTTGTTTCACTTTCATCATCTTCATTATTTTTTAGAGCTGCCACAAAAATCATTGAGTCAAGTGGAGTACATTTCCAGGTAACATTTTTATGCAGTTTTATTTCTGTTGTGTTTGTTGTATATTTCTCATTATGTGATTCTTCATGTAAGATAATATTTGGTGTTTTGAGCAGACTGTGTATGAACATCTTGGTGAACTGTTGGTGGTTCTGATCACTTTGGATGAGATCATGGAAAATCATGGCACTTTAAAAGATCACTGGAAAATGTACAAAAGGTAAACGGCACAGATAAACTTTTATGCTCATTGGAATTAAACCGATATGGCGGTTTCTTATGGATTATTTTATCTTCCGTATGTGGCTCTTGTATATGGAGTAACTTAATATTTTTTCTTTCGACAGATTACTAAAATCTGTTCATCACAACCCGTCTAAGTTTGCTATTCCTGACGAGAAGCTAAAGCCTTTCGAGAAGCTTTTATTGAAGCTGGAGGGCCAGCTTCTGGACAGCATGATCTTTCAGGTTATTATTCGTATTTTTTGTTTTTACTAATTTTGGAGTTAGCAATACTCATCCGTTGTGAAATAGTTTCTGCACCAAATTCTATATATGCAGCCTTAAGTATCTAAATAATTTAATTCAAAGAATTCAGTTCATCACTACCTAACAAAAGAACAAAGTGTAATTACTACTCTGAGGATTTTCATGTTCTAAATTATTCTTGATACAGTTCCCTCTGAAGGTATTGGGTCAGTAAGGCAAATTCTTTTTTTTTCTGTATGTGGAAGACATTTAGGTTTAAGATTAAAATATGAGTAGGGGACAATAATTCAGATAATAAATTTTACATTCCTGATTTTTATTTCTTTCTACACTGTAAAGCGCTGCCTAAGGCCTCCAAAATATGCACTAATCTCCTTTGAACAGTTGATATTGAGATGTATCTGCTACTTGTACTTTGTAAAGCCTTCATAACGGCTCTAATCTGAGGTGCAGTTAATTGGTGATTTTTGAGTCTGGTAACTCTAAATGAACGTCTCCTCTGCAGCAGAGGTAGGTCTTGGTCTTGCCTTCCTGGGAAGGTCTTCATGAGAGACAATTTCATTATGGTGCTTGATGAGTTTTGCAAATGCACTTGACAATACTGTTCTATCACCTCATTTGATAGTAGATTCTATTACAGATAGGATTTACAAAAACTACAGTGTAGTTCCTGTTTGAAGACAAAAATAAACTTATTTTAGGAAGTTGAGGTCAGTTTATACCACAAACGCGTAAAAGTTATGTTGATGGATATTTCCAATGTTGTTAGAAATATATATTTTTTTATTTTATTATTTTCTGTAATCCAAATAAAACCAAACAATTCCAGTGTGTTAATTTGCTTGTGTATTTACATTTTTCTTTCTATTCCTGGTAGGCTTGTGTAGACCAGAGATTTGATAACCCTGCAGAAGGTGTTTCAGTCTCTAAAAACAGTGCCTTTGCTGAGGAGTTTGCTCACAACATTCGCACCATCTTTGCCAATGTGGAGTCAAAACTTGGTTTGTGATTACATACTTTGATGAATTAATGTCAATATAACTAAGTATTGCTGTTTAAAAACGACTTAATATTATAGTTTGTGTTATTGGGACTGAATTGAGGAAATAAATAATTGGTTTACTTGGTTGTAACTGGCAAGTACTGTATTGGTGTCCACAGGAGAGCCTGCAGAGATTGATCAGAGGGATAAATATGCAGGAGTCTGTGGCCTCTTCGCCTTGCATTTCCATATTTTTCGTACAGTCGACAAGAAGCTCTACAAAGCTCTTTTGGATGTGTGTAAAAAGGTCTGTGTCAAATTGAGGTCTATGGGTCTTCCCTTATTATTTAATAAATTGCTTTTGAAGGTGATATGTATAACGTTTAATGCAGAACTTGTTTTTCTAATATATTTAACACTCTTTCCCATCAAGGTCCCTGCAGTTACTCTGACTGCCAACATAGTTTGGTTTCCTGATATGTTTTTGGTTAACAAAATCCCAGCAGCAGCCAAACTAATGGATAAGAAAAATCTTCAGACCATTCGTATCAGCAGAGACACATTCTTACAACAAAAGGCACAGGCACTAACAAAGTGAGTTCAATGATGCAAATGAATGCAGAATCTGTAGCATCACAATATTTGTGACTTGTAAGTTGGCTTGAGGATAAAGTAATGGTCATTGTTAGTGGTGTTCCCGGGATTAGGCTCCACTGCAACCCCGACACAATAAAGCGGTTACAGAAAATGAACGATAAATGTTTAGTTTTTTTTCTTTTTAATTATATAAATTTTTGCTTTGCTAATGCTCTCTCTTTCTTCTAGGGATGTGCAGTCTTACTATGTTTTTGTAACCTCCTGGATGATGAAGATGGAGGCCATCCTATCTAAAGACCAGAAAACTGAGAAACTTTCAGAAGACCTGAGCAACAGGTGCAATGTATTCGTGCAGGTAAAAAAAGAATTATAAAATTGCAACCACAAAAAAAAGACTTATTTTGAATAGTTTAGAGCATGCAATTTATACTGTTGAAAGATTGATTCATGTCACATTGTTCCATACATTGCTGTCCAGAATAATGCGTCATTGGTCCAAATCTAAATAAATAATTTAAAGAGTTTAACCATATAAGAGTCTGAATAAAATTGGTGTTTAAGCTTTTAGCAACATTTAAAAAGTCAAAGAAAATATCGGAATATTTTGTTATGATTATGGTTCTCGCTGTACAGCTGTAAATACAGCTTATGATGTGTATTCTGCCTGCAGGGAATCCTATATGCATACAGCATCAGTACCATCATAAAAACCACAATGAACCTCTACATGTCCATGCAACGACCCATGACCAAGACATCTGTCAAGGCCCTGTGTCGTCTAGTAGAGCTGCTGAAAGTAAACCTTTTCTCTATTTTAAGATGTTTTTTCTGACTGAAAATCCACAAATGTAAACTGGTAAAAAAAAATATATGGTGGATTTGTCTTCATTTGGAATGCAGTTAGATCAATACCCTTTAAAGGACATAATTCAGAGCTTACATACCTTAAATAATATTTTTTACTGGTTTTATTTGATTGATTTAATATATTTTTATTTTTATTTTAATAAAGGCAGTGGAGCACACATTTCACCGGCGATCCCTTGTGGTGGCAGACTCTGTGTCCCATATCACTCAGCAGCTGCAGTCTCAAGCTCTGGCCTCTATTTCTACAGCTAAGGTAAAACCCTTATTCCATCCTTAAAACGATTTAATATTTTAAACCCACTGTTTCAAACATTTGGTGCCATTGTCGGTAGCATTTTAACATTCTGCGTCATTGTAAATATATCTGTTTTAATAAAAGTGGCTTACTGTCGTCCTGTAGAAAAGGGTGATCTCCGATAAGAAGTACAGTGAGCAAAGGCTGGATGTGTTGTCAGCCCTGGTTCTCGCTGAGAACACCCTGAACGGCCCAAGCACCAAGGAGAGAAGACTGGTGGTGTTTCTAGCACTTAGTGTGGGCACGCAGATGGTAAGGAAGCATGTGCTCAGAGCATTGAGTGCTTTAAGAACTTGCCATTGGGTAAAATTTATGGCAGTCACTTTGTTCTCTGACGGTATTACAGTACTTTTCACCTGAGCTGTTAATAGCTGTTGTTTGTTTTTAAGCATGCAAAATGCTCATTTTGCAGGTGCCGGGTGTACTATTGCATTACTGCGAATTGAAACCTTTTAACAGTTTATTTATTTTGCATACAAATTTGCTTCTCTTTGCTTTCCAGAAAACATTCAAGGATGAAGAGCTTCTGCCCTTACAACTTGTCCTAAAGAAACTGGATCTCATCAGTGAATTGAGAGAAAGGTGAGACTTCCATCATTAATTAAGAAAGCTTCCATCATTAATGCCAAAGTGTATATGGGTATTTGAATATACGTTTGTATATAAATTATATTTTACAATATAAAAATGTTTATTGTTCTAATATTACTAAAGAAACTTTATTCTTTGCAGGGTCAAAGTGCAGTGTGATTGCAGCTTTCTGTACTGGCACCGTGCTGTGTTTCCCATTTACCTGGATGATGTTTATGATAATGCGGTGGATGCAGCTAGAATACATGTATGTCTCCTGAGAGTCCACTGTCCTTATTGCAATATACTTTGAACCTGATACAGGAAATGAAATACCACAGCATTGTGGTGACAATGCTGTTGGTTACTATCACATCTATTTTGCTTTTATCTGTCCAGTGAGTAATTAAATTAAAACTTCTTCTTCTTCTTCTTTTTGGGTGACTGGTGTCGTGTAGTATATGTTTAATGCCCTCCGAGACTGTGTGCCCACCATGCAGTACGCCAAACACATGGAGTCCTGTGAGCAGCTACTGGAATGCTATGACAAAGAGATTATGGAGGTTTTTAATGAGGTAAGGAAGGAATAGCTAAAACATGTCAGTGGGGAAATAAAAACAGTTGTAATTGGTTGGTTGAAATCAGTGATGTTTGAGCTATAGGTGGGTTGGACTGCAAATGGCATCCGGTTCATCATAGAATTATAATTTTATATTAAATATTAATGATAAACAAATTTATGTTTAGGATATTTGAAAATTGCATCTGCAAATATTCAGACATTAATAAACACTTAAGATAATATTGATTGATAATCTGACTAGAATTTCTCTAAAACATCTACAATTTCTCAATGGTGGGTGAATAAAAAAAATGTTTACAGCATTTCCTTTTACCTGTTTATTAGTGCTGCTCAATTAATTGCATAAAAATCTAAATTTCAGTATGGACCTTTGCAATTATTTAATCACAAAAGCCTGCAATTTCTTACAGGTGATATATACATATTAGGGAATTAACACATAGTTTGTCGATAATCCAATAAATAGAAAGTTGCATGTAGGAATATAATCTTCTGTTGTGCTCATTTTTTTTTCCCCATAAGCATTTGTTGGATAAGCTGTGTAAGGAGATTGAGAAAGACCTCCGACTTTCTGTGCACACACATCTCAAGCTGGACGACCGTAACCCTTTCAAAGTAGGCATGAAAGACCTGGCGCACTTCTTTTCCCTCAAGCCTATCCGCTTCTTCAATCGCTTCATAGATATCAAAGGTCAGTGAAAAGGGACGGTTTATTCACATTAATGAAACCAAGGTAGGCTAATTGAATTCAACTTTCTGTTCTACACTGCCCGGCTAAAAAAAAAAAAATCTCAGGTAAGAAACAGGTAAGAGCCTTCTATTGGACAATTACTGCAGTGATTAATATGTTTTAGTTGGCAATGAGTTATTTAACCCTGACGGATGCAGTGTAGCTTAATATTTATAATAAATAGTAATATTTATGATCGCATAACATTTCTGAAACAACCATGTCAGCAGACATGTCCTGTGGTTGTGGCAAAGATATTTCTCGATTTCAGAAGGGTCAAAACTTTTGTCCTGCATCAAGCAAAGAAAACAGCTAAGGAGACTGCTGAAACTACTAGAAATGGGTTAAGAACTAAAAACCCAGGGAAGGATAGCGATGAACTTCATCTTTAAGGAAGAATTGTGGTTGAAAAAAATGTATTAAATGAGCGTTATGAAATATATATCAAATTGTTAAAAAAAAAACAACAACAGTGGAAATCACGGCTGTGAGTTATAATGAAAGTTTCCATACGCACAATGTGAAGAGAACTCAAGGGATTGGGACTAAACAGCTGTGCAGCCTAAGAAAAAAACACTTAGACATGTCAAAAAGAATGGACTCTGGAGCATTAGGAAAAGGTCATGTGGTCTGTGTGCTTCAGGAAAATATTAGAGGTGGTTTAAGTGACGTGCCCATCATGCCTAGTCCTTACGATACTAGTCTGTGGGGGTCATCTGATGACCTGAATATACTGAATAACCAGGATTTTCCATCAATAGTTTTTTTTCCCTCAGGCTTAAATTATGAAAGAGTGGTTCAGGGAGCCTGAGGCATCATTTTCACCATGGTTTGGCCACCACAGAGTCCAGACCTTAACCTCATTTGGGATGTGCTGGAGCAGACGTGTGCTGGAGAAGACTTTTTGCTGCTGTCTGGCTCTCCCATCACTAATAAACATCTTGCAGAGAAATTAATTTGAGTAAGGACGGAAATAAACTTTGTGACATCGCATAAGCTTATCAAAACAACACCATGTTGAATGTGTGCTGTAATCAAAGCAAAAGGCGGTCCAATGAAATATTAATGTGTTAGACTTTAAAATTTTTTTTTTGACCGGGCAGTGAATAAAGATAAAATTGCATTTAGTTGTAAGATTAACAAGACCTCCTGCCTTGGTTTCTATGTCTCTCACATGGTGGTATTGTTTCTGCAGCCTACGTCACACACTACCTGGACAAAACATTTTACAACCTGACAACAGTGGCACTCCATGACTGGGCCACATACAGTGAGATGAGGAACCTGGCCACACAACGCTACGGCCTGGTCATGACCGAGGCTCACCTCCCCAGCCAGACTCTGGAACAGGTATGTTGGGGTGTTTTTAGTTGCAATGTCTAAAACATGCATGCAGAAACATGACCTGCTTCATGCAATGAGATTGATCTTTGTTAGGGGCTAGATGTACTGGAGATTATGAGGAACATCCATGTTTTTGTCTCACGGTATCTCTACAATCTGAATAACCAGGTAGGTTCTTGTTTTTTGAAACCAGTTGGCTTGGCATTGTTTATCGTGTATACTTTTTTTTTTTTTTTGTGCATGTCACATTTATCTTCTCTGCATTCATTTTCTAGATCTTCATTGAAAAGACTAGCAACAACAAGCACTTGAACACTATCAATATTCGGCACATTGCTAACTCCATACGTACCCATGGGACTGGCATCATGAACACAACGGTATGTGCATCAGAAGCTATATTAGTTTTATAGCTTAAAGCTGTAGCTGAGAAAATTTCTGACTAGATGAGCTTCTGTCAGATCTCTTTGAGAGACATTGTGTTTCTGTTCAGGTGAACTTTACTTATCAGTTTCTCCGAAAGAAGTTCTACATTTTCAGTCAGTTCATGTATGATGAGCACATCAAGTCCAGGCTTATCAAAGACATCCGGTTCTTCAGAGAAACTAAAGACCAATCAGATCAAAAGGTTAATATCTTGAGCCGCTTTCAACAAAACATAAGCAAGTGTTTCTGTATATTTATCTATCCTCTGATCAGGTGTTTTTATTATTATTATTGTTGATGTTTGCAGTACCCTTTTGAGAGGGCAGAAAAGTTCAACCGTGGTATTAGGAAACTGGGAATCACTCCAGATGGCCAGAGCTACCTGGACCAGTTCAGGCAACTTATCAGCCAGATTGGTAGGAACTTGCACATGCGGCAGTTATCACAACTCTCTTCTATGATGTTATTTATAGCACTTTTATGTTGCTGAGAACAGTATGTACTCCAGTCTGCAGCACTGAACCGAACTTCTAAAGACTGAACACAAGTAGCCTTTATCACTATATAGTAAACACTTAAAGAAGATCATTTTTTTATTAATTATTTAAACACACAGTGTCACCCGGATGAGGATGGGTTCCTGTTCAATTTTGGTTTCTCCCGAGGTTTTTTCCTCGTGTTGCCTCAGAGAGGATAGCCTTGCCACAGTTGCCCTCTGGCTTGCTTATTGAGGGGGGGAAAAAATTATACATGTATATTATTTTAATTTTATATTTCTGGAAAGCTGCTTTGTGAAAATGTCCAAAGTTATTATATAAATGACTGATATATAAATTAAATAGAATTGAAATTGAATTTCACATGTTTCTATCTATCTATTTTTCTTTTTTTAGGTAATGCAATGGGGTATGTTCGGATGATCCGCTCTGGTGGGCTTCACTGCTGCAGCAGCGCTATCAGGTAATTCTAAGCCAAGTGTAAATACACACATACACACACACGTTATGTTTTTATTATAACACAAAAGTGAACATTCTGAATATGAATGCTGTTAATATTCCAGATTTGTTCCCGATCTTGAGGATATTGTAAACTTTGAGGAGTTGGTGAAGGAGGAGGGACTGTCTGAAGAGACTCAGAAAGCAGCCAGGTACTACAATTTGGTCTTTCCATATTCAGTTTGCTCAGTCTTCTTTGAGTGCAATGAAAACATATGCATTGCTCCCTAGCAGTTGTCCTATCTGAGGTCCTAAGTCTAAATAGCTCAGAAGAACATATAAAGTATAAAGATGAGCATTTCCATTACGAGAAGCATATAAGATTAAAATTATAAAAAATCATTTCAGCGTTCTAGATTGTGTACTCGGTGACCTGACCAGTAACTCAGCTGAGGGAACAGAGTATTTCAAAATGCTCGTGGGAGTTTTTGCCCCAGAGTTCCGGAGCATGAAGAACATGCACTTGAGGAACTTCTACATGATCGTTCCACCTTTGGTAAGCAGCAATTTCTGTGGTTATCAGAATGATTTTAGTTGTACTTCTGCTAAACGTGCTGTAGTTGTTATTTTAAAAAGTACCATTGAAACTGGGTTTTTAAACCCTTAAAGTATTTAGCATAGAATAAAAATATCAAAAAACAATTATGCTCAAGAATTTGCTCTAAAAAGACCCAGGATTTTTTGACTTTTCTACATTTTCACGCTCATTAAAATACCAGGTACTATGAATGTGAGGATGGGTGATAAATAAGAGAGGATTAAAACATAATGCTTGAGTAAGCTTTTGTGCATTAAGTACAGTTTGAAACATTTTACTAATACCTAATACTAGAATCCACCCGTTCTCAAGGCCACAGCTGTTTAATACATATTTCAATGCGTCTTTGTGATGCCTTGGTCAATGTTTTTATGACTGCATATTTTCAGACGGTAAACTTTGTAGAACATTCCATCAGCTGCAAGGAGAAGCTGAACAAAAAGAACAAAAGTGGTGCAGCATTCACAGATGATGGCTTTGCCATGGGTAAGTGTCAGATGTAAAAATCTCGGTTTCATTATCTGTGAACGTGCTTCTCTCACAGGCAGCATCTTAATATTCACACGCTTTCTTTCCTAAGGTGTTGCCTACATCTTGAAGCTGCTGGACCAATATCAGGAGTTCGATTCGCTGCATTGGTTCCAGGCTGTTCGAGAGAAATACGTGAAGGAAATGAACGCAGTGGTGAAAGAACAGAACGTTCAGGCCACCAACCAAGATGAGAAACTCATGCAGACCATGAACTTGACTCAGAAGAGACTAGACGTCTACCTGCAGGTGTGATAACAACTGCTGTAATAAGTTTTTTGTATCTTAGCTAAGTATATATTAAAAGTTCTAGAGGCATCATTTTTATAAAATGACACAAAGGCCCAGCATGTAGGATTGCCACTTCAGAGCTCCAGGCGTTCAAGCCTGAGCTTGTGTTTCCTCTCTGTATCGATCTTCGCAAGTTCTTCGCATGTCTGTGTGGGTTTTCTTTAGGTTTCTTCTCACATGCCGGTAGGTAAATTTGGCCATCCTACATTGATGTGAGTGATGTGCACATTGATAATGTAAATGAGTGTGCATGGACAGGAGTTCCATGCAAAGTGTATTCCTGTCTGATGTTTCCAGGATGAGCTCTAGATCCATTACAATCCTTACAAGGATATATACTGAAAATGAGGGAAATAAAAATCCCACACATCTTATAAAACCTGAAAATTGATTAGTTAGGTTTCTTATGATGATTATGTTTGTGAGGTTCACTTTGGGGTATGATTATTTCTAAGCTTACATTTGAGTGTGCAAACAGCAACAACATCAGTCCCAGGTCGAAAATAGTGGAGACTAAGGTCATTACCTCCTAAGAAGAGGTGGAACAATGTTGAAGAAATTCTAATATTTGAGATGACTGATGTTTTTAGTGCTGACACATGCTTTTATGATTTTGTCTGCTGGTAGGAGTTCGAACTACTCTACTTCAGTCTGAGCAGTGCACGGATATTCTTCAGGGCCGATAAGACTGCAGCAGAGGAAACTCAGGAGAAGAAAGATCGGGGTAGGTAATTACTAGACAGCAGCAAAGTGGAAATTTTCCAATATGTTGTATTGGGGATAAAATATTCAATAAAAAATTTATATCCAAAGTTTTTTGAAAAAAATGTTTTGTGCAAGGGTTATACTGGAAGTAATGCAAAAGTGTGTATGCGTGTGTGTAAGTGTGTGTGTTTTGTTTTTCGAAGAACATTTTCCCCACTCTAAGTAAACACTATAGAGCTTATAGAACTTCCATCAAAAATGAGTTTGACTGTATTATTTCTATTCACCTTATATGTATTCTGTGTTTCAGAGGATGCCGTTAAAGCTGATGCTGTTTCACCTGAAGCTGCAGCCACCCCTGTGCCAGGTGCCAAGTGAAACTGAAAGAAACTGCTCAAGCTTTTAAGGTCATACTCGAGTGGAAACAAACCTGCTTAACCAGAAAGTGTATCGAGTGCCATGTTTTGAATTGCAACTCAGCATAGCATGGCAAGATCAAAGATAAATGGACTCAGGTCGCTGACCATGAACTGGGAACATATAGTGGAATATTTATTCCTTTTAATGCACTTAGGACTGGAACTGACTGTGATCTGCTTCTCGAAATTCATGCACATCACCATTATTTTGTCTGATTTTTTTTTTAGATGACTGTCATATGAGCAAGTTTGGCAGCTGTGATTAGTGATGAATTACTTTTTGGTTTGTTTTAAGAAATATTTTAATATTACAACTATTTTGAAATACTAAAGCAAAGTCTAATTTTTAATTATAAACCATCATTGACATTTTTTCTAATTCCTTAGCTAAATTGATTAGAAATGTCTTTCTGGAGTTTTCTTGATTAAGGTATAAAGTGGAGGTGCTTATATAACAGGTTCTCCATTGAAGTACTGTAGGACTTTTAACCTACTTCAATGTAGATCTGTTGCTAGATTTACAACAGTGAAATTTTCCGGTGAGTTCCGAGTACATTATAATGTACTTAAGAGAAGAATAGTAGATTCCTTTTCTAGCTACGTGACGATTTTCATAACTAGGCGTATCCGCTTCTTTGGTACAACGTGCTAATGCTAGGTTAAATTTCTGCAGTTGATTCTGATATTAGAATGTTCTGTGCCATGTAACCCTTTGCACAAGGAGAAATAAGTGTTGTGTCGAACTGTGTGAAAAGGTAGATTTTCCAAAAGAACAAAATATGCTTTCTTAAGAAGAAATGGGCCATTCCCACTTGATGGTGTTTATTTGTAGAATGCCAACTGCATATCTAGATGAATGTTATATATTTTGGGCTTCATGCCGAAGGTGAACACTGCTTCCACTTATTCCTGGATGAAAACTGGAGGGTGTGTAAAGCCAAATCTGGGTGGTGTTGAACAGGCCATGATGTAAGACTGGAACATATTCAATGACTGCACTATAGGAACCTTGTGAGATTATATGGAACATCAGGTGAAACACTAATGAAGGCACCTTAACCTTTTATTAGGTTGCACACAATCGGTGAAGATGTCTGACATTGACAGGAGGGGTCTCAGTAAACAGTTGGGATCCTTTTGACATTGGTGAGGAAAGGCTTGCCCAAGTTCGTAGGAGAGAAATGAGGCACAACTGATATTTAAGTGAGCTCAAGACTATGGAAATGTAGCAAACTAACATTGGATTTAGTACCTGACATCTGTGCTGCCCAATCTGTATAAAAATGTGTTCAATGAAGCTTCGCCTTTTTTTTTTTGTAAAAACTTGTTCAAATAGAGGTTCTGTGTTTGAAGGTTTCGTGCACTGTCCTCAGACCATAATGCACATGAATGCTTAATGGTAGAAGAACATTCCAGTTGAATGTTGATTTCCCTTCCTTGAACCCTTGGCATTCTTTTTTGTAAAATAAATAAATCAATTAATACAAGAATTTGTGGAAAATTGATTATTACATTTACTGCCATGTCAATGACATTTCTTGGAATACAGAGTCTCTGGGATGATCACTTATTTATAGCCAAGAGACCCACAGCTAGCAATGTCAGCTACTATCTTAATCACCTTCCATACTTGGCTAAATTATTCGAAGGAAAAACCTACATGAAATTAGGTCTTCACCAATCTGTTATTATATAGTATATAATGTAAATATTTTAGTGGTTGTGGAAATACTGCAGCCTTTGTTTTAGGTGATGTTACATGTGCACAGTTCTCAGTCTTAGTTTAGGCTCATTGCCAGTCTTTCACTGATGTGCCTCGTAGCCCTCGACCCCTCCCATAGAGAGACAAACACTGGTTCAGGAAAGCCGTTCTGCTTTATTACAAAGGAAAGAAAGACGCGTTCAACGTTTTCAGAAAATACAAGACTGGTCTGGTTTTTTTTTTTTTTTTTGTTAGCAGTATTACCAATTTTCCTTTTCCTATGAAATGCTTCTACTCAAACAGCTGCATGTGAAATGTTTCCACCTTTTTTTGAGGGGCTTGGGACATAGAGTTCCTTGGTTTGACAAATCTGGCCTTCCATATTTTAGAATATTTATCTTGGCCTTAAGTGCACAGGGTAACAAGTGTGAACCCCTGTCTGGCAGCTCAATTTTATTAACACTATATATATTTTTTTTGTTTGTTTGTTTGTAACACATAATGCCACCACTGCTCGCCTCCTAAAAATGAGGCTGAGCAAAGAATAATTACCTTTTTCCAAAATAGACGTCATGTATATATATATATAGATACAGCTATCTATATATATAATATATACACATTCGTACATACATATCTTTATTCATGTGATGTCCAAAAAATAAAAAAAAAATGTACACATTTATTACAAAATCGTAACAAAGACTGAGAAGTGTTTTATCTGGAACAATGTAGCTTAGTCATAACCCCCTGGGTGAGGATGGTCCACAAGCTGTTCCCACAATGGTCACTAAAACAGTCTGATTTTTAATTATTGGAGTTAGGCAGAGAAAACCTGATCGGGTGTAGGACTGAATGCACGGTTAAGATGACGGACAAAGGAATGTTCTGGAGGAGAAGAAAAAAACAAAGCTAAAAGACAAGAGATTCCATGATGTTAACAGTAGGGTGTGTTTCCTTCCTGACAAAAACAGCAGAAGAGCATTTTTCCACATAAAAAAGCACAAAACAATTTTTGTGTTCTTTTATTACTAAATAGTGCAACAATGAACATTGCATTTTTCTTCCGCCCTTTTGTATTCACATGTATTGGATTGATTTTTGTGTCTGTCCTGTTTACTAACGGTACGTTTCGGAAAACGAAACGTAACCTTTTGTCGTACTGCAAGTCAGTTCTCCTGCCAGAGACCAAACAGGCTTTTGATCTGAGGCGTAAACAAAATACAGACTGGTGCTCAGAATGAAAAAGAAGGAAAAGAAAGAGGGTATGAGAATATTTAAAAACAGTGTAGGGGGGGTGGGGGATGTGTGTCATTTTGGGCAGCACATTATTGGTAAGACATGGCGTCTCCCCTCACTGGTTAAGGTAGAGACCCCCTGCCCTCCTCCTGCAGTCCTTGTCCAGACAGGTGAGGAATAAAAGCAGATTGTGGTTGGCCAAGTCTAGTGCTGAGGTCTGTTCCTGCAGCTCAGAGAGCCTGAGCACCTCCGGTTCAGAAGGCCTGCTGCGCCGGGTTGTAGTTGAAGGTGGTTGGTACGTGAGGCCGCTCCTCAAGTTTGTCATATTCAAGATGAAACTCCTTAAAATTGGAAGAGAGAGGAAAGAAAAAGGCTTAGTTAGCAATGTTTATCCCAAATAACAGCTAATATTTTGAAGGAGTTGTGACTTTGCAAGTAAGCTAGTCTGCCTGACAGCTGACCAAAGGATACTGAATAGTAAAACAGGAGCTATGCTGTATATTGCCATGAAAACACCAAGCACTGCGACCATAGATGACCACCCAAGATAAAGTTTCCCCTCTTGCCTTTTTGGGTCTCCAGTCAACTTATACCACAATGCTTCTTAATATGGTCATATGAGATATCATACAATACTGCACAAGGGGTAATTGTTGATCTTGGACTTCCTTAGTATTCATGCTTGATATTATTAAGGCATTCGGTATAACTCCTGATTTGAGTTTAAATTCTATAACCATTAGCAATTCTATATAATAAACGTTGATATTTGGGACAGCTACGTTTTTTTTTTTTTTTAAATAATCTTATCTTGTATATTTTCTACAGCTAAAGTTTTTCTATATTTTATTCCATAATTAATTTATCATTGATAATCTTGTTTTTTTAAAGTCACGGGCGGTCATATAAGCATTTCACTGCATATCGAACTGTGTATGTGACAAATAACTTGAATTTGAATTTATAATTATTAAATTACAGTCATCTCACCTTAGCAACCTTCCTCCAGTTAAGACAATCAAAAAAGTAGTATGTCCCCCTCTCATAAGTGTTGGTCTTCAGAGTGGGCTCCATGCCAGGTGCTCTTGTAATCCACACCCTCTCCTCCTTATGGTACCTCCAGTCTCGGTTAAAGCTGCAACATTGGTATAATGTATAATATTACATCAACACAAAAGAACATACGCGGCCTCATAATTTCATCTTTAATTGTGACTGACGGGGCATTTCTTATCTGTTCATGAAACGTATGGAGTCATGCATACAGTTCCACAGCAGCCAGAAGCTGTAGGAGATCTCCTCCGTTCATGTAGTAGAGGTAGAACAGCAGGTCCTCCCCATAACGTGCTAGTTTTATTGCAGCAAGCTGTAGACAAACAAAGCATATAAAATTGAATGTCAAAAATATTCTTATGACTAAAGTGTGTATAGTGCTAAGATGCATTAAAAGTTCCATGAACAAAGTGCTCAAACATTCCACACAGCTGAGTTATATCTCTGCCTGGCCTAATCTGGCATGTCTACATGAGAGGCAATGGTACAATCATGTGATTTTACGTCAGTGTCACATACCTTGTCCCTTATATGAATGTTGGTTAAGTACTCAGACGGAACGTGAAAATCTAAAAAAGAAGAGTACCAACAATTAGTTCAACTCTTTTTAAATGGTATAGATGTGGATTTAAATCCATAATGACCAAGCTGGACGCAACAGTAGAAATCAAAATCTCAACAAGAGAAAACAAAAATAGGACCCAGACTCGAAAGGGAATAGGCAAACAGTACCAAGAGTATTTAAAGTATCTTCTATATGGAGATAAGAGCTTCTCTAATAAAGCAGACACTAACCAATGTCCTGGGGTCGGCATGGTGCAGAAGCCCAAGGAGATGCAAACTTGGGATACAGATTCCTGTTGAAAGACATACAAGCATAAAAATCTCCAGACCTAAAAAAAAAAATCTCAAAGACGAAATATAAAATGTATACCATTTATAAAAACAATAATACAAATCTTCATACAGAAGGAAGACACTAATACACAGAAAGAATTATGAAATCAACCATAACATTGTGACCGCTTGCCTAATACTGAGTAGGCCCCCAAAACAGCCCTGATCTGTTGAGGCATGGACTCTACTAGACCTCTGAAGGCGTGCTGTGGTATCTGGCACCAAGCTGTCAGTAGCAGATACATTCAGTCCTGTATGTTGCAAGGTGGGGCCCGCATGGATTGAACTTTTATTTCCAGCACATCCCACAGATGCTCAATTAGTTCAAGATCTGGAGAATTTGAATGTTATGTTCTTTAAACTATTCTTAAACTATTTGTACAGTGGGGTAGGACACATCCTGTTGAAAGAGGCCAATGCCATCAGGGAATACCGTTTTAATGAAGGGGTGTACTTGGTCAACAACAATGTTTAAATAAATGGTAAGTGTCAAAGTAACATCCACATGAAGGGCAGAACCCAAGGTTTCCCAGGAGAACATTGACCAGAGCATCACACTGCCTCCGTCAGCCTGCCATCTTCCCATGGTGCATCCTGATGAGTGATGCACACACCCAGTCCTCCACATGATGTAAAGTAATTCATCAGACCAGGACACCTATTTCTAATGCTCCGTGATCCAGTTCTGATGCTTACTTGCCCACTGTAGGCGCTTTTAGCAGTGGACGCAGGTCAGGGTGGGCACATGTAACAAACAGTGGTGTATCGTGTGTGTCCTGACACCTTCCTATCAGAACCACCATTAACTTCTTCAGCAATTTGAGCTACAGCAGCTTGTCTATTGGAACAGAATACACGGACCAGCCTTCACTTGCCACATGCATCAAGGAGCCTTGGCCACACGTGACCCTGTCACCAGACCACTTTTGGTTTGTCCTGACAAAATGCTGCCTAACATATCCCAACAACTTTCTGGTACCATAGATATGAGACGATCAATGTTATTCACTTGACCGGTCAGTGATCATAATATTATGGCTGATCAGTGTATAGAAGTGTCATACTCTGGAGAGTTGAGGTTGAGCCCCAGTGTGGTCAGGTCACTTCCTAACGCCAGATGAACCATCCCAGGGTCTGTTTCAGCTGCTCGGATGAAGGCTAGCAGCCCGATCATTCCAAACTGATCCGTCACCATTCCAGACGGAATGTTCGTCACCTTGCCTGTAAAAGAGTATGGTTATAACCGGGATGGTTATCCTGTTTTAATAATGTGCATGCTTCATTTTATTATAGTAAAATATCTCTTTGTAAAACTACCCCTCAACTATAGCTGGGCGATGACCTCAAATCAACATCGCGATTAAATTTAACATTTTACCTAAATTATGACTAATGAACAGTTATATAGTTTTGTTTGCTATTTTTTGGCCTCACAATTCACCAACAAGGTTTATGTTCCTGGGATTTTCCCTGCCGTGGTGCTTCCACGTCGCAAATTGGACAGGCTGGAGTCATGTGACTCAAATTAGTCATGTAACTAATTTTAAAAATGTATCAATCGGAATTAAAAAATAATGAAATAATTGATCTAGGCGTGATGAGTTTTGAGACATGTATTCTTGGAGTCTTGTAATTAAAGCTATTAAAGAATTAATGAATGTATAGGTATCTCCCTCCTGTAATGTTTTGAGTCATCAGTGACGAATCACTTCAAAAGTTAATGCAAGCATTTTCTATTATTATTGCTGCCAGGTGCTTACTGGAGACAAGAAAATAATTGTTTCTTAGATATGCTGTGATGCGTTTGAGATGTTTTAAGCTGGTGTGTTCAAAAACTCACCTTTGCAACAATAATTTTGTCAAAAAATATTGAGTATTGATCTTTTATGATGAAAAATAAAGCTACCTATACAGGATGGTTTACCTTTCATATTGGATTAAAAAAAAGTTCTGTTAAAAAGAAATGGTTTGAAAAAACATAGGCTATACAACAAACAATTGTTTTTTAATAATTTTTGAAGCAACCTGACTTAGTTTGATTACAGTTCAAAGTATCTTTCCATTTCCAATTTTACTACATACGTTGACTAACTTTTTAAACACTTTTCATCCAAGGAATATGTTACAAGAAGTTACACCTTGCTTTTTCCCCACACTCAAGGCGGCCAACATAATAATGATTGCTTATAAATATTCTCAATGCATATAATACCAGCTTGTTGATACCATTTAAATAACTGTCATATTATTTAGTTACAGCTGCCATAAATACTATAAGTCTGTCAGAATGATAGCTGTGTCTTAAATCAACCCCTAAATATCTTCATAATGAGTAGCAAGTGACCTCAATACAAATGACTGGAGTTTAATTTCAGTGCACAGCCCTGCTTACAGTTTACAAACAGGTGATATTTATTCATGAGAACTTTTATAGTGAGTCTTTCGTATCACTGATGTTGATGAGGTCAAATCCCTGACCAAGATATGGAATTTGTTAAGTAGAACTGAAGTATAACTGATGTCATGAAAAAAGGAAAGAAATACAGTGGAACCTTGGATTGCAAGTAACTTGGTCTGCGAGTGTTTTACAAGACGAGCGAAATAAAAAAAATGTAATTCAATAAACGAGCGCAGGCTTGATATACTATAGTGTAGTACGTATACACTTTGTCTGCCGAGGGTCACGTGATCACAACTGAGCCAATGGTATTTCCGCCCCCCTCACGGGCGCTGTGGGATTGTGGGTAAGCATCTCACATGCCCGGTCTCAATGTGCATGCATCACTCATATAGTCAACTTCCATGTACTGTTTACTGTAGCACTGTGACCACGTGTGTGAATTTTAATTATTTTATTGTATTTTTTTAACCATAGTGACTGTTCTTCAGCAAATGTATTGCAACAACGGCCCCCATGAGAAAAAGGATAAAAAACTTTAGCAGAGCGGGAGATGAATCTGTTTATGGACAATGCAATGTCACGTTTCCGCAAAATCCTCAAAAGGACGCAAGAGGTTCCTTGTTAAAGGCATGCAAAAAGAAGAAGATTCCAGTAACCAGTAAGAGATCAGTGATTGCATTTGTTTTTGTGTGCGCGCTTTGATATAAAAGCACGCTTCCGGAACAAATTATGCTCGCAATCCAAGATGTAACTGTATCTTTAAATAGTTTAATCTATTAAAAAAAATTTTTTAAAGCAGCTCACCATCAGGCAGCACCTGGATCCCCTTCTTCTGCTGGTTGTTGTTCTGTGCTGATGTCTTATCACCTGGAAACTTGGGGCCATCTGCACTGGAGCTGCTTTTGGTTGATGAGTTCAAGTTCTGCTGAATTATAAGCAAATCAAAAATTTTGAATATTTGGTCGCAGAGTTTGCTAAAAGGGTTGAAATGTTGAGCAACACTGACTGTTTTGCTGTCATCCGTGCTCAACGTTGGGTCCTTGTAGTTAGGCCCAGGCAGTGCAGGAAAATCCTCATTGTGGATCGAGAAGTCTTGAGACTGTTCAGTTGATGGCTTTGTGACCATCCCAACTGTGATGCAAACAATTACAACAACAAAAAAAACGTCATAAATCGGCTGAAAACAAACAAACAAAAAAATAATAGACAGTCTGGTTACAAGTCAAACACATATGCTGATGCATTTCTTTCTTGAGTTTACTGTTACTAATGGGTCCTCACCATAGGGAGCCCTTCCAGCCAAGGGATTATGCAACGGTGTTGGATTTCCATTTCCTTCCCTCCGACTTCTGTCTGCTAATGCTGGAAAGTCTGAGAGGTCCAATCCTGTCACATTTTCACTCCCATCTGTAACACAGACCATGTAATGTTAGCATTTCTCTGCACACACAACAGCATAAAAAAAACTGAAATGCACACTAGTGTAGAAAATGTTTATAACTGTCAGAATATCCAAACTATTCCACAGATAACTTACCTGTTCCATTAAAGATGTTGTTCGATAAAGAGTTCATACCAAACCCCTGACTTCGACCCATTCCAAAACCTGACATACTGAGGAATAATGAGACATGCAGTTGTTACTAATGACACAGGCTGGACAATTAAAACTACTTAATAAAATCTCCAACCAGATAGATCTGAGAAAAAAAAAAACTATTGTCTAATCTTACATATAATACAGCATTGAGAGGGACAGTCCTTTATGGCAATTATGTCACTTAGCAGCGCGCTCATGTCTGATGGGTTTTTTTTTTTACCTGTTGATGGTGAAGGGCTGGCGTGCCGGCTGCTGCTTTGGCATGCAGATGATGCTGGGTGAGCTGCGGTTGGGGCTCCCGAGGCCTGAGCTTCCCATACTGTTGGTCCTGCCACCCAGACTCATGCCCTGGCCCACTTGCGAGTGATTCATCATGTTCCTGGAGTTCATAGGCAGAATGCCCCTGTGGAGCAGAACATATGGCATTTACTTGAGGGCTTATAAAAACACTTCTCTTTTAGAGTGCATATGCAAAGTAAAGACAAAGAAAGCAGGTGTACCTGTTTGGCGAAGGCGGAGTATGGAGAGACATGGTTGGGACCCCCGTCGTTGGGGTGCTATGGCTCGGTAACTGAGTACCTTGTGTTAAACTGCGGTTTAACTGAGGGTTGTTGTTGCTCATGCTCCTTATTGAGAAGCCTAGTGCACCTTTAATTTGAAAAATAATACTTGTATAAGTATGAACCAATACCATATAGTAGTAACTATTTTAAAAATAAATAAATAAATAAAAAATTCCTAATTTAAATCAATGTACTCACTTTGGGGACCATACAAACTTGCACCCAGCTGCGACAATTGACCTGACGATGACGGCGAAGGAGATGCCAGCATCTGATTGAAAAGAAATAGTTAGATTTTAATTTGTTTTTACATTTTCCTCAAATGGAAAGCCAGAAAAATCCAATACCAAATCTTAATTTTCTATTTGTGGTAAGCTTTCATGATCTCAAGAAACTCATCTGTGTGTAAGACAAAATAATAATATTAAATAAAGGTTGTATTTACATCTTTCTCCGATCGATGAGGGAACATCGACGGCTGGCCATAGTAAATACTCTCATCAGGGTAGTCACTTTCGACCCCCTCTACAAACTTCTTTCTTGTAGCACTGAACATACCGTTCGTCACCTATAAAAAAAATGTAAAAAAGTGAGATTCAAATTAAGAGTAAAATCTTATTTTTTAAAAATCCTCAAAATATACCCCAAGCATATTTGTTATGTATGTGTGAGTTATTTTCAAAGATTCCAGACAAGGATTAATGCAAGTGCTTCTGATTTTTTTTTTCTTTGAAAAAAACTATAGCACAGGACATGGAAAGAAGTAAACAAACACAGCTCCAAAATTAACACACTCCAGTCATTACCTTTCCAACAGTTATTAAAATATATCAATAGTATAAAATAATGGCTTTCGATAAGTTTCACACTCAGCACTGACATTCAGATTTGTCACTAAGAAGCAGCAGGTGTCTGAAGCACAGCTTATCTAGTTGCTAACTACTTAATTCCACAGTGCCAGTTTATAAAACACAAGCAATACGCAGTGTAGATAACCGTCTAAATTAGTTAACGCTGTACAAAATATGAAAACGTGTACTTTAATACTACTACTACGACTAAAAATAATATTAACGCTTCGCTAGCAAACCTATTTATTAATTGTGTGCTGTTTCGAGGTTAATAAACTTTGTTTTAAACACTTATTTAGCTTGCCTTTGCTACCTGGTAACACTACAGGAAAGAACTGCTAGCTAACGTCAGCTAATTAAATGGACAGCAATTGTTAGCTAGCTCTAAACAACCAGCTGATGCTAAATGTTGTTAGCCGACTTATCCATCGATGCTAAACCTGCTACGCGGGGGGAAAAAACTAAAATAATGGTTAATTTGTGTCGGTTAACAAATTGTTCATTATTCGGCTGCACCTCGCGTGTATTCAGTGTATATACCGCAAACCTCACAGCACCGCGTCTTTTAATTATTTACTGTTACACTGTTAGCCTGTAACTAGCCGTGGAGCTAACAAAGTGGCATTCGCTGTAGAAGGGCAAGAGTTTAGGCCCGCTGTGTATCCGCTCGAAACCGGCCTTCATCTCTGCCCCTCTGCCAAAACAGCACCCTACGGTACTACACGGGGTGTCATACGAGGACCTCAGCATTACTGTAGTACTGTACTCACAGGTTATTTAGCACGGCAGTGTACGGCTTTGGGCTTCTCTGTACACAGTTAGCCCGCAAGCTAAATGCTAACGCAGCTAGCACAGACAAAAACACAGACGTTCGAGCCCCGTGTGGGTATCGCGCTGTTTATTCACGCGCAACGCGCGTGCAAGAACAAAATGATCAAAAACTATGAATCGGGGTTTTATTTCTGCTCGTGCTTCATCGCACTGGATTGTGTTTTAGTCTTCATAAAGATAGAATTCACTAACCGCATTAATTTCCCCTCTGCTCGTAGATCCAAGATGGCTGTGTATCCTGCAGCTGGGAATGCTGGGTGAATAGCCTTTACCCTCTGACCCCGTACTGACCCCGAGCCTATCATTTTAGGCCTGAAATTGGTTCATATTATTACTTTCTGCTGTTGTGAACATACACGGCTGATCACGCGAGCTTTCAATGTCTATTATCTCATTCTGAGTGATGTTTTGTTACCAAAGCCAAACTAGTGCCTAGTGCAAAAGGACTGTCTAGCTCAGAAAAAGCACACTCATGTAATATAAAATGACTGTAATATAAAACAACTTGTGTTTAGGAGGTCGAACTAAGTCGTCAACCATAAACTATGTGTCTGTGTGACACTGACCATCTAACAAATGACAATTACCTTTTTTTAAACATTTTAGTATAGCCTATTTATTGTGAAAAGATGCTCACAACCATGTTTGTGAACACCAGTGGTTTAAAACCAAAATGACTATATAGACACTAAGATGTACCTTTCACAGTCACTTTATTATGGATCTTTTACCCAGGAAGGTGTATGAAGTGTACCTTTGTCCTTAAAGGTCAATTCCATCCCATCCATTCATCCATCTGGGAGTCTAACTAAGGACTGTGAAGGCAAATGGTCACCATTGTATTTATTCACATTTTTACGACCATGGTAGGACCTCCGGTCAATATTTACACTACAAACAATTTGGCAACACCAGTTTTCGGACTGTGGGAGGAAACCGAGTTTCCAGAGGAAACCCACCAAACACGGAGAGAACATGCAAACTCCATGCACACAGACCCGAGGAGTTGAACCCAGACCCTGGAGGTGCAAGGCGACAGTGCTAATGACTAAGTCAATGAGCCGCCAAAGGTCGATTATGTACTTATTTATTTATATTTTTATTTATTTATTTTTGGTTAAAGCACTAGATGTTAAAACATAGCAAAGGTGACAGAGATGTTCCCTTTACAGTATCTTTGTTATTTTAATGTTTTCTATGTCATATGCGTATGTTAAATTGGGATTAGTGTCATGGAATATTACTACTTCTTTCTAATATTTAAAAACTGTTCAGTGTAAGGTTTTGTCATATGATGTAAACCTTCCCATGCGTCTAATGCCCATAAAAAAAATCCCCTCATTGCACTTTATGATTCCTTATTTGGTAACACAGCCTATAGCCCATGTTCAGACAAATATATAAAAAAAAACAGCTTGTGTCTGCTGGAATCCTTTTGTCTTTTAAGAAAATGTTAATATGTTACCTATCATCTATCTGCCTTCAGGTCGTTCTATGACTTGCTGTACATGCTTTTGATATACGGGACCTACATGACATAGGGCACCTGGCCAAAAGCTTAAATATGCTCTCTTAATAAACATAGAATTTTAGACACATCATGTATGTGTGTTCGTGTGTGTGTTTATTCCTCTTATCTGGTTCAGGGCTCGGCCAGTAAGCATATCGAGGTGCAGCGAATAGATGAAGCAATTATTTTTTTTCATTCATCTTAATAATGTAACAATTTGGGCTGTCTTGTCTAAAACCTAACATTAAGTTTCTGTTATTATGACGGTCTAAGGGAATTAAATTAACTTTGGTGATTGTACAGTGGGCACCCATTATGGATAGTGCCCACTGTACAAGCCTCTGGAGGCAGTGTTATGATCATAATATACAGTATATACAGTGTACATATATAACAAATTTATCTGTCTGTTTGGGCAGTGTGCAGTGTTTGTGGTGTTTGCACATGTAGTTCCGTCACAAGCTTGTCACAGGCGTTTCTCAACTTTTACAGTATGGCATACACTATGAAATGATAGGTAACGTCATCAGTTTTTTAAGAGAAAAGTGGCACCTAATAAAACAATACTGTGGGCGTGTTACATGCGTTCCTCACTTAATGGACAGTAGCAAACAGTAAGCAGCACATATAACAGACAGACTTAAAGGCTGACAAAACATTGTATCAGTGTGACGATCTGAGCAGCGAATTGACCACACACTCCATTCGCAAGTAATGGTAGCACACAGGCGTTAGGATCTGGATGCAGTCTGAGCTGCTGGTAACCTCGAGTGTGGCAATAAAAAAAGTCAGCTGACCTGAATGTACTGAATGACCAGGTTATCCCATCGATTTTTTTCTTCCCTCATGGCACAGCCATATTCCACAACTTGTGAAAAATAAAGCATGAAGAATAATTTTCATATATGAATCGGCCACAACTTTGAGCACCAAAAACTAAAATTCACGTTCTTTGAGTGACATATTACAGTGTGTTATTTTCTTTTTGGCCGGGCAGCATATTTTACTTTTATTAATTTTACCGTAATAATCCCATCATAATTCTTATTATCCTTACTGGAACCATCAAATTTCACTTTTACACAAAATCTTAAACATATATTTAAGGGCCTATTTAATTCCTAACCTAATCAGTATAAGTTATGTTCTGTCCAAACAATCAAACACTGCTTTTGATGCATTTGGCTTGAATTGTTGAAAGCAATGAAATTAGTAACTGTCGTGGGTGAGAGGCTAGATAAGCATACAAGGCTCAGTTCACTCCACATTCTTTAACCACTGCATACTTTACTTATCAGTGCTTTGCTTTCCACAGCCTGGAATTCATGTAACATCCATGAGGAGGGGCAAGCTGAGTATCATCTTTAACAGTCACAGGAGCCAGCAAGCTCAGAGCACAGAGTGCAGAGTGCAGGGCAAGAAAAGCATCATATTCTTTGAGACAAAAATATGAAGTCACCAGGAAGGGAGACGCATACAAGTCTTGAAAAGGACCTTTCTGCAGCTCTTTAGTAAGTGCTTATCAGTTTTATCATACAGGGTATTGATTAACATTTAATGACTATATTATAAGAATATATCATATAAAATATGTGAAACAAAAAGATTGAAGAATTTTCACAAAAGATGCTTACTGACTCAAAGTTTTTAAATATTTATGACAAAGGATGATGTACTGTATCTTTCCATGTCTGTTAATAAGCTTCATCAAGGGACCATGCGTGTGGGGCTGAGTAATGGGCAATGTTGTTCGGGGAGCTGTGGCCTTCATTCCATCAGACAGATGTGAACGGTTCTTGGTGGGGGACTTGAAGGAGATGCCACATGATTGCACATTGGACCTGACTAGCCGTCATCTTCATCGCTTTCCCCTTAGAGTATGTGCCTTCAATGACCTTGTTAAACTTTATCTAAGTAATAACCACTTGACCAATTTGCCTCCTGAGCTTATTAATTTGCAAAAACTTCAAATTCTGGCTCTGGACTTCAACTGTTTTGTGGAACTGGATTTGGTTGTTTGTAGTCTTCGGCAACTTAACACCCTCTACCTTGGGAATAATCAACTTCACAAACTGCCAAAAGAGCTGGCTCAGCTCACTAAACTAAAGACATTATGGCTAGACAACAACTGCTTTACAAAATTCCCATCAGTAGTATGCATGCTTTCTGACCTTAGAACTCTTCATCTGGATTATAATCAGTTTCGTAACTTGCCAGGTGAGCTGGCTAGGTTAAACGAGCTGCGATGTATTTGGTTATCAAGCAACATCCTGAATAAATTTCCACCAGTTCTCCTGGAAATGCATGGTTTGGAAGTGATCGATGTAGACAGGAACCACATACAACAATTCCCAACACTTATTCACTTAACAGGGCTTAAGATTATCATCTATGACCATAATCCATGTGTTAATGCACCTATAGTAGGAGAAGGTGTGAAGCGAGTGGGCCGCTGGGCTGATAGCGTTGATGATGGGGATGATGAAGTTGAAAGAAAGACAGCTGAAGTGTCCATAGAAGAAAAAACAGCTGAGGTGCCCATAGAGGTGAGAGAACAGCTGGCAGAAAACAAGTGACAGAAACTGTACAACTAGAATTATGTGAATTACAGTATGAATAATGTATTGAATGTAGCAAAACAGTGAACAGTAATACTAATATATATTCCTTAGCTGAAGGTGTAAAATAGAAACCTAAATATAAAAAATGGTTTGTGAAAAAGTTTTTTCTCCAATAATGAAATACATATTTCAGGATAACTTTGACTCTCGCCCTATGACATATATATTTTGTATAGTATACAAAAACATTTCTGCTTTATGATTTCTTAATTTATGTAAGGGTATATTATTTCTGTTTTAGAGATCATCTTGAATTAAAATTTACAAGGTGTTAAAAAGTACTCCAATGATGAATTGCTAAATTCCAACAATGTACCTCACCTCCTCAATAATGCATGTGTGAAGTGACAGATTTGGGTCTCCAGTTTAATATAAGATCTTTAATAGCCTTTTATCATCATTCTGTTAATTATCAAGCTGCTCCTGGTTGCCGGCGGTGTGTTGAATAGGCTACTGTTTTCTGCAAAGATTAACCCCATTTTTAGCAAATTTGTATGCTGTGTTTTTGCCCTCTTTAACAGAAGTAGATATGTGTATAAGTTTCACCAGTAAGCTAAAATTCAGCTAAATGTTATGTGCATTTGGAATTATTGTCAGCAAAGTTTATGAGATTGTCACAGCTTCTGTATGAAGTGTGTTGTTTTCATATGCACAGAAATAGTACAATAAAATTCACTAAAATACATTATGTCTCAAGTTTCTGTTCTTGTATTATTATGAAGGTATTTTATTTAAAGGGCAATTTAATTTAATTAGACAAGTATAAACTTTATTTGATTGCATAAACTAAGAACTTACAGGCATTTCTTAGTTATGAATTACTTAATTATATAATATTATTTATATGAGTTAGTCTGTTTTAAATGCCAGTTGGAGATTTAAATGCTGTGTCCCAAACCCCATACTAGACTATATTATATGCCAATAGTAGGTAAAATATTGTGTTCTTTATCATAAGAGGTTACCCATCATTGTTCAAGCTTGACATACCATTTAACACACTGGTATTCAACCTGTAGTATAAGAAAAATATGTATTGATTCAACAGCTACTCCTCATGCTGTTGTGGCTTGAAGTGTGTCGAACAGCCAAACTGACAAAAAACTTGTCCTTTTTCTCTTTCTGACACTAGCAGGCAATAATGCATTTCAGGGATGCCATTCGTGCACAATTATCTTCTTACCCCAAAAACTTCTAACCAGTGTTTCTGGGATAGGGTCCAGAGCCATCATCACTCTGACCTGGATAAAGTGGTTACTAATAGTGAGTCAGTGAGTGAGTAAGTGAGTGAGTTTAAGACAATTAAGATAACAATTCCACATATACACTGAACAAAAATATAAACGCAACACTTTTATTTTTGCTCCCATTTTTCATGAGCTAAGCTCAAAGATCTGTAACATTTTCTACATACACAAAAGACCCATTACTCTCAAATATTGTTCACAAATCTGTCTAAATT
>JAOVVB010000010.1:13358603-13372194 GCA_028570985.1 Heterobranchus longifilis | reverse complement strand
CATTTTTGCGCATAACACCGGCAGTTAATGACAGAGTTCTCTCTTTGTTGGTGGCTCCATTCATACGTAATAGCTGTGTGGCAAGTCTCGTGCTGTAGGGCCGCACAGTATGCTGATTTGTTACATCATTGGTGATGTCATCGGACGTTACACACACAGGGAAACTACACAGACCTCGCTCGGAGCGAGGCCTTATTTGGAGCCGACTCTTCTGCTCGACGCAATAGCTTCGAAGTCAAACGTAACAACACTAACTCCAGGGACCTTGCGCTCAGTGTGTTATACAAGTGTCTGTGTGAGTTGCCTCTGAATCATTTTGTTTTCTCCCACTTTCCTAAATGTCCACAAGTGTGTGGAAAATACCTTATCACCCATCCAGGGTGTGTTCTCGACTCACTCCCAGTGTTCTAGGGATAGAGGAAGAAGTTAGAGAATGAACGAATCTTCAGATGACCATTTCACACTTGATGAATGAAAAATGTGCCAAAAAGAAGAATCAATTTATATATACATATATTCAAAATATGTAAAAAAAAAATATATATATATATATATAAACTAATAAATATGATTTTTTTTTTATTTACTCTAGTGCAATTTATTAATTTTAATGCATCGCAGAAATATCTTTCTTTTTAGATCACGGGCAGTCACAGCATTTCACTGCAACCGCCAAACAGTGTATATGTTTATGTCTGTAAGTCTGTATATGTGACGAATGAGATTTAATTTAGATTTTGCACGGTATTATACAGGGTGCCAATAATTCTGGAGCTGACTGTACAACTGTGCAATAATGGCACACGAAGGCTATTAGTAAAGGTCATTTTGGGTAATATTACAAAATAGTAATAATGATAATAAATAATGTAACGTGATACAGAATTGTTATGTATGCTGCGTGTAGAAGTTGAGAGTAAACCAGGCGGTGGTTTCTTTTATTCCGGAGACGTTGGAAGCGGTGTGTACTGTCGCTGCCTTCACACGACACTGAAAGTGAAGCTGATTGTGCGCCAGAAGCAGCAGCACGGCTCCATTACTAGCGCCGCCGCTCGCTCACAGTGATGGGAAAGAAAAGCCGTGCAGGGCCGGGCCGACGGACTATTTTACAGCTTTCACCACCAGGACTGCGCAGCGGCACAGGAGCAGGCCGAGACGAGGCTGCAGGCTCTGGATCAGAAGGTGAGACATTACTCACTTTTTTGTTTTGATGTTTGTATGTTGTATCCCTCAAAATGTTTGCTTATATCTGGTGTTTAAACATTACCAATTGTTAAGAAACGAATCTCCCGGTGCCTCGCCCAGGCCAGACTCGTCCGGCTCGTGCATGGCGCTCTGGCTAACAACGCTAGTCAGTGAATAAGCTAGTCGGCTAATTTACCAAACTGTCGCTACAAACCGAATATTTGTAATAACAACTTGAATAAAATAAAAATGGCTATATAGCTAAGTATTAATCTCGTTTAAATGGCAATGCTGCATATGTAGGAAATTATCTAGTTTAACTCCGTCACATAATGCTTTTCTAACGCAGTTAGCATGCTAACTCTTGCTAGCAGACAAAACACCCCAAGCGTGACCAATCAAAATAAAATAAGTAATAAAAAAACCCAACAACAAGGGAAAACAGAAATGCGGTTCAATTAGGTTTTTCTACTCTAAAAAAAGCAGTTTCTGTGTAATGTATAATGTGTCAAGTTGTTTGTTTTATAACTGTACGACACCAAAGGAGGAGGAAATAATGTTTTCGCTAATTTGACGCTGTGTTTCCGGACTGATGTGTACAATTAAATTTAGCTAGCATTAGTATAACGCACCGTTTCTCACTGTGAAATATATGTTTTTAAAAAATGGGGTGGTAAGTACATCAAGTACTGTAACAGTTGCTGTAGTTTTATTAAGTTATAATGTTTACTAGGCCAGCTTCCTGTAAAAAAAAAAAAAAAAAAAAATCAAGCCTGGTCTGAGCGGACCTGCCAAACCACAGGCCACGCTGATCTTGCAGGGGACGACACCGTTTAGCTCCGAGGTTTTCAGCCTTGGTGCTGAAGGACACACTGTCCCGAAAACACTGGTGAATTTAATGATTAGTTAAATCAAATGTGCTAGGAGATGAAACACCAGGATCAGACTTGAGAATCACTGATCTCGTAATTTTCTAGATTACTAATGCTTAATGTTACATACATTGATGAGTCATATAACTGATGTTCTAATTGCTTCGGTTGCGCTACTATTGTGTGTTTGTTTTTTAAATATTTGCATAAAATATAAAAGTAAGATGTAATCCCTGTGTTTTGGTAGCTAATCTGACTGATCTGACGTGTTCCTGAACCTGAACGGATTAAACGTTATTTCCAGTCTATAGTCTAAACCCAAATCTATGAGAGAAATTCTGAGAAGGAATACAATGGTCAACTAAGTAACTATGTTGATAAACAGTTGGCAATCATTTCAGTAGTTTAAATCCAGATTTTGTAGAAATCAGTATTTTCAATTTGTGCTATAATTCTGTGAAGTTTCAGCCCTGAAATGATTCTTTGGGAGCAAAGTTTACCAGTCCCTTACTAATTTTTTGGCCATTTCAGTAGCAAAATTTTTTTGTACGTTCATGTTTTTTTAAGAAATTGAGAAATTGTCTTTCAGGGGAGACAGAGGGTAATAAAGGCAAAGACGGTCAAGCAATCTACAGGGAGATGAACATGGAAATGAAGACGTCAGCAGTGAAGGCAACACGTGAGTAAAGAATTTACCGACGTCTGCCTTGTTGCATAAAGATTTATTTGGTCCCCCCCCTTATTTTAAAAACACAAAGCCGAACAGGAAACCTTAAATAAAATAAACGGTACAACTAAAAACATCTAACATTAAATATTCTTTAACTATCTGTCACACATAGCTTATACTTAGAATTAAAAAATTGTAAGCTTAATATAGTACTGAAACTAAGGTTGCATGCAAGTTACAAAAATTAAAAACTGATTGTTGACATGCATGTACATACAAGATGGCAGGAAAAGTGAATCATTTTTGACCAGTCAAGCAGGGCCATATCTCTCCAGTTACTTTTAAAGTTTAAATTTTTAAATTTCAACTCGTACACCTTTGAAATAATAGTGAGTCAGTTATATGGGTGGTTTTCATGTTGTTTGTGTTTTACATGTATCCTGGTAATTGAAGTGACATGCCGTGGATTTGTTTTATAGAGGGCTTGTCTTTGCTTGGTGCTTATGAGGACAGTGAGGAAGAGGATGCATCGGACGCAAGCAGTTCTACTGCCAAAGCAAAGCTCAATCGATCTGCAGACATTGACAGTACACTTGCAAGTTTTATGGCTGTGAGTAACATTCTGCTTAATTTTCCTCAAATTCCATTAATTTCTTTTTGTCTTTTTTTAAATCATAATTCTAAGGGTTTTCTCAAATATATGACCTCAATCTGTGCAGTGTTATTTTATTTTTTTGTACATTGCATGGCTTTATCGATGATGCATTTTTTGCACCATCCATAATTTAACATTGCACTATTGTATATTCTACAGATACTATACAGAGATACAGACTGCTTTATTCTCTATGCATCTTTGCAACCACACAACTTCTAGTATCATTGCACTACTGTATATTCTACCCATATTTATGTACATGCTGTACTATAAAGACATTCATACATGTACATATGCATATTCTGATTTAACATGTCTTCTTGACATGTCTTCCCCACTCCACAATCAAAGTCTGCAAAGATATATGGTGTATTACCCTATCATATTTTTAATACCCACTGCTCCTTCTCTATATAAGACACTCACACCCATGTATCTATGAACCCTTGACCTTATTTTATTGCATCAATTATTTATTATATGCCTCTTATGTACTTCTGGCCAGATGCTAACAGCATTTCATTGGCTTTTCATAATAAAGTTGTATTGAATCTGAAATAATCTTTGCTGCAGGAAATTGATGCTATCACTACTCAGCCTGTCCAGACTGATGATGCTACAAAGGAAGAGCCCTGTGCCCCACCACCTACCCCTCCTCGCCCTGAACCCAAGGCAGAACAGCACGCTTATGCACAAAATGGGTCTGCGCAGGAACTTCAGTATAATACACAGTACTCCTTGGCAGGAGGTGAGTAAATTTATTGGCAGGCCCAAATTTAACTATTACAGCAACAGTTTCTCAAAATGTTTAGAATGACATTGTTTTTTTTGGTGCCTCAAATGACACAAAAAAAGTTTTGACATACACTTTGTATTTTTGTCCAACTATTTTATTATTTTTATTTTTTGCATTATTGTGCAGACAAAGCAAACGGTTAAAATTTTTTTTTTCTATTACCTCTATTGGTAATTGGTGGCTTTATAATATATTTGTGGATGCATTGGTCATTTGTATGCCATGAGACAGAATAACTAAAAGAATATGTATTATTTATGTGATTTTATGACGTATTATGGTTTTTGTATGTTTTTGCATTAGCTGGGGTTGAAATGGGTGACTGGCAGGAGGTATGGGATGAGAACACGGGCTGCTACTACTATTGGAACACCCAGACTAACGAGGTGGCCTGGGAGGTTCCCCACTATCTGGCTAATCAGATGCAGAGTCTACAGCAGTATTCAGAGAAGTAAGCTTTGAGAAATGCCAAAATGCTCGTTTTGAGTATGTTTTATGAAAAAGGTTACTACTTTAAAAAGTAGTCGTTTTTTTAAATTCATTTTAAACATAATCGCATTTTCATAAATATATTTTTTCAGTATTTTAGCTGAACAGTTTTTGTATTTCACAGCTCATCTGTTAATGGCAGTGAGGTGTTGCATCACGCAGCGAGTTATGCTGAACAGCACTCGGCTCCGACGGTCACTGCATCAAAGCAAGAACCAAAAAAGAAGGCATGTTTTAGATGTTTATTTTGACTCCGTAACTGTTATTTATTTAATTAAAATAATTTGTATAAAGTTTTACATAGTCTGTCAGTTTAAATTAATATTAAATGATTGATAATTTCCGATATGTTGTCGTTACACAGGAAGTAATGGAGAGTGTAGTTGCTTTAACTAGTGATGAGGAGGAGAGGAGAGGGGTAGCTGCCTCTCTCCTTGCCCCTTTAATACCACCTGATGTGAAAGAGGCAGAAGAGAAATGGAGGAAGAAGATTTTAGCGATGGACGAGAAGGTGGAGAATGCTCCAGAGGTTGAGGGAGAGGCGTCTCCAGGTTCTCCTGCTCATTGTGATGAAGAAAGCCTTGCTCCATGTAATCAGCAAAGTAGGAACCAATCTAGAGAAAACTCTGACAGAGAAGAGGAAACTGAGGAGGACACCAAAGAACTGGAGCTTGCATTAGAGAGGAAAAAGGTATGATGCTAACCTTACATGACCTTTCAAATGTAAAGTAGTAAATTTACTAAAACATGCTTTATAAATTACATTAGTATGTCTGTTCTATGCAGTGACTCGTAAGTATTGCTGCTAATGATGCTAATGTATAGTTAATTTTTTTTTAAATAATTGTACTTGAACTGTGACTGTAAATAATCTATTTTGCAATGCGGCAGAAGGATTGGACTTATGTATTATAATAATATTAGTAACTATTATGTTATTTAATATTTAATCTTTAATCCTGTCTTTTAAGATATTTACATTTACATTTATATTTTGTATATTTACAAATAACCCTGGTGTCCTAAAACATTTGTACGACAGCTCTGGGGTGAGGGGGCTTGAAATTAATAATAACCTGTTTGCATAAGTATGTATACCTGTTATCTAATACTTGGTTAAATTATATTTTGCTTGTTATTTTGCACACAACTATGAGTTGAAGAGTACACTCATGTTTGCTTGCAAAAATGTATAACATTTTGGAAAATCACATGTGCACAGTACTTTTCAGATTATTTATAAGGTTTACAGTAGTATTTTGAGGTGGGCTCTGACTGGATCATCCCAAATCCTTATTCATCTTTTTCTGAAGGTATTCATTCTACTGATGTGAATTTGTGCTCTGAATTGTCATCATGCTGGAAAGTGCAATTTTTAACTGTCCGCCGGGTATTGTGACAAAATAGATTGCTAACAGGGAATCATAACCCCGTCTTCCACAGACAGGCTTAGATACTGTCTTTGTACTAATGGTGCTAATATTTATTTGGGGAAAATTAAAATAATTTCATTGATGACAGGTGAAAATAATTACTTTTGAACATGAGTTAATTTTTAATAAGAATTTGTCCCTTAAAATATTATTATTATTATTATTATTATTATATAAAACAGAGTGTGTAGATTTCTTTATAATACTGTACACTCAACATTAATCTGCTAATCACAGACCAGGGAGAAAAATCATCCATCAATCATACATTGATCTGTGCATCCTTAGCTATAAAGATTCTAAAGCAGTACTCTCTTCTGTCACTCCAGGCTGAACTTCGTGCTTTAGAAGAAGGTGATGCCAGTGCCGGCGGTTCAAGCCCCTGTTCTGAAGCAAGTCAAGAGGGTTCTCGAGGTCTTTTGAAGAAGACTAAGTGGAAAACGGCCTTTCTTCGGGCACAAAGTCCTGACTCAAACAGCAGAGGCTCTGACAAAACAGAATGGGACACTGCAGAACCTGTGGATATAGGTAACATCATAAAAATATTAATATTTAAGCAACATTGAAATCTTTAAAGCCATATATAAAATATAGAAGATTGGTTCTTTATCAGGTCTCACTTTCACATGGTATAAGTAACTGTTTTAAAACATTCTTCTGCTGGATTGGCACTGAGGCCTCTGGCTAGAAGCTTTAACAAAACATAATGCACTAAACTATTTTAAATCCCCAAACGGTAAATAAAATTGGTTTGGATTTTGCTTGCCATTTGTCTTCCATCTAAATTGCTTTTCAGCTATGTGTTTTTTTTTTTTTGTTTTTTTTTTTTGAAAATTCACAATAGCGGGTTCTCTCCAATTTGAGGCATTTTTTTATGTTTTATTCTTTTCTAGCACATCCCAAAACAACTGAGAAAGAAGAGGACAAAGAGGAACAGGAAAAAACTGTATCCAAAACACAAGAGGAGGATACAGCAGACTTGAAGGTAAAGATTGCATATAGCATAAACTAATGCGTAATGGTGAATTACAACAAATCTTAAATTAAGAGATAAATTGTACCTTGTCTCATTACCATGCATGTTCAGTTTTGTGAAATGGCTTCTTCAGTTTCAGATCGGAGAGCTGGCTAATACCTTAACCAGCAAAATGGAATTCTTGGGAATTGACAAAAAGGCCATCTCCAACTTTCAACTGCTTCTGTTGCAAACTGAGGTAGACAAAGCTTTCTATCATTCCTTTGACTTCTTCAATGTAACATTTGTCTAGGAGGTTTGGTCTGTGCAGTAATCTTATTTAACACATTATCAACATTTAGTATTAAGCCCATATCAGATAAATATACAGTAGATTGATTTTTATCGCTGTCTTTGTCTTGTTTTTGTTGTAGACGCGGATAGCAGATTGGCGAGAAGGAGCTCTGAATGGAAATTATCTTCGCCGCAGGTTACAGGAAGCTGCTGAGCACATAAAACATTACGAACTTAACGCCACTCCCAAGGGCTGGTCCTGCCACTGGGACAGGTACGAGCTCCTTACCTTTCACATCTTTATCACTCCACACCCCTCCCTAAAAACTCTTAACTCCCACCCCACACTTGTGACTATTGACTACTTTACCTCTGCAATATGGCAAATGCCTGACTGGTTTGTAGTATTGGGAAATGTCGCCAATCAAGGAGAAAGATACAAAGTTGTGTTATAAGGGAGCATCTGTAAAGAGCCAACTGACACGAGCCCCAAAGAGATGAGCCCAGTCACCCCCAAATCAGACAGAATGGTCCACTAGCTCTTAGGAAGGTGCTTGCACGTGCAAGAGCTTTGAACTTTACAGGACTGCCCCAAAATGATGAGAGCGTGAGTGACACAGAGTGACTACATGGGAGCACACAAGCATCAGTTAAAGCGAAGACGGTGCCTTGCTGTGGGAGCCTGAAGGTCAGACCAATCTAATTTGTTTACTGTTTTTTTCCATGCAACATTTGATGATTATAAAAATACTCTTTCCTTTACCCTCTTCTGAAGATGTCTTCTCAAAGGCATCTCGGTGGGTTTTTGTCTGTGTGAGTATTGCCATGAATACTGTTTAATAAATGTTTTAGGATTTGCTGTAATTGTGATGATTTTTGAGCATAAAGTGGGTTTTTCACCAGTGTTCCCCATCCAATCTGGCTCCTCTCATGGGCTTAATGCAAAGCCCAGCTCAACATTTTTTCATTAGGGAACTAGTGACCCCTTGCTCTACCCAAGTCTCCCTGGGTCTCATGGTAAGAAGCCAGCTGCTGAGACAGTATTGTGTTTTTTTTTTTTCCAACTCTAGAGATCACAGGCGATACTTCTATGTGAATGACCGGACCAGTGCCTCCCAGTGGGAGTTTCCAGCAGTGAAGGAAGACGAGGAAGATACCACACCACCCCAACCCTCTGCAGTTTGTCAGGAAAATGCAGATCAACTACCTGCTGAGGCTTCCAGTGGTATAGAAGGTAGGTCTCATTTCAACAATCAATTTTGAATAAGACAAAACCTGTAACCAAAATACAAGGGGAGGATACAGCAGACCTGAAGGTAAAGATCGCATATCGCGTTAACTAATGCGTAATTACAGCAAATCTTGAATTAAGAGTTGATTTGTACCTAGCCTCATTACCATGTGTGTTCAGTTTTGTGAAATGCTCATCAGCCAGTGTTTGTGATTTGCTCAGGATTAATGCAGTAGATGCGATACTACTGAAACTGATACAGTTAGATGACCACTAATGTTTATAACTTCTGGTCCCTTCTCTGTAGAAACCCAGTTGTATTGGTCAGCTCCTCAACCTCCACTTCCACCAGACACACCCCCTCCTCCTGCAGAAGAACCACCTCCACCACCACCACCTCCTGAATCTCCTCCACCACCCCCTCCTCCACCACTCAGCGATGATGGAGAGATCGAGGAGGTTGAAATGGAAGATGAGGACGCTGAGCCACCTGCTCCTGGAACAGAGGAATTTAGGGTATAATATTTTTTACTGATATAAATTATGTGCCTGCTGTATAGAAATTTGTTACATTTTTCAATTTACACTTCAATTTAAACATCTGCCTTCCCCAGGCAAGTGAAGCAGCAGCAACTCAAGGAGCTGTGGCTAAAGGCCAGAAGAGGAAAGCTCCAGGATCAGAACAGTTAAACAAAGCCATCACTATTGGCAGCAGTCCCATACTCTACACCCAGCATACTGCCACAGCAGGTGACTGAAGAGACCAGCATTTAAATACATAATGCATCTAAATTTTCTTGAATACTGAATATTAATTATTATTGTTGATGAATTAATCTAACGAATAACCATCACATTAATTCTTTATTTTGCTCCATAATCTCTCAGCCCCTATAATCGCTGCAAGTACTTATTGGGGTATGACTGCAGTAGCTACACCTGCTCTGCCATCGGAGTCTTTTGTTCCACCAATGCCAGCTGCACCCTCACAACCTCCACTTCCACCACCTCAGCCTCCAGTTGAACCAGTGATCACAAAGATGGCTACGGACAAAACTAAAAAGCTAAAGAAGGACAAGGTAGGTTGATACAGTCTGTCTCTCACACTTTAGATTTGTACCTACTCTTGATCTGTGGGCTTGAAAGCGTTCCTTTAATTTCATGGAATACCCTGATAAAAAAAAACTTGTTTTTCAGACGAAAAAGAGCAAGACAAAGATGCCATCTTTAGTGAAAAAATGGCAGAGCATCCAAAAGGAATTGGATGAAGAAGAAAAGTCAAGTTCTAGTGACGAAGACAGAGACCAACTAAACAATAGGCGCATTGAAGAGTGGAAACAGCAACAGCTTTCCTCGTAAGTGCCGTGGAAAGCAGCGAGCTTTGATCCTTCATTTTATTGATCTGTATTTGGAGTATATACTACTTAATTTCCAGTCATTTTGTTGTTGGACTAAAATGGTTTGACTTCTCACATTTGCAGAGGAAAGGCAATAAAGAACGCCAACTTTGAAGCTTTGCCTGATGACTGGAGAGAAAGATTGCTAAAGAAGAGGAAAATGATGCAGAGTTCATAACATTGGCCCTTCGGTTTGAAACAGTCTTGGATTAGATTTTTTTTTTTTTTCTTAACCTTTTTGTACATGATGGACTAGATTGAACTGAATGTTTTTATATTATCACCTCTATTTAAGTGGTGAGGAGGTATTGTGAAGAAAGGCATCAAAGTGTCTGTTACTGTTTTTGTAAAAATAAATCTGTGTACAAAGTATTCGTTATATTTTTGTTTTTATGTTATATCCCTTGCATCAACATTGATCAATAGTAATTGCAGAACAACCTGCCTTCTTTTAATTTTAGCATGTGTTGTTTTTGAGACTAGTACTTTGTATAGATTATGGCAAGTTTTGTGATGTTTTTAGGATGTAATGTGCCATGATCATGTGTCTTTGGTCCAAAGACTGTTTACTGTAGGAATTCAAGCTAATTTAATGTCCATGTATTACTGATTCCTTGAAGCTTTTGTTCCTAGCTTTAGCCAGAAAAAGTGATGGAATAATACACAATTGTGCATGGTGGAGAACACTGTTTGCCCCCTGAGGTTTTTGAGGTGATCTGTTATTTAGGGTATTAATGGGAGACCTGTATATAAATACTCACTCTTGGGGTCAAATTTCTTATATATGTCAGTGAAAATTGTCTGTGCAGGGTATAGGCTTTGCAGTAATACTTTATAAACAAATTAACAATGTAATTTTTAATCTGGAGAAATTTCAGCCAATTACAGCCATGCTAGTTTCTTTCACAGTGTTCTGTATAGCAGTGTCCCTTACTAGAATTCGGGTGAGGTGGTCACTGAAGTTTTCTATGTTGTAAATAATAAATTTATACCACCTAATTAAGAGGATGCTGCTTTTTAATTTGGATAATACAGTGCTTAAAGATTTGTTGTGTCCAGTTGTTGGATAAAAGACAATTCCATAGGAGTGGTAAGATAAATAAATGGTTTTAAATTGTTTAATGTATTTGAAATTGCACGTAGCAACACATCATACACTGATCAGCTATAAAATTATGACCATCCGCTTAATGTTGAGTAGGTCCCCCCACATTTGCTGCCAAAACAGTAATGACCTGTGTTATTCGACACCTTTATAAGCATTAACTTAATCAGCAATTAGAGCTATATCGGCTCTTATGGCGGTCTAGGCTTCACTACCCATATGCCCATGACCCTGCTGCCGCTTCACGGGTTTTCCTTTGTTGGACCACTTTTGGTTGGTCCTGACCACTGCAGACTGGAAACTTTCCACAAGAGCTTCCGTTTTGGAGTTGCTCTGATCCAGTTGTCTAGTTGCCATAATTTGGCCCTTGCTACAGTAGCTACACTTAAAATATCTCATGCAAGAGGCACCTGGAAGAGTGAGTCTGTGTATATTAGGCAGGAAGTGAAGGTTTTGTCCCTGAAGTTGATGTGTTGGAAACAGAAAGAATTGCCAAATGGAAGAATTTGAGTGACTAACAAGTGCCAAATTGTGATGGCTAGACGACTTGGTCAGAGTAACTACGAAACGTGGGATGTGCCTGGACTGCAGTGGCTCAATATTAAGCAGATGATTATAATGTTATGGTTGATCAGTGCATGTTGTGATACCATTCAAATAATCTGCCTTTCTTTCTTTCTTTCTTTCTTTCTTTCTTAGTACTCTGCATGGATTACTGCACAATTATATTTGGTATATACTTGGAAATTATTATTTAATAACATTTACAAGATTTAGCAGATGCCCTTATCCAGAGGATCTAAATAGGTTAATGTCATTAATTAATATTGTTTAAAAAAATATTTACAGCATGCAGATGCCCTTATCCAGAGCGATTTACTATTTTTTCTCATTATACATCTAAACATTAAAATGTTAAGAGTCTTGCTCAAGGGCCCAAGAGAGGCAACAGGGTAGTGCTGGGACTGAACCTGATTCTTTTACATAAAAATGGAAAATACATCTTTTTAATAAATTATACCCTCAACATAAAATTGATCATTAATTCAATTCAATTTTAATAAATTATACCCTCAACATAAAATTGATTTTATGTTGACGTTTCCTGCCACATTTCGGCATTTCTTTTTTTAACATTGCTATTGCCTCTGTTTACGCTTCCTGTGCGGAAAGTGCGCATGGTGTCCATGGTAACGACGCTAGCCCTGACGTCAATTGCCTAGCAACTGCGAGGTTTGTAGAAACAACATATTATTGTAATTAGCCATATAACAAGCCCCTCTGTGGCTATGCAAAAAGCCAAACCAATAGTAGTCAGTGTCAGTAATAGTAGTTTAGTTACGTGCTTTGAAGCGGTGTACAGTATATGAACACTTTCAGAACAAAATGAGCAGTTTTTAACCTCTAACTGAAGTTACCTCATACTTTAACTTATCTTTGTTACGTAAGTAACTTATCTAACTATCGCCCGCTAAGCTAATGAGCTAGGAAGAATTGAAGGGGAGCTGCTTAACGCGGTTGGGAATCGGGAGATGATATGCAGGTGAGTAACGTAACTAACGTCTGGTAACTTTAGCACATTTTTGTCGCATACACCATCTTATGGAATAGGTATATATTAAAAAAAACCTCTTAAAGCATTTTGCTTGTACTAGAATATATACATTTCCACTTCTGTTTGAAGAGGTTCACTGAGCACAAAACTGTACGTCTACGTATAGTATCTCTCTCTCTCTCTCTTTCTCTCTCTTTATTTATTTATTTATACACAGTCATTGCCAAAATTGTTGGCACCCCTAAAATTTTTCCAGACAATCAAGTATGTCTCACAGAAAAGAATTGCATTAACACATGTTTTGCTATACACATCTTTATTCTCTTTGTGTGTATTGGAACAAAACAAAAAAGGGAAGAAAAAAGCAAATTTGACATAATGTCACACAAAACTCCAAAAATGTGCTGGACAAAATTATTGGCACACTTAACTTAATATTTGGTTGCACACGCTTTGGAAAAAATAACTGAAATCAGTTGCTTCCTGTAACCATCAATAAGCTTCTTACAACACTCACACGGAATTTTGGACCACTCTTCCTTTGCAAATTGCTCCAGGTCTCATATTAGAAGGACGCCTTTTCCCAAGAGAAATTTTAAGATCTCTCCACAAGTGTTCAATGGGATTTAGATCTGGACTCATTGCTGGCCACTACAGAACTCTCCAGCGCTTTTTGTGGTCATTGACCTGCAGGAAGATCCAAGATCTCGGGCGCAAACCCAGCTTTCTGACACTGGGCCCCTACAGTGCGACCCAAAATCCTTTGGTAAGCCTCAGATTTCATGATGCCTTGCACACAGTCAAGGCACCCAGTGCCAGAGGCAGCAAAACAATCCCAAAACATCTTTGAACCTCCACCATATTTGACTGTAGGTACTGTTCTTTTCTTTGTAGGCTTCATTCCGTTTTCGGTAAACATTAGAATGATGTGCTTTACCAAAAATCTGTCCA
>JAOVVB010000010.1:13328894-13353428 GCA_028570985.1 Heterobranchus longifilis | reverse complement strand
TTGGTGATTTCTGAGGCTGGTGACTCTAAATGAACTTCTCCTCTGCAGCAGAGCTCAGTTTTGGTCTTGTTTTCCTGAGAAGGTCTTCATGAGAGACAGTTTCATCATCATGGAGCTTGATGGGTTTTGCAAATGATCTTGACACAATACTGTTCTTGCAGGAACTGTTCCCGAACAGCTAACTTCATGTCTTAAAATGTTGGCTTAGTGGTTAGCCATGTCCCCTTGCACCTCCAGGTTCCAGGGTTGATTTTTGCCTTGGGGTCTGTGTGCATGGAGTTTGCATGTTCTCCCTGTGCTTGGTGGGTTTCCTCCAGGTTCTCTAGTTTCCACAGTCCAAAGACATGCAGATTAGGATAAGTGGCGTTCCCAAATTCGCCAGTCTGTAGTGTGTGAATGTGTTTGTAAATGTTGACCAGAGGTCCTAACACGGTCATAAAAATGGGGCTAAATACAGTGGTCCCTGTTGGATCCTAGATGGATGGATTTCTACTTTTACTTAAGTATAGTAATTGTGTACTTTACGCATCACTGGTCTAGAGGAAACTTAAATAGTTAAAAAAAAAACAGCAGGAACAGGACGTAATAAAAGGAGGCATTTATTTATTTATTTATTTATTTATATATTCATTGCTCTAAATATGATGCTTTGTGTCCTTATTTTCCAGGCGTCAAGTCTGAGTGATTTTCCCTTTGACTTTGCGCCTGATCTTGGTGACAGTGATGTGGGAGGCGGGGCCTGCGTTGCGTTCTGATCGATGGGTTCAGGTCCATTTTGACTGACAGGTGAAGACAGGGCATGTTTCCTCTTAGAATACATAACGCCTATTGCTCACTGCGGTGAATAAAATGTGTGTTTGATGGACAGCGGCTGCTTCGTGTGTGTTCGCTCTAGTCGTGTGTGTTGGAAAGGTGTTTGTTTTATTTCTGTGTGCAGCTTCGATTCATTCATCCTTTTTTTTGCTCTATTTTCACACATTTAGACATTTGGCAGACGCTCTTATCCAGAGCGACTTACAAAAAGTGCTTTAAAGTCACACATAAAGCACAATAAATCTATACCTATTGGAATGTTAAAATTACAATTAAAATATTTGTTTTAGTTAAATTAATTTGTATTACATGATAAATCCCCCAAATAAATAATAAATGCACAACAAACTGAAAATCTGTTCAAACTGGGTTACTAATTATAAGTACAATCAGTACTTCCACTGTTGGGAAGTTTTGTTTTTTTTTTGGTTGGGGGGGGGGGGTAATGATATTCATGCACTTTTTCTAAATTTGCATGCATTGCTTATAAAAACAATTTAAAACAACTTTATTTTATTTGTTTTGTAGTTTAAAAAGAATGAAAATTCCATTTAAAGTTGGTCTGCAGTCATGAAATGTGTATTAAAGAGAAATTTCTTAAAATGTCTTAATGAATATTAGATTTTTTTTTGAAAATAAAAAAAACATTGTAATGAAAACATGTAAGTACAGTATTTTTTTAAATAATAAAAGTGCTATAAAGCATAATAAGAAATACACAACTATTTTCTACAATAACATTTATTAATTTTTGTTTTATTAAATAAGGCATTGCTAATACAAATTAATAGAGAGTCCACTCGAGCAAAAGTGGCTGTGTTTGCTAGGTGGGAGGGGCTTATTATTCCTTTCTCCGTCAATCACAGCGACACCAAATGTGGAATTCTGTGAGCTCGTGTATGTGGAAGAGGGCAGATGGCGCTGCCCTGTGGTGTAACCTGAGCAGCAGTTTGAATAAACTCAGGACCTGCAGATGTTTTCCCCCCCAGGAACCAGCTCAGTTTTTACATTCTTCATATACCAGGAAAAAAAGTGGGTGGAGTTTGTATGAGTGAACAACAAAATGGACGTTTGAGATTTGAGAACATGTATATTTAATGATTCAATTTCTTAATGAAGTTTTTGCCTTTTTAGGAACTTAAAAACTCTTCAGTGTTGCTTTGACCAGTTTAAAAGAAACCATACACGTTAATGAGGATATTCTGGTCTCGTACTCTTACTAAGATCTCTCTAGGGTTTTGAAAAGAAAGGTTTAGCGCTGAAATTAATACACTGGAATCAGGCGCCATGAGGGACTGATAACCGAGATACGGAGAATGGCCAGAACAATTATCATACAGTACCGGATTTACAGATAACTACATCACTTTAGGACTAGATAGAATAAAACAAAGGTGTGTGTGTGTGTGTGTTTGTGTGTGTGTGTTATGTGGGTGTTTGTTTGTTCAGTTAAATGTAAGAAGGCCATAAATCTGAATGTGAAGCGTCCAGCTGAGACGCCCGGCCTGTCAGTGCACTCGTGCTTGATTACTTTGTCAGTAAGCGCTGATGGATAGACCTGCTGTGAGTGTTAGCCCTTGTTTCTCTGTTTCTGTGTGTGTACATGTGTGTGTGTTTTTTCCCTCACACAATAACCATGTTTGATTTACCGCTCACCACCCAGTCTCTCTCTCTCTCTCTCTCTCTCTCTCTCTCTCTCTCTCTGTCTCTGTCTGGTTTTCCTGCTTTATGACGTTAGCCGTTACACAGCCTGTTTAAGTAGCGTCATGCTAAATCGCCTGTTCTCTAGAAACATGTCACACTCTTTCATTTGCATGTCCTCCATGTCACTTTTTAATCAGATCGAAGAGGCCTTGGAAGGATGATGGATCACGCTGACAGCGGCCAACCTTCTACGCCATAAATAAGGCCACGGAAACTATCCACCATGATGGACCGACTGTGTGTGTGTGCGTGCAAGTGGGTGTTTTCATTTGAGTTTTCTACATGCAACGTTCCAGTAAATACTGCACATAGTGTTTGCACTTAATTCTACACTCAGACACACACATTTAACCTGTACCACATTCGTCCTATACTTGTAAACGTAAATTTAAACCTGGGTAAAGCTAGTGAAGCCTCTGTCACACAGGCTATGCTTTGAAACTGTTCCTGGTGCTTCTTGTTATCCATGAGCTTAAGGTGATGGAAACTCATCTTTTTAAATTCATTTCTTAATAATAAATCTTAACCTGGTGTTACAGAGAGTAGCGTTGCTGCTCGACACAGCTCCAGGCTCTTCAGTTTCAACCTAAACTCTGTGGACTTTCTGTTCTCTTCATGTCCAGGTTTCCTCTGGGTTTCCTGGTTTCCTCCTGCCATCCAAAAACTGGCCAGTAGGTGGAACACTCATATAAATTTCATATAATGTATGAACAAGTGTGTGCACTGTGGAGCAATTTTGCTGCATTCGTTGCAATTAAAACCTTTGAAAAAAATTGTTCTGAACTTCAACATGGACAAATAAAGAATTTTACTGCAGAAAGTCGTCAATAACCAAGCATTGTTTTTTCAAATTACTATATATCCTTATTTTAAAAGTTTAGATTTTACACATATAGAGCAAACCACAACAGTGAATGAAGGCAACAAAATGCCATAAAAAGCCAATCACATCTCTTCTTTCTGTCATGTGATCAGTGAAGCAAAACTACCAGTTGAGCAAAAAGAAAGTTGAATGAATTAAATGCATTCAGCAGACTTTTGGAGAAAGCTGAACTTCTATGATAATGCTCTCACGTCAGCTATCGAGGTGAAACTAAACCTGGTAGAGAACGAGGCTGATGAAGTTTTTGTGTTGTTTTTAATGTTTCTCAGGATCTTTAGCCATCTTTTGTTAGTTTAAATTTTTTGCCAACACAAACAACATATCGTCTATGACAATTCTCAGTAATAATTATCCCAAAGGTGCTTATCAGTGGCACCTGGACTTTAGGTTTTCTAAACATGTTTCACCTCTCAACCGAAAGGCTTCATTAGTTCTACCTACTGACTTGGAGTGGCAGTTATAGTGTCTAAGGTCACCTCCTCTGTTGAGAGAGGGTTATTCGAGTTTGACATAAATGAAGGTCATTGGTCTTCCCTGTCTAGAATGTGAACATTTCTGTTTTTGACAGAGTGACCTTTTGCTTTCAAATGTAGATGGACTGCTGGGTCTTGTCCTGATGAGATGGCTCTTCTGTGTTGTGCCATGCATTTCTGAAGTGGTTGTTTGGTTTCTTCAATGTACAAATCTGGTCATTCTTCAATACCTTGGACTGCAGATACTGCATTGTGTTGCTGATGCCTGAATGTTTTGTCCTTGGGTGGATAATTTTCTGTTTTGGTCTGTTGCTAGGTTTGAGATGGACAGGGATGTACATATACCGTGGACTTGCTCCAAGTGCTGCCTGATAATGGCATCGATAGGTTCTTCCATCTGGTTCACATACCGGATGACAAACCAAAATGGGGACGTGGTTCCTGCTAGGCCTCTTTACCCGCATCAAGCGGTCTACAAAATAGTTGAATATTTCCCCTCATTGATGCCTCCTCATAGCATACACTCAAGCAATGATTTAATTGTGGTACACTAGTGTGCTGATGTGGCATACAGTACCTGCAGTAACAGGTATAAAGCCAACATCAAGCAGGAGATTAAAGGCATGGCCCAATAACTGCTCTTTCGATATGCCCTCTTTGCCTAAAGTGGCACCTCCTCTCTGGGATGTAGCTTTGAAGAAAGGCTCAGTTTCCAGATAGAGGGTGGCATATTCTGTTACCATCAGGATACACACATGGTCATGAAATAAACCAGACAGAAGGCCCATGAGATCCATTCAAATTCTGCCAAACGGGTGTCAATTATGGGTATTGGGATCAGCAGGGCATTCTGGGGGAGGCTCTCTGGCATTTTGGGCAGGGTTGATTGGCAAAAGTTTTTAACTTCTGAGTCAGTGAAACTGGTAACATGTTTATTCTGATATTTTGAGATATCTACCTATAGGGTGCAAATGGGCCAACTGCATGATAACACCTATGGTTCCACTAGTTGGTTACAGTCGTGTCCTCCGTACTCGATGTGAAAATTTAAGGACCCTACCCAGACTAAAAAGTAGGATGCTGGCAGCAGCTGTGCTCCAGTGACAGGTTTGCCCCCAAATTCTGTGGACTTTCTCCCAAAATGTCTTAGCTTGTTGTTGGCTTTTTATTCTTGGCCAAAGTTGCCTTCCTGGGTCACCTGTAGCAACAGCAGATCAGAGCAGGAATCATCTTTACTGGTGTCATGTCCACCGATTCAGCCTGTCAAACATCATCATCTTTTTTTTTGGGGGGGAGCCCATAGTCGACATAGCACCTCTGCATATTTCTAGGAAGTGAGTTTGTTCTTTGAAACCCGGAGGTGCTGTACAAGCTTTCGGGTGAAAGCCTGCTGCAGTAGACCAGCCTCTAGGGAGTGCTGAAGGGAGGACTGGGGTTGGTTCTGCATCTGCTGCCAGCATTCTCCACCGGTGTAGATCTTTGTGGTTGGAGCTAGACAAAGACCACAACCCAGGTGCTGGAAAAGTAGACCTCTTCATTTAGAACATGGCAAACACAAATGTAGTTTTTGAGAGCACTGGGTGCATGGAGGGGTTGTGCAGCAGCTGTGGTGTGATGTGGAAGGTGAACGGTAGTGCAGACTGGAGTGTAGCATTGTCCCTTTTTTTCTTCTTCCATTTCTTCCCCCCTGCTTGCATATTGAAACAAATGAGAAAAACATTACCTTATTGCCAGAAGAGACTACTCAGCTGGAATGGGGTGTGAGTGTCGAATCAGCCTAGCCTAGCCGCATAGCCGCTTTCCTCATGACATTGGAGACAACTGGAGTTGTCCATTCAGCTCTGCATTGGCAACACATTGTGTTCTTTTCCTGTATAGGGCGTAATCCCTTCATCATAGAGTTTATCATGATTTTTTCGCAACTTATACTTTACCCAACTTAAATAAAGCACACAATTAAACTGGAACTCTACATCATTAACTCATGAACATCGACCTAGTCTGAGATCTAGTCTGAGTTAAACACACTTGAGACCAGAAACAGTCTGTCTGTACAGTAGTTTTCTTTTGCAATTTCTTTTAACTTGATAAAACTTTTTCTCACTTCATCTGTAGCTTTTGTGTTCTGAAAACATGTTTAATAACTTTTTGTTTATATTTTTTCAGTCCAGATGTCACGGCTCACTTGCTGATGAAGCCAATAATGATTCATGATTCTTTCTCTCTCTCTCTCTCTCTCTCTCTCTCTCTCTCCTGTGTGTGTGTGTGTGTGTGTTCTACCCATCTGGCTCTGAAATGCACAGTAACAGCTGGATCTGAACACCAAAACAAACTAACTGTCTCTTTAGGGATTGTGGGGTTAATCTACTGCTGTCTCACTATCCATCTCTGTCTGTCTGTATTTCTCTCTCTCTCTCTCTCTCTCTCTCTCTCTCTCTCTCTCTGAGTGCATGCTGGGAGTGAGTGTGAACGTGGTTCGGAGTTCTATCTCAAACGTTTCTTTATTTAAATTTTCTTTTCTTACCTTTTCTAAAAAAGGAAGAGAGGAAGCGTTAGCTCCAGCGTGTTTGTTGGGGAGCATGGTGTCCGCGTGCTCCAAAACTTTTCACACCCTAACCCGCCGGCACAGGATTAGAATCGTATGCGGCGCGAGTGTGGAGGACTGCAGTCTGGCCGTGGGGGAAGTGGTTGGACATGAGCATGTCCAGGATGAACAGCGCGGTGGTGCTCTTCCGTGGACTGTGGAAAAGGCGACAGAGTTGGCGGTAAACGGGATAGACATACTGTAGCTGGGTCTCACTACAGTGTGCTTCCCCTGTCAACACCATCTAAAAAGGTGACCCTGTCTAATGTCCCCCCACCTTCATCGAAGATGAAATCCATGGAAAACTAGTGTCCCCAATCAAAAGATTCACCAACATGATCCTGAAAAATAACACTACGGAACTACAGTGCACCCTAACTTTCCTAACCTAAAATCGACGGATTTGATTGTCATTTAAGTTTCCACTCAATCACTAAAATGTTTCGATTGTGGAAAAGACGGGACACATGTTACGTGCTTGTCTGTGTGAGTTGGCGAGGGAGAACGGGGAAGGTGGTGGAACAACAAGAGCAGGCCAGGAAAAAGAGAAACCTGAACAGACAACTAGCGAGAACATCACATCTGAGAAAGACACTGAGGAGGCCAGAACACCATCTACTGAAAATGCCTCCTGCACTGAGAGCCGTAAGACCGGAGAAAACACGTCTACACCTCAACAAGAAACACACAAACAAATGGTGAGGACAGTGATTCCTCCTGTTACCGCATTACAGTCCCAACCCGACCAACGCACCACAAGCACAGAGACTGAGGTCACCGACGCAGTGTCCAACACACAGGAAAGTGTACTGAGTGACACAGACTCACTGATGGAAGGTGATAACGAGAATGTGGTAATGGAACATGAACAAGCTTTGTTTAAAATGCCAGCAAAAAGGAAAATAAACATTTAGCAAAAAAACAATCAAAAAGGCGGAAAAATCTGAAAGTGAACTTGAAATGAAAAGCGACCTGGAATCTTCAGACAGTGAGAGAACGGCAAAGAAACAGTTGGCTGGTTGGAAAGGAAAAGAGAACAGTACAGAGGAACTGATTTTCACTGTTTCACTGATGCCAAAAGACTACTGGAGGCATTAAGACAATAAATAAGTGAAATAGAGAAACCAGAATCTACAGAGCAAAAAAAATCATAACCATGCTAAACTCTGTGTTAAATAATGAGGAATATGATTTGCCATAGACTTTATCTTGTTTGATTAACTGATTTGATTAACTGATGTGGTGTGTTATCTTTTGATTAATTATCAAAAGATTAAGGAGATTAGTGTCGCCTCCCTAAACATCAATGGTGCAAGAGATAGCAAAAAGAGAGCTGTACTCTTCAGAATGTTAAAACAAAAAAGAAAATAGATGTACTTTTACTACAAGAAACACAGAGTGACAACAGAAATGCGACAGATTGTGGATATGAGTGGGATGGAACACCTGCTTTAAGTCACCTCTCCTCCACTAGCGGAGAAGTGTCAGTTCTATTCTCTAAAATTTTACCCCAATATCGTATACAGTAGATGAAATGATCAAAGGTAGATTATTAACGTTAGAGCACATTTCAAAAAATACACCTTCATTTTTATATGTGTATATGCGCCAACTTTACCTGTGGAGAGGCTGACTTTTTTTAGACAAGCTGTGCAAGATTTTAGAAACCTGTAACTCTGATTATTGGTGGGTGGAGATTTTAACTGCACCACTGCAGACCAGGATCTTAACCACAAAGAACCTCATACGCCCTCCCGTAGACGACTTTTAGAAATATTAGAAAAACATCAGCTGTGCGACACATGGAGATTTTTCCATACACTTAGACTCATGCTAGTAATAACACCATCTCCCTCGCACGGTTAGACTGGTTTTATGGTTTTAATCACCAACTAGGCATCATTAAGAGTCACATCAACCCAGTCAGTCAGTCATTGATCACAGCCTGATTTTAAGGCCAAATTTAACAATATCAAACCAAAAAGCGCATATTGGGTTTTTAATACAACATTATTAGAAAACCAAGCGTTCAGAGACAATTTTACTTATTTTTGGAAAAAAATTTTAAAAAGAGAAGTCTGATTTTTAAACACTGCAGCAATGGTGGGATTTTGGTAAAATCCAAATTAAACAATTATGTCAACAGCACTCTCTCAACGTCACAAAAACCTTAAATCACTCAATATGTAAGTTACAAAAAAAAAAAATCACAGATCTCCAATCACCATTCTCTGACGAAACCCTTATTCAGACCCTTAAACAAAAAAGATGGAGGCTCGCTGATCTCCTGGAATCCAAGGTGCAAGGTGCTCTTGTGAGAGCTCGCTTTCAAAACGCCAACCAAATGGACGTACCTTCCAAATACTTTTTTAATTTAGAAAAGAAAAAGGGGCAAAGCCGTTTAATACACAATTTGCGCTCTGAAAATGGAGATATTTCATCAGACGACATCGATATTCATATGAGAGCTGCACATTTTTATGAAAAACTATAGTCTTCAGAGTATAAAGAAAACTATGAGATCGAACAAGTTTTCTTGGAAAATCTGCCCCTGATTTACCAAAACGCTGAACTTGAAGGGCCGCTAACTTTCGAAGAACTCCACAAAGCTCTGCAGAACATGAGCAATAGTAAGGCCCCAGGCATATATGGACTTCCAGTTGAGTTTTACAAGTCCTTCTGGAAGACTTTGGGGCAGACATCTTAGAAGTCCTAAATGACAGTCTAACTGAAGGGATACTTCCACGAGGTTGCAGAAGAGCAGCCCTCACTCTGTTACCTAAGAAAGGAAATCTGACCGACATCAAGTATTGGAGATTCGTATTATTGCTATGTGGTGACATCAAACTACTGTATAAAGGAAATGTAGAAAAATATTGTTTCTACAGTGTTTTCCTCCAGCAACTGATACTACAGTACAAAAACTGTAGAAACAGACACTTTCCCACAGTTTCTTTACTGTTACTGAGATCAACAGAAACAGGTCTATATCTACAGATATCCTTTCCATGTTGTCAGATGCTTATAATAACAGGTACATAATAATAAACAGTCAAAACAGACAGTTTACTTTGATATACAGTCCATTGTGTAGCCATTGTGCAGTTACTGGTCCTACTGTAGCTTTAAGTTAAGGCCAACAATGGAGTGATTTGTGATTGACTAGTAAAAACTGGACTTAAAAAGACCCAGGGTCGCAGGTTGAAAGAGTTCCCTTTGGTTCACCATGAAAGGATTAGAAGTTGTCTCACACTGCATTAATACTAATTAGTCATGGACATTTCTCTCTGCTGGATGCCTCTTCTCCAATAAACCCAGGTCCAATGTTTGATCCAAAAATGTTTTGTATCATTAGCAGTAATCATAGTTGGAAAAAAGGGTAAAAAAATAAAATAAAAATACAGAAATAGGCAGCTATACTGTACATACATAGAAGGTTTGAGTTAAATAGGCCTGGGCAATGTGGCTAGAAAATTTATCACACTAAAATATTTCATTTCAGTCAACATTGATAATTAATGAAAATTTGTACTGACCTTTTTTAAATAAAGATCTGAAGAACACCCTTCATTTAAATGAATGTAATTTCTACACGTATAATTTTGAATATCTATTATCAATTCATGAATCTGACAATGCTTTCAATAGTCATACAAAATCCATCACCAGTCAGAAATTTCCACTTAAGTAGCAGTTACATACACCAAACTATCTGTATATTCTGAAGGTTTTTACAGAAAAGTCATTTGTAACCTGAATTATATGATAAAAATTTTTAAGGCTGTTGACATTATTTTATTTATGAAGTGATAAATATAGATATCAAAATGATCTCTGAAAACATATCTGGATCAACAAAATTAAACAGGAATTCTGTACACAATTTTTTCCAATGTACAAATTTCTGTTTTTAAAATGTATGAAAATTGCATCATTTGCATCTTAAAACATAATATTCCATATAATTTATATATATATATATATATAAAAGTTACGTTAAGCCTTTATTCGTCACATATACATTACAGCACAGTGAAATTCCTTCTTCGCATATCCCAACGTAACTGGGGTCAGAGCGCAGGGTCAGCCATGATACGGCGCCCCTGGAGCAGTTAGGGTTAAGGGCCTTGCCCAAGAGCCCAACAGTGGCAACCTGGTGGAGCTGGGGATCGAACCGCCAATCTTCCGATCAGTAACTCAGTGCCTTAGCCCTCTGAGCCACCACTGCCCCACTCTAACCAGCCAGCCAGCCTGGCACCAACAATCATGTCATTGTTTTAAAAAAAAAGAAATCGTACTTGCCATATGATTGGCTGTTTAGATAACTGCATGAATGTGTAGGTGTTCCTAATAAAGTGCTCAGTGAGTGTGCTTTATATAAAAACTTACAGGTGGCTCAATAGTGAGCTAATAATCGGAACACGTTTTGTGTTTCAAGAAAGATTTAAGGAAAGCAATAGTCATCCTTGATCTGAGGATAGAATTAAATAAATGATGGTATAATCAATTTCTTTAAATATGAGTTGGGATAAATTTGTCCAGGGTTATGGCTAAAAAGGCAGCATAAGGGCCAAATCAGGTTAAAAAAAACCTTCTTTCCAGGCTCACCAGCAGGTCATGTATAATCAAATTTGTATATTATATATTATATCATATATAAAAATTAATTTTAGGAATTGTTTTACAGTTTGATGGATGCATCAATGGCCAATGATTCAACATAGTTTCATTCATATTAAATAAGATATGTAAAGTACATGGCTTTAACTCCTTAGGTTGCTTTCTGAGAGAGAAATAGTGTTATACTGTGACTTTCATGGCCACAACAGAAAAAACAATGTATTCATGTACGGTTGCACCGACCGAAAGGATACTTCACTACATCTTCAGGAGCGTGTCTTCCCTCTGATGATGAGCAAAAATGCCAAAGACATGGTAAGTATGTGCTGAGGCTGTTGCAATTAGTTGATGCCTTAAAAGTGGATCTTGAATTATATTATTATTATTATTATTATTATAGAACATATATATATATTTTTTTCTAGTTTGCTTTCAGTAGTTGCAAGTTTAAGATTCAGAAGTGCAAAGAAGGCACTGGTCGCATTGTAATGTGGAGGCTCGGCATAAGAAACAGCTATACCATGGAGTCAACCTTTGGGGGATCCACTTTAGGTAAAGGCCTTTAGTTACAGTATATACACAGTGCATCTTGAAAAAAGTTAATATGAGGAAAAAGTTAATCTTCTTTTATAATTAAAAAAAACCTTATATTATAGATTCATTAGTTATAAAGTGAAATGTTTCAAACCTTGTTTTGTTTTGACTTCTGTCACTATGGCTTAAAGGTAAAAATCTAAATTCAAAAATCCAGTATCTCAAAATCTTAGAATATTTCACTTTTGAGTTTTGAAATTACTATTCATACATTAAAAACAAACCCCATGGTTGCATAGTGGTTAGCACTGTGGCACCTCTAGGATCTATTCCTACTTCGGATCTGTGTGCACGGACCTATGCTTGGTGGGTTTTCTCTGGGTACTCTGGTTTCCTCCCACAGTCCAAAAACACACAGATTAGGCTAATTGGTGTTGCCTGTGTGCCCTGCGATAGATTCGCACCCTGTCCAGGGTGTACCCTGCCTTGTGGCTGAATTTTCCTGGGATAGGCTCCAGGCTTCCTACAATGTCTTGTTCAGTAAATGCATGGGAAAGATGGTTGACTTGGCAGTTGTTCAGATAATGATCAACCACACCCTCCACAACTTTTTCATGATATTCTAATTTTTCGAGATATACAAAAATAACACCAAATTAATTACACCAAATAATTAACAATTGAATCAGTTGAAGATTCCTGATATAAAGTATATAGTAAGTTATACAAGAGTGCATTTTTATAAATACATCATGTAGTGGTATTGTTATCCATGACTGTTAAGGATGTCTCAGAAATGTTTTTAGCAGGTCTATTTTTATTTTTAAAGGGAGCAGAAGAGGAACTCACTTCTCTGTCGGGGACCTAAAGTCTATGGGCTACCACTTCTGTGATACCCTCCTCGACTTCTGTGACCCAGACCAAACCAAGGTTTTTTATTTATCTAGTATCTTGTATTCTGCTGATAAGAGTAAACAAAGATGCTAAAAATCTGGTTTAAAACTGTTTTGTTCAGACTGAACATTGTTTGAAAGAACTGGGTGGGTTGCTGAAGCAGGACATCACACAGAAATTGGGCAGGGATATGGACACCCTGGAGGGCATCTCTGATGTAGACATTGAGTCCAGGTAAGGAGATTTAATTATGTAAATCATTTGACTCGATCATGACATTGAAACATTTTGAAATGTATTTACACTAAATAAGATTATAGGCAATGAGAATAGATAACACTACTTACTCTCTCTCTCTCTCTCTCTCTCTATATATATATATATATATATATATATATACTGTATATACAGCATATATATAATATAATTTTGAGTGGTGTTATCTATTCACATTGCTTATAATCTTACTAAGTGTGAATACATTTCAAAATGTTTCATATATACTGTATATAATTGTATATAAGTGTATAGTATATATCCTGCCTTGTAGATGAAGAATGAAGATGTTAGCAGAAAGGTCCTTATCAATCATATTCTTAAACTGACTCTGGCACAGATATAGGGTGCATTGCTTTATCATTCATGAATGAAATCTAAATACACATTAGCCAAATCATCCTTTACGTTTTTGAAGCCACAGATTACACATTATCTTGTCAAACCATTTTTGGGTGTAACAGCCACTCTTGATGATAGTGATATATTGATATGATATGATATTGAATTTGGTAAGAATTTGGTAAAAATTTTCCTGTGAAAGATGACTGCAGAGTGGATAGATTTTAATATGTGGTGTAGTAGCCAATCCTCATGTTAACTGTAGCTTTTTCCAGATACTAAGTATGAATATAATACATGATACTAACCATGCACATTGATTTATTACAGTACAAGTGGATCAAATAGCACAGACTCAGATAGTCTGCCTGTTCATCTTTTAAACTGCACAGACGAGGTACACTGTTCAACTAGTCAATTGTATATAGTGTCATCAGCTTCTACACTTATGTTTATTGATTTATATATTTATGTACTAATGCATATATATATTTATGTACAACAAGGAATTAAAAGCCAAGAAGAAGCATTTACGGAGCAGAAAAGAAAGAAATAGATTACGAAAGCAGGGATCACAGAGTGCAAAATCCAAAAATCTTCAGAAAGACAACAAGAATGCAGTAAGGTTTGCATAGAAATAATCAGAAATAAAGTGTCACTGGGTTTTGTGAGTCCTATGAGAGTTTTCTTCTTGACTTGGCAGGATACAATACCATCAAGTAAAAATCCAGTGCCTGAATCAATTCATGAAAAAACAGTCCCTCCAGTGCTTCCAGTGAAAGAGGGGAAGGACAAGAAACCAAATGTGATTAAGTCATATCTCAACTATGGATAAATTATATGCAGGAAACATTGATTAAAATATGTTAAATCAATTAGATGAAACATGTTTGTATATCCAGGCACAGTCAGGGAGGGAGAATCAGTCTGGGAAAACCTGGATCCCACATCCAATTCCACGTGTTAGTCTTGCTGGCCATGGAAATTTTTGGGAGAAGAAGAAAGACAAGGTATGGCCTCTGATGTATCAAAGAGCAATATCAATTTTATATAATAAATAGCATAACATAACATAATATAATAGTAATATTATAACAGTTAGGATTACAACATCATCTTGAACATTGGAACAAACAAATTATGATCATGCAAAAACTAAAATCTTGACTTGTATGTGTATTGTTTGTTTCATTTTCCTTAATGCAACATGTTGAACTATGACTTGGCATTAAGTGTCATGTAACATCATGTCAAGTGCAGTATCAAATAACAAATATAAATAATTTCAGAAATGGAGCTGTGATTTAAATGTAATCTTATGTGAAAACCCAGAGCGATCACTTAAACAATGAATATGGATCTTTATTTTAGTTTTTTTCACCATTGAACTTAAATTGTGTTTCAAAAATACTGGTCGAATTGAAACCTCAGATTACTGCACAAAAAAAAATCTAACTAGATTAATGTTAAATAAATTAGTGTTAGCCCAACTTCTTACAATAAAATTTGTTGAGACAACAGGTAACATTGTGTGCTTGAACACTGTGAAGAAATACTGAATGAACCAATAGATTCAAGTTCAGCCAACAATTTACCTTCACTATGATGCGATTGATTTTATAAAACATAAACCCAACAAGAAGCAAGTAAGAAATGCTTTGGTAAGTCAATATTACTTCAGAATTTCTCAAATTACAACAGAATTTCTCAGTATTTTATAAACTGTATATTCCAAAGTATAAAGTTTTACTGACATTAACGTTAGAGAATTAGACAAGTAGCATCCCTGACTTTCTTAGCTTAAACATTACAGTGTGATTTATTATATTTAAAATTCCCCGCTACCTTAATTTGCCATTTGCACTTTGCCTAGCAATGCAAACCCAACCCTTACCAGACTGATGCTGTCAAACTGCACTAGCGAAGTGAAGATGACCATTTTGGGATACCTTATTATGGGTAAGTGATGTTTCTTTTCTCATAAAATATGTTTCAGTTAGTTTAGAGGTTATTTTAAACAAGCGTAATATGCGTAAGGATGGTGTGTTGTTATCGTTATACTGTAACGCAACATAAGATTACTGAGGCCAGCTTTGCTAATGCTAGGCTTAATGTTACTGTACTGAACCCAAGTCTGTGCTTCTGATGGATTATCAATAACATTACTTTTTAGTCACAGTGTCGTGAAAATGTATTTGCCCAAATTTTCTTTTTAGTATGTTTGTCGTCCTTAAAGGATTGAGAAATTTTTATATAACACAAAGATAATCTGAGTAAATACAAAATGTAGTTTTTAAATGCTAATTTCATTTATTAAGGGACCAAAAGCTGTCCAAACCTGCAAAGAATTACTTTGATGATTGATGATTAATTTAAGTGTGACAAACATGCAAAAAAAAAAAAAGTAAAATCAAGAAGGAGACAGATACTTTCTTATGGCACTGTAACATTTTAAATCTTATAATTGTCTGGATTGAAATAAAAAACTTGTCCTTCGAATAAAAACAATGCTTTAATGAGTTTTCCACTTAGCTTAGTGCAACCTTTGTAATTGTCTTGGTCATTTTTAAAAATCAGTGGCAGCGCCAACACCAGTTGGCTATGTCTTTAGATAACTTGACATTTTACATCTACAAATGTTATATCAGTTAACTTATTTGTATGAACCCACATTGACTAATACCCATTTAATTTAATGAAAACGTTAATACAGACAGACAGTGGCTAACGCTAACATCAAGTTCAATGGTTAACATTAGCACAGACAGTTTATTAACATTATCCTGTTAACAACATTGACAATGACCATTTGTGCTTTGGGGCTAGCATTAAGTGAATTTCAATATTATCTTTGAAAGTCTATGAATTATTCTGGGCTACTTTGGTTCTGCTCATAGTTTATGGTCATAGACCAGTTAAGGAATGGCAATTCAGTTACGTCATACATATCTGCAAGTGCTACCAAATTATAAGCATTCCAACTGTGTGACACTTTCCTTTAGACCCTCACATTCAGACATCTCTGCTCCTTATATATAATATTTGTACCTTTATTAATAAATGATGAAATGATTAAATAAAAAATGTTAAGATCTTTGATGGAATATGAAACAATATGTAGCTTTAACCCATCACTAGAATTCCAAAAACAGCCTTTTACACAATATATCCTTATTGATATATTTAATTTTTAATCATAATTAAATATTCTGTGTGGTTTATTCATTTTTGTCTTTAACAGACTTCTCTTGTTTTCTTTAATCAGAGGTCTGCTGTGGAGGATTAGGTCAGAGGAATGACATTTGGACTTTTGGAGCTACTAGAGAAGCATGAACAAGCTGTTGAAGTTTCTGTGGTGTTGGAGGGTATTGTAGCTTTTGTAGTTCCTTGGTGACTATGCGACAGGGTTTGGAATGATGTTTGGTCTGGTCTATATTCTGAACAATGAATTCCCAAAGGACTGGATGTACACATTTGAAGCCATCCAAACAAGTGTTATCGGACTTGGAGAGACATGTTCCCCTCAGATTCATATGTTGAGAAACAAATTCTTGTTTTTTGTGTCTGACACATTAAGAAAAAAGTTAAAAACAGTTAATCTTTACTAGTTTCAATATGAAAGGATTAGCAAGACCGATGAGCATTTGGCGTTTTTCAGGTATTTTACTAACCTGTAAGCCAAATAGAACATACACCGGCAGTGGATAATTACTGCAATAATTAATATGTTTAACATATTAATTAACTGTTAACAAGTTATTTAACCCTAACAAATGGAGTAAGTAGCTTCTTATTTTGTAAACAGCCAGAAAACATGTGGCCGTTGCAAAGAAGTTACTCTGTTTTAGAAGGGCCAAGTTATTGTTGTGCATCAAGAAAAGAAAACAACTAAAGAAATTGCTGAAATTCATGAAATTGGATTATAAGAACTATAAAACACATTAAAACCTGGAAGGATATTGGTGAACCATTATCTTCGAGGAAGAAATATGCTCTGAAAAACATCCTAAAGGGATGAGAGATTACTTAAACAGAAAAAACAATAGTAGATCTCATAGCTATGTTTAATAGTGAAAATAAGAACATTTCCACACACATAATGCAAAGAAAACTCAAGGGATTGGGACTAAACAGCTGTGTAGCCGTAAGAAAAGCAATATTTTTGTATGACTTTTTATTTTTTACCCGAGCAGTGTATATTCTCTTGTTTCATGCAAATCACTGTTTTAACTTTTACTAGTTTTGGAAGAATAAAGTATTTTTAAGTAATGTTTGTGGGTTTCAATTGTTGGGGTATTGTTAGGCCAACTTGTTTTTATAGAAAAACAATCACTTGAATCAACAACATCAATGGGATGAGTCTACAGTGTTGATTGTTTTGACTAACAGAAATATTTTACCAACTTGATCCTAGAGATGAGTAATTAACTGAATTGCAATGGAAAGAGCCAATTTATTTTCTTGAATAGTCAAAAGGTTAAGTCAACCGTAGGGAAATGTAACCACACAACAACATGTCTTGAGCTTACTGAAATATTAGATTTAGAGAGTCAACTTAAGAATTGGAACTAGGTACACATTGTGTCAACTAAAAAGCATTGTGAAATATTTTGTTTGGTCAGCAATTTATCTAAAAGTTGAGTTAATTAAAAAAAAAAAAGCTGTGCAAGTTACTAAACTTTACTTTGAGGCACCTTACTATTTTTTTTTACACTATATAAAAATATAATATATATAAAAGATTAATACTGTAAATGAGAGAAGTCATTGGAGTGGTATCCTGCATCAAGTTTAAAATAACTTATAATGAGTACTCTGATCAGTTATGGTCTGTTGTGACTTGGTGTTTCCAATATAAAGCTGCTGTGGTATTTTTAATTGCGGGGGAAAACTTTTCATCTTCTTATGTGCTAATTTTTCTTCCTCTGTACCTTCTCAAGCATGACATAGGTTACTTTCCAGCCTTATTAGATGAGACTGCAGGGTCAATAAATCACTCCCAGATGCAAACACAGCACCAGCCACTGATTGTCACTGAAGTTCACCACAGATTATCATGCCTGCCAATTCAGCAGTTTCCCATGCTTTTCAACAAGGATGTCAAAGCATACTCAGGAATGAGAGGTGTGTCCATTCTTAAAAGTTTCACCTCCTTTAACATTCTGCAATTACCTCATTATTTTATACACTAACGTTAGATTTAATATTAATAGGAAAAACCTCGGTTTCAAAACTCTCGCTGCGTAGGTGAGTAGTTTTATTTAAGTTTCTTTATAGTATGTTTATACTTTCCATTATAGCATCTAAATGTTGTTTTACATTCTGTAATTATTGATTTAATGCCTTTGTAACTGTCTCATAGTTTTTGCACAATTGTCACATCTATCTTGTATTTCAAAAAATTTGAAAAAAATTGAAAACATTTTCTTGTAATTTAATTTTTAAATTAAAATTCTCATATTCTGGATTCATTACATGTAAAGTGAAATATTTCAGGACTTTTTTCCGATGATAACATCTTACAGCTCATGACAATAAAAATATAGTATCTCGTAATATTACAATATTTCTTAAGATCAATAAAAATGGATTTGAAAAATCCCATTCATTTATTTACTCAGTACTTGGTTGGGCTCCTTTAGCACGAATTACTGCATCAATGCAGCATGGCTGGGATGTTATTGATGACCAAGTTTCTTTGTTAGCAGCCTTCCGTTTATCTGTATTGTTGGATCGTTTCTCATCCTCCTCTTCACAATAGCCCATAGATTCTTTATTGGGTTCAGGTCAGAGTATTATCACGGTCAGCAAACCAGTTAGCGGTAGTTTTGGTACTATGGACAGCTGTGGACATCTCCATAAATCTTGTCAGCAGATGTAGGTGTCAAGTGCTCTAAAATCTTTCGGTAGATGGCTACCAGCAAATAACATGGCACACAAAATAATCCCAGACTGTGGAAACTTCACACTGCACTCGCAGCGACTTGGATTCTGTCCCTCTCTACTCTTCCTCCAGACTCTGGGACCTTGATTTCCAAAAGCAATTCAATAATTACTCTCATCTGAAAAGAGGAGAAAGAGTGAGCTCTCTTTCCACTGGGCAAAGGTTCAGTCATTTTTCTCCTCAGCCCAATTAAGATTTTAAAAAAGAAACTAAAAAAGCTTCTGATGTTTTCTCTGGTTTAGCAGTGACTTGATACTAGAAACACAACAGTTGGAGACCATTTCCTGGAGACATCTATGCGTGGTGGCTCTTGATGGACGGACTCTAGTCTCCTAAATTCTTGAATCTGCTTTGCTTGAGGCTTCTTCAAGCTTCATCTTCAAGGCTAAAGTTTTATCCTGGTTGCTTGTACACCTTTTCTACCACACCTTTTCCTCACAGTCAATTTTACATAAATATGCTTTGATATAGCTTTCTGTGAACAGTCAGCCCTTTCAACAATGACCTTCTGTGGCTTATGCTCTTTGTAGAGGGTGTTAATAATTTCTTCTGTATGAATATAATAGTAGAATACTGTATGAATAGCAATATATTCCAACTTAAAATTAAATATTCTAATATTTTGAGATACTGGATTTTTCATTTTAATGAGCTGTAAGCCATAAGCATTGAAATTAAAACAAAAAAGACTTGAAAAAATTTACTTCATATGAGTTTCATTTTTGGAAGTAAATTAGAAAAGTAAATCAACTTTTCCACAATATTCTAATTTTACGAGAGGCACTGTATTTCGATCCATTGCAGGGTTCTTCCAGAGTGCATTTCTGTCAAAAGTCTTGAGCTCACCCGCTCTGCCTACTCAGCCCACACTGCCTACCAGCAAAATATCAGGCAAAAAAGAACACTACAATCAAACAGAGTTTCACTGGAATACTACATGCCTGAAAAACCAAACACTACAGGCACCTTGAGGAGCAATCGTAAAACATATGCAATACGTGAGTCTGATTCATATGAATATAGGATTTGCTGAGGCCCTTGAACTTAAATCCAGTTTCTACATTGACTGACACTTACTTAGGTGACATGGTGGTGGAGTTCCCGGTTCCTAGGTTCATAAGTTATCCTGAGCTTGAGTTGCCTTCTGCTTAGCATCTCACTTGATGATCTTGTGTTTCTTTTTTTTTTTTTTTTGATGGGGGGCTCTAAGATAAGATTGATTGGCTATGGTAAATTGCCCAAAGGTGTTAATGAATGTGAAGGAGTGTACGAATGATGCCCTGAGAGGGGACTACTGTCACATCTGGGATTGATATCCTTGTCTTGTCCCTAAGGTTGCTGGGATTCACCATGAGTCTGCTTAGGATAATGTGATTACTAATGATAAATATATGACGCTTTGATTGCAGTACACTGAGATATGATAATTGAGTTTTTTTCTTCCTAATTGTAAACTCTAATTATTTCAAGTAAAAACAATCACAAGATCAATACCAACTGAGCCTCATAGCCTCTTTAGAATCCAATTTAGATCTGATTTGTGATTTGCTAAGAATTCCAATTCTGACTCTGTAAAACAATGATTGTAGGCTAGAGAGTTATTGATGTAATTTATTGTTTGGTGGGAAGAAATCAATAAATGTTCAACAAATACATAATCTGCTCTTAAAAAAACAAAATACTATTGTTATATTTTATATTTTAACTGAGCAATTGACCAAGAGATATTTACCTGCAGCAGGATTGGCAGTACTGGAGACTGAGCAGTCCAGTGAAGCAGAGCAACTTAATAAACAAGAAACAGGGGACTACTCTTTTTTCCCTGATCTAGAAAACATTGACCGACCTGGCAAAAGGTTTTTCAGTCTTTTATTCACAACATTTCTCATATCTTACTTTGCTTTTTTATTTTCTTAACTGTCATTAATGTGAGCTATATTAACCTAATTCCACAACAGTCTGAGGTTCTCAAATCGACTCGGAGCTCTGAGGCTAGAGATGTTACCTGGTGGGCAAGAAGATGCAGCTTTATCAGGCAGCTGGAGCAGTGAAGGTGGGTATACAGTGTTTAATATCTTAGGTTTCACTTGTTTGACATGATGAAAAATGATTATATTCTGCCTATACTGTTTATATACTATATGGCCAAAGGTTTGTAGACATCTGACCATCACTCCCACATGTGAGCCTCCCCCAGTTGCCACAAATTTTATAGGATGTGTGTGTATGGTATAGCATTACAAATTACAGCATGACAGTCGCCCTGTGTATAGTGAGTAGAAGAACTCCAACAAAACCCTGATCTCAGTCCCATTGGACACCTTTAAGATAAATTGGTACATTGACTGCAAAAAAGGCCGTCTCAGAAGGCTTTTTAAAACAGCAAAAGGGGGCAGTGTCGAATGGGATGTTCCGAAAGCACAGATTGGTGTGATGGCAAGGTACACAAACTATTTATCATAAACTATTTTTTTAGTGTATTACGTCCTACGGAACTAGTAGAGTCTTTCCATTGCTCATGTCCTCGCTGAGGTGTCACAGCAAGAAGTGAGGTGGACCACATACTCAGGTGTTCAGACTTTTAGAAATAGAGCCTCAAGCATTGCATCTCAGCTTATTAGAAAATAAAAGATAATTATGCCTAATAAGTAAAGCTCAGGGAAGCTTAGGAAAGCTGCCTTGCATATAAAGTGGAACCCATTTAATTGTGGGACCTATGGGTGGACTTTAGTGGCCTTACTACAGGCTTTTAATGCTTTGATCATAAATCTGAGCTGCCCATAACTTGACCATAAAAACAAGTTGGTTTCTAAGGGAGATGATGATCTGGATAATGTAGGTTCTATTTCGAAAACATGGTGGCCGATTCGGGCCATATTAGAATGCCCAGAGATGAAGATAGAGATTACAGATATACAGAATTGCTACTAGTTGCACTCTAAGCCTGGCAGAAAACCTCACTCCCAGAGAACAACTAACTTGCTGGTGTGGAGTGTAAATAGATTGGAAGGTTAGATTTAAACTATGATTCTATGACCATCATTCAAAAATACTTATTACAGAATAGTTGTGTAATGGACTACAGTTGATCCAGGATCCATACGGAGATAAAAACCAGGCCAAACAAGAACATATTCTTAATGTGTTAGACCTCAGACTGTAGCCTAGTTAGAAATGCACATCCTTTGTTTTGCTAACATTAGCACAATTCTTCATTACAAAGAATACAAAGTCTTGCAATTGACCCACTGATAATACAACAGCAAGTCAGTCTCACTTAAGGTCAGAAACATGGCCTTGCTCCTCTTGTGACAACACTGCTATTAGTAATTTGCAAGAAACCTCAACTAGCTTTGAAAGAAACACCTAGTTGTAATGTACATAGAACTACAATAAATAACCTGTTTGTTTCTTCCTTCCCAGATGGGGGCATGCTTAACAGAGGATGGAAAAAGAATAAATAAAAACATAAAAACACAATCTTACAAAGAAGAGGAGAGAAAAGATTTTACTTTGGAGAACAGCCTGGAAACAGGAATTACCCAGAGGATAAGTCCTAGAGACCCTGGGGAATAGTTCTTTAAATTCCTTCATTTATACAAAAATGCTTAGCACAAAAAATACAATAGCAACATTTGTTTTACTTAGGCTCAGAAACATGATGGATAGGAGCATGTTCCTTACGCACAAAACCTTTGTGTTTATTATTAGTCAGCCTTGGAAATATGCTTTTTATTAAGGCATTTATTTATACAATCTGGCAAATATTCACATATGAATTGTATATAAATAGATGCTACTGTCAGGGACAGAACATTTCCCTAACATTTTTGTGCTACTTGTGCATGGGTGCTAGATCTTTTTACACAATTATTGCCATTAAACATACCATTACAGTTTATATGTATTTTATTTTTAACCACCTGCAATTTACCTTTCCTTTGGCATTGCCTCTTTTTTAAAAACAGACAAAAAAAAACATACAGTACAATACTTTGACAACTGTGATATGCTGATGCCATAAATTGACATAAAAAAACAGAATCTACAAAGGTAGTTCAAACAAATGTTTACAGTCTTTTTGTGCTTTGTAAATGAGTATATGCTACTGAAATGTTCACTTCAGTCTTTTTATGTATATATTTATATTATTTGCAAAGATACACCGTCCATCAGTGGAACAGCTGTCATGATCTGAGTTCTTGAATACCATTAAACTGGCTGAGGTGAAAGCGGCTTTCTGTGTGTCTGACCATTGCACGCAGTGCAACAAAACCAGATAGAGCCTGCAAAAGCAATGCAAATAAAAAACAAACATTTAACAAATAGTAGATCATAACTTGTTGTGAGAGCTTTCTGAACACTGTGTATTATATATTGCATACCTCTGTTAAAATGAATAAGGCCAGAATTATATGAACTCCTCTTTCCAAAGGTTGAATGAGTATAGCTTCGTTAAAGAGCTGGAACAGAATCAAAGGGAACTGCAGAAGTAGGCTGAGGAGCCAGAAGCCAGCTAGTTCAGGGACCTGTAATGATGCATTAGCTATAATGGTTAAGAGATTGACTTCGTTTAAATACATGCATTGTAAGTACGAGGTGGTATCAAAAGGTTTTAAGACTGGTTTTGTAACACAAACAGATAGCGGCACAAGGCTGCACACACAGTCACAGGGAGCAAAATCGGTGTGTCAAAAGACATCTTGTATACATCAGGAGCTGTGCAACTGGTGCTATTCTCACCCTGTACATTACCACGTCTGCTATTTCATCATGGACAGCAGGTTAGAACAAAGAGCGAACGTGAAATTCTGCAGAACACTAAGCGAAACTGCCACAGATATGTTTGACATGATTCGCACGCTTCAAGAGTGGAAGAACATCACTAAAAGACGACAAGAGATCAGGAAGACCTTCAAAAAGGTCTTCAACCCCCGAAAAAGTCTAAACCATTCGGCAACTTGTGCATGATGATCATCGGAGAACAATATTCAACATTGCTGCCATTGTCGGTGTGTCATACAAAACAGTCCAGGCAATCCTCGCATGTGATTTGAATGTCCCCAGACTGCTGACCCAGGAGCAGCAGGAACATCTCGTTGAAGTCTGCCAAGACCTCTGTCAGTGTGCTGTGGATGACCTGTCCTTCACGTTGAGGATCACTGCCGGTGAAAAAACGTAGGTGTATGGTACAACCCTGAGATGATGCAACAGTCTTCACAGTGGAATAGCCCATAAAATCCACGACTGAAAAGGGCGAGGAAGATCTGCAGCTTGACAAAGTGCATGCTCATCGTCTTTGTCGACATTCGTGACATTGAGAATTTGTTCCCAGGTGCCAGAGCGGCTATAGAGAATTCTACTGCCAGGTTTTAAGGTATCTGAGGGAGGATACAGTGGTGTGAAAAACTATTTGCCCCCTTCCTGATTTCTTATTCTTTTGCATGTTTGTCACACAAAATGTTTC
>JAOVVB010000010.1:13276596-13302868 GCA_028570985.1 Heterobranchus longifilis | reverse complement strand
ACACTGCCAGAGCCCGGACACTGCACCTCATTTCTGCTGTTTAAACCTGCTTTGGTCTGCGTTTCCTCCTTAAAGTGTCGGAGTGAAACGAGCGGTTCAGTGTGCGAGGTGGATCGTTACAAATGCGTTAATTCTTTGAACACGCTAGTTTTATATCCTCGCCACAGTGGCGGGAGGCTGCGCAAAAACATCGCAGATGTTTGATGGAGAAATTCAAATATCTGTGGCCCTCAACTTGCTCATCAAGGGACAATCTGACCATTTTGATTCATACACATTCACATTTCATACAAACTTAAATAATTCTTTTGACTGTGTAAAGCTGCTTTGTGACAATGACAGTTGTTAAACGTGCTATACAAATAAAATTGAATTGAAAATATTGCGGTACAACCGCGGCGGCCTACACCGAGAAACCCGAAGGAAACCCAGACATGCACGCGCACGCTGCTCGGTGTTAAACGAATAAATCTCTCCTTTTACACCAGATTTTAAGTATTTGTATTAACCGCGCTTTAGCTGAGCAGTTTGGTGATTGGAACAAACAAGCAAAATCACAATGAACACCAGGACTGGCCTATTGCTAGCCTTAGGTTAGCTATCAAGCACGGTTCAGAAAGGTAACTTACACCCTGCAGTATAAAGTTGTGTATGCAGGCAGACTTCCTATATATTTCAGTAACTTGTGTAGCTGCTTACTCACCAGGATTTGTAAGGAGTGTTCCAGGTGCTTCATGTCCATTCTCACATCCTCGCTTTCTTCTTGTCTCTGATGTTACATCAGACTTCCCATAAGCACATGCAAGGGGCAATTTACTCGATTATTTAAGTTTTTGTTGTTAAACATAAAGAACATTGATTGAGTGATGATTGTAGTTCTTGAAACTAATCAGTATAATTTCTCCATTATCAAATATTTTGATTGAAATGTATCAATAATATTAAGTGCATGTTAAAAATATAATTCAGTTAGTCAAATGCTAATTTTTAGTACTGAAGTAAACTTAAATTATAGTGTAAATTTAAGCCAAAATTAATAGTTGTTTTTTTAGGCATTTATTTTGAATTGTCTAACTCAAACAATCATGTATGTGATTTTTAGAGATTTTAAAAAGGTAACATAACCTTTTTATTATTGTGAAATTTACAAGGCCACAGAATCCTTTTTTTTGAGTGCAGTGAACAGTAAATGTTCACCCAATAGTGGCAACTATAATTTTGTAGTACTATCTGAAAGCATTGTGGAATCATTGAAACCCCTTCTAAAAAGGGAGAAATCTTTCATTTTGTTGTGTGCATGCGTAATTCGCTGGCGTAATGCTAATTTGCCTGGATTTAAGCCATTATTTTCCAGTTCTCACCCAGTTGCTGTTTTCACGGTCAAAACTGAATGCTTTTGTGCTGCCGTGGGTGGAGTTTGGCACCAGGGGGTGTGACATTCAAAATCTGTCTGTGTGAAGTGTTTTCCCACTTCTTATAACCTATATGGAGGATTCGTTGATTTGTTTTTGTTTTTTCGTAAACACACTAGGTTTGTCATGATACTGCCTTTTCTATATATCTGTATTGTTGTAATGTTGTGAAAGTCTTATGAAAGTGTTTGTACAAAATTGATATTTCTATAAAGTGCCCTCATTCTATCTATGTTAATAAAAAAAAAATATAATACTAAAATATTGACATAAGCTTAAAATTTGCATCACGAAATAGGACCCACATCTCAAAAAAGAGAGTTCGTTAAGTCACATTACAACATCACATTTTGAGTAAGAAGTCAGGTTTTGATGAGTAGCCAATTTTATCAAATACACTTTCCTGAGTCTGGAAATAGTGTGATATTGTGAATCTCTGAATTGATCATTTTAAGGTTTAGTCAAGGCAAAGCCAGAGTGCTCCAGTTAGCCACTCCTTCTTCATGTGAAAATCTGTGCCCTTTTCAATTAGTATACTCCTCCAAATAGCTACTCGCTTGAGTACTCAAGGCCATCAAAGAACTAATGGGAGATTTTACAGAGTCTTTTAATGAGCCGGCTTCTCAGTTCACTCTGTCTGCACTGTATAGGCCAGGGAAAACCACTGCGTCTTAAAGCAGGTGAAAAGCAATTAGCAAGCAAGCTCTCATTTCAGAACTCCCACTGTTGGTTCTCTTTTTTCCTTTTGAATATTTCACAGCTGAGTAGCATTAAAAATGTTGCATGAATGACGAGTTAAAAAATTGTGGTGGGGTAAATGTTTTGCTGAGAACCCCAAAGTGCTTCTCACGTCCCTCAAAAAGCCCTACACTTCTTTTGGCAGCCAGTTTGTTGGGATTTAGCAGATGATAAGTAATTGCTTGATCACACATGCAAAACATGTTGTGTTGGGCTATTTGAGACTAATTAGAGATGATTATTGGAGATGTTATTTGTGGAATAGTCTTAAAAAAATCCAGGCTCCAATTTGGCCATGGATATACTTATTTTTAGATACACTAGCACATATCCAAATGAATGTCTAATAACAAGCATAAATAAGCCAAATACTTAGAGGAACATTAACTCAACTAGTTTTAAATGACACCTTAGCTGTTACCAGATAAGTTAAAAATCCTAATTATGTTATTGTTCCCACTATAGTAAAATGGACTGGACTGTTCTGTAGGTGGCAGATGATAAGACAAGCCTCATGTGGTGGGATCATGTTTGATATATTTAAGCAATATGATTAGAATGCTGTAGAGAGCATTTAATAAAAATTAATTGGCATTACAAGATAACAATCACAAAACCCAAAGAGTAACATATGACCTTTTATATCAAACCTTTGGGTGAAGAAATGCAGCCAATAATGGCAAATCATTTGGCTGAATACACACAACTAGCTTACCTAGAATCCAAACAATTGTAGAACTTTGTGTTATGTGTTACAGATATGGCAGATTATATATCCTGGCAGTATGACCTTCTTTTTATATTTGACAATGTAATATGCTGCACTCTTTTACTAATATGCTGAAGCCATGTTAAACATAACATCAGTTTTGTTTCTTTGGATCCAATTTTACCTGTATTTAATTTTTCACTCACTATATACAGTAATGTAGCCTAATATAGCATGCCATAGTGTAACAGCAAGTACACTAGTCCAAGTCAGCGAAGCCCCCCTTTTTTTAGAGAGAAAGAAATCCTGACATACTGTATATGATGTGATGTGCTTAAGGAATTTCAGCAATTATAAACATTTGAGACTTGAATTTTAAGCTTTGTGTATAGTTTTAGTATAATGAAAAGAAGTGGTTTAGAGGAGCATATATTATCAGCTTTATGACTAGCAAAATTCTGCACACCACTGCTAATAATCAGCTAAGGTCAAGCTTTGTGCACCACCTCTGCCACCTTTGCCAACAAGTATTTGCTAGTCCACCAGCATGTCAGACTGTACCAATGATAACCAAGTCTAGGGATTCATTTAACCAAAAGCTGTCTTTGCTGCACTGTATGAATGACCAGTGTAGGAAAATGCATTTCATGTACTGTATACATAAGGATGTATACACAGAATAAGTCTGCATAGGATAACTGTGCTTATACTGTAGGTGTAAGTACTGTATAGGTGTTGGTGCTAGTCTAAAAGGAGTTGTGGCACAAGGTGGTACACCCTAGATAAAATGCCAATCAACGGTGTGCAATAGACTCAGATTGGAAAGCATAATAGTTAAGTATGCAAAATGCTTTTTAACCATGTATATCCCATAGTTGTGCTGTCACAAGCAGTCATTCATTCAATATTAATACTGTGTGCTGTTGTGTGCTTTTCTGAGCTATGTTTCCTACAGTATATATTGTTTCAGCTAAGACTGAATACAATCAGTTGATATGGATGTGGATGTAAGTCGGCACTTGTGTTTCTTTCTGCCAGCCTGAGAAGAAAACAGAGCACTGTAAAGGCACTGAATAAGGAGCTGGACTTCTCTTCTAGTGCTAGAGTTACAGTGGATTACAAGGAACAGTGTCTATTTGTTTTTGTTCCAGCCTCAGTCTTCATGATTCCCTGCATTTGGCACTCAAGGCCCTCTTAGAGGGACAGTACAGCAGGCATATGTGACTGAGAGGGGTATTAACTAAATAAACCTGCCCAGTGAAACTGTCTCCTCAATCATTTTAAAGCTCTGTTCCTCTATAAACAAAGTGTTCACATGGGCTTTCTGTTTAAAACGCACTGTGGCCAATTGTAAATGTTTACATATATTTTATGGCCTATGTAGTTCTTTAGAGAAGCATACTCAATGCAAAATTTTTATAAGTAAACAGGTCAAATATATTTCATGAATTGAATGAACTTTTCCACTTGTGTAAATGTACAGTGGAAAATGGATGAATACAGGCAGCCTTTCCTTCAGGAAGTTCTAAAGTTTAGCTGATGGCTGAGAACAACAAGGATTGTGTAGACATGACAAAAGACAGCATTCAAGGGTGACTGGTAAAAGATGTGCAGCTTAGTGAGGAAAAAGGAAACTGGGTAAAGTGATATAAACTTGCAGGGAGCCTGTCTGAATGGAACTGGAATGGTGCTGTGTCCATGACAATGAATGAGGGATGGAGGGAAGTCGCATTGGCCAGAGGGCATGTAGAGATCCGCTTGTTTTCCAGGATGAATGTAGCTACACTGCTCACATGCTGATTGCCAACCTGGGCTGTTAGTTATAAGAGATTAAAATAGCTTGTTGGACTTTGTGCCTTTGTTTTTGAGAGACAAAATCAATCTGAGATTAAAATAGAAAACAAAAAAGATTATGAATCCTAGAGTTTTTTTTATACTTAAAACTCCTAATAATAGAGTTTGTTATATATTTAGCTAAATTGATTTACTGTATCTTAATCATATAAATCTATTTCCTTACCTGCTTATTAAAAAGCCATTGAGCTTAAAGTTACGTGCATCTTGAAAATTTAGAATATAAAAAAAATTAAAAAAGGGATCTCATATATTCTAGATTCTTTACATGTAAAGTGAAATATCCAGTAATATATTTAAAATATTAAAGTATTTAATTTTGAGTTTGAGTAAATTACTATTCATGCAGTATAAATACCATGAACCTCTAGTTCAGAACATATATAGGGAAGACTGCTGACTTGATAGTTGTCCTGGAGATTATGATTGGAATCCTCCACAAAGAGGTTATGGCACAGAAGGTGCTGTATTGAAGCATATTTATGGAAAGTTGCCTGGAAGGGAAAACTGTAGTAGGAAAAGGTGCACATGCAACAGGGATGACTGCCAAGAATTGTGCCTGTGCCAAAAATTGCCAAGAAAAGCCAATTCATGGCCCTGGGACACTTCACAAAGAGTGAAATTAGGCTGTAGTCAGTGCATCAAGAGCCACCATGTACAGTATACACATCTTCTGGGAATGGGGTACGACTGTTGTATAACTAGAGACAAACATCAGAAAAAGGACAGGACCATTGCTCAGTGGTCCAGGGTTCTATTTTCAGATGAAAGTAATTTTTGCATTTAGAAATCAAGGTCCTAGAGTCTGGAAGAAGATTGAAAAGGAACAGAATCCAAGTTGCTTGAAATCTGGTGTTAAGTTTCCACAGTCTGTGATAATTTAGGGCGCCATGTCATCTGCTGGTGTTGCTCCGCTGTGGACCAAAGTCCACATCTATCAGGAGACAAGATTACTGTAAATTTCCAGCAGGACTTAGACAGTGTTAAAACTACCACTAACTGGTTTGCTGACCATGATTTTACTGTGCTTGATTGGACAGCCAACCCAGCTGACCTGATTCTCTATGGGGTATTATTAAGAGGAAGATGAAAAACACTTAACAATACAGACGAGCTGAAGGCTGCTATCAAAGCAACTTGGTCATCAATAACGCCCTGCAGTGCCACAGGCTGATCTTCTCCATGCCATGCCACATTAATGCAGTAACTTGTACTAAAGGAACCCCAACCAAGTATTGAGTGCATAAATTACCCTTTTAAAGAATTTCTATATAGCAAACCTTTTTGTGATTGAAATATTCTAATATTTTGAGATACTGGATTAGTAATTAGCATGAGCTGCAAGCCATAATAATTGAAATGAAAACAAAAAAGTCTTGGAATAGTTCACTTTACATGTAATGGATATAGAATATAGGAGAATTTCACTTGGGAAATTAAATTACAAAACAAAAAAACTTTTTGATCATATTCTCATTATTTAAGATGTATTGTGCTGTATATAATTCAGTAAAATGCTTACTTGTAAGAGGTCTAAGGCCAACCACAAATGAAAGTCAACTGGATTTGAGACCGAAATGTAAAAATTATTTCCTTTTTTCTTTTCTTTACTTTTTTTCACAGAATATAGAGCAAGCGTATCTTGTATGCATTTTATTATGTATATAATGTAAAAGGCTGACAATGGAAATAGCAACTATAAAACAAATATAAAAATTTAATTTTATGACTATAAACATATTACTTAAAAAATGGAAAAATTAAAAAAAAACAAATAAAACACCAACACAAATCTGCACAAAACCATCAGACACAGGCCAAGGGCCCCAGGCAGCATCCACACCAATCTCCGGAATAGTGAAATAAACACGATCCCTGCAAGCACACCTGCAGCACAACCGCTGACACCTGATAGATAGGTCCAGTCATCCCAGAAACTGCCATATTTCATTTGTGACAATGATTTGGTAGCTAAATTGATGGAAAAAGGAATTGCACAAACGTTTTATGGAAGAAGGAATTGCACAAACATTTTTTTTTGTGTTGTGATCCAGACAACAATTTACAAAACTAATGCCTGAAGCCAGCCTGCCAATAAATCTAAGTTCCAACTCAGAAAGAGAAGTCCAACTCAGTAGGGAAAATGGCAAATCCTATGGCCCTAGTAGAAGCTCACACCTGAAGTCTGGTTATAATATCACAGCAAATTGATGTCTGTGATTACAGTACACATAAATTAAGCTAACTCCCACACACTATGGAATAAAAATATAAGCTACTGTATACAAATTATAAGTATTCGGAACCCTGTAGTTGTTGCACATTTTAATTGTGTTTTAGATTTAATTTAAATAATCGATTGATTGATTAAATATGCTATTTATTTATTTATTATTATTTTTTTATAAAAAAGAAAAAGAATCCTTTTGAATTCCTTGAAAAGGAATAAAAAAAAAAAAACTTTCGACCATCTTGCTGGCAAGGAAGCAAAAACTTTTTTTCTGTCTTTCTGCATGGTCATTTCGGGCCTGATGACACAACATGACAAAACACAACACACAAATCCATAAACACAGATACTGTAAATTGCATTTCATCAACTTCGGCTAATAGCACACATAGTGTATTGGCCACTTTTATCTTGCCTTTCAACAGCTTACAGATCTTGCTTATCCATTCATACTGTAGTTAGACAAGAATCCAATAAATATATCAGTTCTATACACAGTGTTAAAACATCTTCCTAATATATTTCTGATGTTATATGAAAGCGCTGACATTAAAAATGATAATTTATACATAATGGACATTTATAGGTTGTGGCATAGAAATTACAAGCAAAGCTTTTTCTTGAGATGGCTTGTAGCTTTGACACATAACACATTTATTGAAGCAAAGCTTATTTCAGTGAATTTGAACAACAAAATGTAGAACTTATTTTCTCTCTCTGGAATTATTTAATAAAAATGTTTCTTAGTCCCCTGACCAAGTGTTTTAATTTTAGTTTTAGAAGGAGTGTTGTACTGTTTCAACACTTACATGCCACCGTACAGTATGTCCCTTGGTCATTCTCCACTATTTTCTCTCAAGTGTCTGTGTTTTATCTGCCACTTCTGCATGCATTTAATGTAGGCTGGGTTTTTAAGTACTGCTCTGTACCACGTCTGGAGTGGAGACTCAGTATCTCTGTTCTCTCTCCCACAGTATGCCTTAAAGAGGTATACAGCAGTAGTGTTTCAAAGCCCGGCATTATTTAATTTGTCCTGCTTTTTTCTTACTTAAGTTTTGGGTCTTGGAAGCCCATTTGCCCATAATGAACTGGGTTACACCAAACATTATGCTACAATATAAATTCAACATGCAAAAAAATAATATAATAATAAAATAGTGACAGCTGCGAAACATGTTGTTCTTTAACATTTTATGTTATTAGTATCACAGTATTTCAATAGAAGTTGAAGTTAATCACAATGACATGTTTTCACACAGTAGTGTGGCCTGTAACTTGTCTCTCCCACTGGGCACAAATAGTCCTACATGTCAAATCCTCTCTCTAGATGTGGTATAGAGATATTAATATGAACAAATCTGTTCTTTTTTTCATCTTCCTCTTTTGATTTCTCTCTGTACCTTTCTTGTTCCTTACTTAACGCCTTTGGACATCTGAATCTTTGCCAGGACTTTTGTTTGTGTGTGTGCAGTTAAAATGCAAAGAAGGGATGTTGTTGCCTTCAAGTGTGTAAAATGCAGGGAATTGGAGATAAAGAAGAAGAAGATCAACATTTCAAATGACACTTGATATTTAACAAATGACTGACAAAATAAACATTGGCTTTTTTACTGGAAATTAAGACAGCCACAGAGGTGCACTCATGCATGCTCACATGTAACTCACATGCAAAGGTTTTCACCAGTTGGCAAAGCTTTGCTCTTTACTGGGAAATAATGAGAGCAGAAACATCTGAAACCGTTCTACTATACCTTTTATCAGACACAAATGCTAGTTAAATTAGTCACGACAAAAATTTTACTTAGAATTAATTTTTAAGGGCAGTTGTTGCAGCGGATGAAACATGTTTATGTATATTTCTTATAGTTGTTTCATAAATGTTCCATGAATATAACTTTTTTTTTTTTAAAGGGATAAATTCATGGTTGTTTGGGGACGGCACATGGACAACACAAAAACCATAGGAATAACATAAGAACCAGACCTAGATTTTGCTGTATTGCTCTTGGGTTGAAACGTTGGTAAATCTCACTGTAACAGCAGTGTGAGTTTCATGTCTGTCTTGTTCTGTATCGTTTGAGTGTATTGCTGCTTATAGATTTGAATTTGCATTGTAGCGACAGAACTTGCTCGTAAGACCTTTACGAAGTTTTGTCCTTTTTTTGTCCTAGAATAGCCAAGATTATTGGTGTTGGAGATTACACTTTCAAATCACTTCAGTTCAATTCAATTCAATTCAATGCAATTTATATAGCACTTTTAACAGACACTGCTAAAAAACAAAGCATAGACATCTAAAGAACAAATTAGACATGAAAGTGGCAAAGAAATCCTTCCTGAGACAACATGAGGAAGGAAGCTGACTCAAAAGGCAACCCTTTCTGTTCTGGGTAACAACAAATTGTATGGTTGCGTTATTACGTAGTCATTAATGATCCATGGCTGCATGCTTTCAAACAGAACTACTGATTTCTAGTAATTAATTACTATAAATTGAGCATTTAATTACTACTATTGATTAAGGTTTGTATCTATATTTAGTAAGCAACTTCGCAAAACATACATACATAACCGTTTTCAGCATCTGTTTCGGGTGCTCTGTTTGAGGATGACAGTGTGGGCTCTTGTCAGTGTGTGTATGTGGTCATTTTTTTGTGCTTGTGTGTATTAGGGGAGATTGTCCACAATCTCATATGTGTGCCATAATCCTTTTATTTTTATGCTCTCTGCAGATTTCAACGATAGGTAAATATCAGATTTATATTAGAGTCTTATATCAGACTTAAGACATATATTTAAAGATAAGTTAAACAGTTTAAAACCATTTTATGTGACAGCATTGAAACCATCACGTTTGGCAGAAAACCATTAAACCCTGTTGTCCTGCAGTGAGGATGCAGCAGGTCATTGTAAGCTTCTGTTCATGCTGTTCACCATGAACAGGAAATTGAGCCACCAGCAGTGCCGCTAGGTGCAGAGAATATGTGTTGATTGAGTGAAAGCATATAGGGTTCCTGCCAGACTAAAGCAATTACACAGCAAGTTGAACGCTACACTCACTGATCTTATTATGATCATGTTCATGCTTTGTAATTGGTGAAGGGTCAGAACACACGCTGGGTCAGTGGTGTAGGACAAAAGCAAATTTGTCAGATATAAATGACTTTTTCTCAATTTAATGATTTAATTCAAGTAATTCAATATCTTGCTTTTAGTTACACTAATTACCAAGGTTCTGTATGTACTGAGAAATGGAGAAATGTTTGCCGTGTATTTTTAATTCAGCATTCTCAAAAGCCAAAATACTTGATATTTCTTTAGTTATTTATTATTAAGTTTTTGTTCTTTAAGTGTAAGAAGTAGCCTAAAATATTTGCTTTTGCCTACATTGAGTAAAAGAAATGAAGTATCATAATATCGTTCTTAGTTACTCTTCAACTGATGACCACAAACTACTGTAGCATTATAGTGTCAGGGTGTATCCTGGGAACACCGAATGCAAAACAGAATAAATCTTCGATGGGATCAGAGGCCATCACAGGGCACCAAGTTTAATGGCAAATCGAATAGATGTGGTGTTTTTCACATAGCGTTCAGTGGAGGCTCTATTACATTTTCTTTAGACAAATAACAGTAGGATCAAAGCTATAATCCTTTGTGGATACTGGATAGGTAGGCAAGTACACCTGGTTCACTTTAACAATGTAAACTATCTTCAGCTGTAAGCTGGTGCTGGGACAAAACTGGTGTTTCAAATAGAGGCCATTGTTGCTCAATGTGTTTTTGTTCACTTGAAGGGGAGTCCTCTCGTGGGACTGTTCTTTTATGTGGAAAAAGAGGACATTAGCATAGTGTGGTGTGGGAGCGAAAAAGAAGACAAGAACTTGATGTTGTTTGTATTGTTTGCTCTGCCTGAGACAATGATGCGACAGTGGAAAATAACGAGAGATGGATTGATGCCAAAAAGTGATTGAAAACTAGGAAGAATGATGACTTTAACCATTACTGCATACCTGTCAAGCAAATGACAAATATTACTGTATTATACCATACAAATGTAATTCTTACTTTCAGTTCACTATTTAGTAGAGGATCCTGATTGTGGTCGACAGAGGAAATCTCTTTTAACACAAGCAACATTAGAATGTATTTTTAGTCAAAGAAAAAACAAAACAATTTGGAAATATACACACAAAACACCTTCACATGCCTCCTGTTGGCAGGTGTGTGTACACAGGTGAGAGTGCACATACAGTATGAGACAGCAGGAACATGACAGGAACCAGAACCATCTTTTTTTCATTTGTACACCAGATTTAAAAAGACCTTTGTATTTAAACAACTTTATTCTACTTTTGCTTAAAAATAAAAAAAATACTACAAGCATTCATAAGGTGCATTGATTTTAACTTAGCAGGGCTGATAATATAACACACATTGGAAGTTGACATCTTTGGATCAGAGACCTGGCCTACATAGAGGCTGCACATGCTAATTATTTCGTAATTAGACCATGCCAGTGAACGCTTTAAATTCTTCACTCATTGCGTCTGTGTCGCTCTCTTGGCAGTTTAAGAATCCGCTCCATGAAGATGCATATAGTTGTGTGTTCCGAGTTTGTTTAATTTTATTCATAATGAAACACACATTAACTAAGTGTATCATGTTGATATGTAGAAGAACCAGACAGCCATATTCACCATCACAATAATCATAATTTTGTATTTAGAATTTGTTGCTTGATAGTTAAAGAGAGAACATTATAGTTGGTGAAGTAAATATTTTTCTAGTGAAGTTTTCTCATGTGCCTGCCACAGAGACAAGGAATGTTCGATGATAGTCCTAAATCATTTTAATGAAATACTTTAATCAATACCTTAGTGTTATCTTTCTGTTTTTTCTTTGATGTTATCATACTAAAATACATACTTTATAGTTTTGTTTTGTTTTTGTCATGGGACTACAGGTGACTTGGCCACATGCCAAACACTTTTGTTACCTCTGTGCATGATAGCACGGCATGAGATTATTAATTTATGATTAGTTAAATAGAAGAAGAAGAAAATAAAAAAACCTTGAGGCATTCATCTATACATCGCCTTTTCATTTTGAACTCTTTTAAAAGGTGTGGAGTTTACGCCTCCCTGCCTTTGTTGGGTCTGACACCTTGTCAGTGATTTCCCATCACATTTCAGGCCTTTCTGTTGCTTCTATTGCACACTTCCAAATGATAGGTAGATAAATAGCTTATTCTATCACATTAAAAAGAAATACACCGGGATTTGTGAAATTATGTTATACCAGTTATATGTGGCAATGTTAAAATTAATAAATTCTTTTTGTATGTTTTCCAGTGGAGAAATCACAAACCTATGGGTTCAGATCACAAAAGAAGCTGGCAGAAAACATAGACTGGTCCTACACAGGTAAATGTTATTAAGTTTGTCATCATAAGTGGGACAAAAAAACTACTTTTAAAGCATTAAAAGTTGAGAAATTGTCTTGTCAGGACTTGCACCGCATAACATAACTGATTAGGCTCATCTGAAAAATTGAGCAATTAAGCCATGAACATAGCCTTTGGTTATTAGTCCTGGCTTGTCATGTCCACTGACTGAGTTTGCATGTGAACACCTGAATGCCTTGCTCTTATGGATTTAACCTGTAGCCTCAGTTTACCTATTGTACGGAAGACTTTTATTTTTTGTCAAGCTTTTATAAGCTGAAACCAACATGTTTTGTGACAAGGGTGCTTTTTTGACTAATGCGTTCAAGTACAGCTCCAGTATTTGCACCAAGGCTTAGTGTTATAAAATATTAATATAAGAAGTTTTTAATGCATCAGCTATAAATACAAATAAACAAACATTGCCTTTCTCATGGTCTTCAAACAGTCAATTGACTATACATGGCAATACAGAAGAATTAGTCACAACTGTTTATTTTGTTCTGACATAAACTATGCTTTAACTATGGCTCACTTTACACATACCTCATATATATATAGATAGTCTCGGAACCACCGATCTTGAAGTGGCAGAGCAACATTAATAACAACACAGAATGAATCAGAATTCAATAGAGAGGCTCTTATATGTGACTTAAGCTTTAGGTGATTTTAAAGTAACTCTTTAGTAGGGAGTTGAGAATCGACCATACAGTCATCTTGCATAAAGTCTAGCAACTTGTTTTGAGTGATTTTAGTTGTACTTTTATTCATCTATGTTTGATACAGCTGGTGTGTTTGTTACTGAGGTGTCACATTGAAGCGCTAATTTCATTATCCAGGGTTGCAAAATTCCAAACCCACGAAAGCCGAAAGCCTTTAACTTGCGCGGGTACATTACAGCTCAGTGAAAGTCTTTTCTTCACATATCCCAGCTTGATAGGAATTTGAGATTAGGGCACAGTGTCAGCCAATGCACAATGCCCCTAGAGCATGGAGGGTTTTGGACCTTGCTCAATGGCCCAACTGTGGCACCTTGGCAGTGCTGGGGCTTGAACATCTGACCTTATGATCAGTAACCCAGAGCCACAAAACCTGAAACTAGCTCAGAAAATTTCGAAGTGAAAAAAAGAGACACATTTGTGCGCACTGTCTGCAATTACAGCTATAGAACTTTGTTAGATTTATTATTTGCTGTAAAACAATGTATTGGCCCCTGCAAAGATTTTTAACCACTATAATCTGGCCACAGCATTAACTGTTCTGCTGCTTGATTTTTCATCCCAATGGAACTCTATTGCAACATCTAGAAAAGTGAGCAAATCAACACACTGTTTGTCAAATACAGTAGAGTATTTTTTAAAGCTTAGCTCACTCAAAAGTGGTGATTGGTATTTCAACATGATTTTAAATGTATAGATTTGTAAATGCATTGAAAAATGACAAATATGACAAATATGTACTGGGAAAATCATGAAAAATTCCAGTCATGAAAAAACATGTGTCGTAGCCCTACTAGGGCCAGCTGTAGACTTTTGCAGGCCGAAGGCTAAATCTAAATTTCCACCCTCGCTACTAGAATGACAACTTGTACAGCCAAAGCATGTTAGCTGCATTGGCAGCAGTTTCAAAAAGTACAGTGGAGCTGAAGCGTTTATGGAGGATACATTTATTGGAAAGATACCTACTGTACACGCTGATCCAAGTCCCAGCAAATGCTTACATTTATGCTTCTGTGCTCTAGCAGCATGTTATGCAAGTCAAACACATGAGCTAATACTGATATATTGCTGCCGTCTGTCTAGAAATAAAACACTACATTGTATCGTTGTTTTGTAATGAACCATCAAACATTAAATAAAGTTTAATGAGGTGGTTAATTTAAAGTTGTTGTTTAATCAGGCTATTTAACACTGTAACAATAAGTTTGCCCAAACAATAGTTCACCCAAAGAAATCCATTGATTTATACAATGTACATTGTCATACTGATTACGTTAACTTGGGTTCAGGTGGGGTTTACCTAACTTTATTTTATTGCTAGGCTGGATTTATCATCAGTATGATACGCAAAGTATGTTTGATTTTATTGGTACTCTTCTCTGAATAAAGAGTGTTTTATTTTTTACGAAATGCATTTATACTATGTTAATTCCTTTTAGGAACATTAAACCAAAACAGATGGCATAAGAAATACCCATCATGCAACAATGCCAAGCAATCACCGATAAACATTGAGGAGAGTCTGGCACAAGTCAAAGCTCAGTTTGAGAAATTGAGGTTTGAAGGCTGGGAGAAGCCGACCTCAGGGTCCACAACAGCAAAAAATGATGGCAAGACAGGTGCAGCTGCTAATATTTTTCAACACTGAATATGTAAACGTAACTTTAAAACATCTGTTTCTAGGACAGTGTGACTTTGTGAAAAATATACAGTACCTGTTTTTAGAACATGCTGTTATAACTTAACTTTTTTTCTTTATTACCTTGGCCTTTGATGACATTGTAAGAGGTTTATCTTTTGTGGGCATGTATTTGATTTATTCGTTGTCTCTCTCCAGTGACAATAGATGTGGAAGGTGAATTCAGTGTAAGTGGAGGGGGGTTGAGGTCCACTTTCAGGGTGGGCCGTATTACTTTTCACTGGGGCCGTTGCAATGCCTCCTCTGATGGCTCTGAGCATAGCCTTAATGGAGTCAAATTCCCCTTGGAGGTAGGAGAAAATCTTCTTTTGATCTCTTTATTCTGCATTATCCTCATACTCTATGTGTAATCGTGCTTTTTTGGAGTGCAAAGAGTTTTTTGGAGTGGTTCCTGGAAAATATTAAAGGATCAGTATGTAATTTTTAGAGTCTACTGATGAAGTTTTACTTTCCCACATTTTCACTTCCCTCCTTTTCTTCCATGTTTTTTAGTAAAATTATGTGCATACTGTAGGACTAGAAACCATTCTAAACTATACCATTAATTTAAATTTGAACAAAGAACTGATACCTATAGATCCACCATAATTTTCTAAAATGACTATATGAAGGGACTTGCTATCATGCTCTGTATATTATGTAATAGTCTGTAAGCTTTAGATGATTGACTTTGTGTGGACTGAAGAATGATAAGAGTACCCATATGTATACAGATGCAGATATATTGTTATGAAGCTCATCATTATCAAACTATAGATGATGCCCTGACATCTGGAGGAAAGATTACTGCACTTGCTGTATTGTTTGAGGTGAGTGCTTTTGTTCTATGTCTGTTAATGTTTGGTGCCTACTTTACTAGTGTGTTGTTAAAGCTACAGAACATTTTTGTCTAGACAGAAATCTACTTTCAATTTTGATATTCCTGAGCTGCTCTAAATCACACTGGCAAGCCTATAATAGTAGTTCACAGCAGTGTTAGGTGCAGACTGGCAGGGAATTTGTATGCTAATAATGTATGTACAGTATGTATACACTATCTATTCATATGTCAACTCAAATATGCCAGATGTCATCATGCCATTATGCCATCATGCCCAACCGTTATTCATGTAAGAAATAAAGCAACATAGAATCTGGCAGCCAATAAGGGGAGATAAGGGTGAAACAATGTAAAAGGAACAACAAAACAAACATCTGATCAATCTGATCTATATTTATAATAGGGAAATGGATTCGGGTGTGGTGCAGTTTTAGCATTTTTATTGGTGAACAGTTGAGAGATTCATTTATTGTTTAGTTTATTAGGAAACCAAGGCAGGACTAGCAACTTTTTATCTACAGCAAGTGACTGGACAGGTCAATATATTTTGTTTTTCACTATGGACCAATAGGTAATTGAGAGCAAAATTTAACATTGCTTCAAGATATTAGATCCAGGCCCTGGATTCTCTTTGGTTTAAAAGAAAAGCTGATTAAGCACTCATATGCTATCATGACAGCTCACTTTCAGTAATTGTAGTTCATAATTTTATACATATATAATTCAGTCCTTGAGATGTCTATCATTAATACCATGTCTACACCAGTGTGATAAAAAAAATCTGTTCACAGGGATAATTCGGTTCATTAATATTGTTGTAATAATTTATTTAATAGTGCCTAATAATAATTAGGCATTAGCTGCATTTATTTAACTGCAGGTCTTTAGGTCCTTAGGTCTTTTTAGAGGCTAAAACATGAATTTCAGGGTCGCATTTTGTGGTTTCAGCAAATTGTTGGTCAGAGGTGCTGAATTTAATATGGCTCTTTACTTAAGCTTAAATAAAAAATCTGACAGAGTCAAGGGGAGAACATGCAAACTCCAGGCACACAGACCCGAGGCAGGAATCAAACCTGAAACCTGGAGGTGCAAGGCGACAGCGCTAACCACTAAGCCACCATGCCGTCTGAGATAGAATACATCAATAGGAAATGATTTGACATGATAGTTTTTTTCTATACATTGTATTTTAGATAGTAGGTAGATTTCATGTCTTATAGCATGGCATGCACGCAGAATTCAGCACAGCAGCAGTCCATGGAATTACAACAGAGTGACTGAGAGGATTTGCTTTTTTACCTGAACACACAGTAATAGTACTGTTGATGTACAATATTTTTTTTAATTGTCATTTTTTTTTTATACTAAGGAAATGCAGAAGATAGCTATTTCTTCATACATACTTGGTCTGCCTCTTAAACCAAATACTACTGCCCTACATGGTTTTTATTACAACATAGTAATGCTGTTATTCAGGTTTACTACTTCGTGTTCATTTTGTGGTTTGAGACTTAACTTTGAATTCTCTTTAGATGTATGAATTCCTAGCTATTAGATTAATTCCCAGTTTAATTCTCTTCCACAAGTAGCTATAAATATTTGTAGGGCAAAATCTTGCCTTTTTTTTTAAGATTAAAGAGATACATTTTTGTATTTTTTAGAGGCATACAGAAAATATGTATGTTAAAATACATAAAAAAGGAATTACACAATAATAACATATACACATAAGAATATATGAATAAGAATATGTTAAAATTATTAATTTATTCAAGATATCTTTCCTGTCCTGATCGTTTACTGTGTGTTTGTGCATTAGCTGGAATCCATGACTTGTATGAACATGTTTTTTATGAGGAGAAACTACAGTAGATGATGGGTTTTTAAAGATAAGGAGTATACTTGTGTGTACATGTTAAGACTCCATCAGGTCTGAATGATAGGTTTTTAATTTGTCATTTTCTTTGTTGTATACACCAATAAGTCATAAAATTAAAACCACTGACAGGTGAAGTGAATAACACTGATTATCTTATACTGTCATATGTCAAGGGGTGGGATCTGTTAACCATCTAGTGTCAGTTTTTGAAGTGTTAGAAGCAGGAAAATTGTGCAAGCCTAAGGATATGAGTGACACTGACAAGTGCTGGGTTGGGCCAGATGACTGGGTCAGATCATCTCCATAACAGCAGGTTTTGTGGGGAGTTCTTGGTATGCATTGGTTTGTATTAACAAAAGTGTTCCACATTGACAGACAACTGGTGACCAAGCTACACGGTGATGGGCTCCCATTGCTCTTTGATGGTGTGCATGGTGGCATTGTGAGCAATTCCACAAAGGAGCTACTTTATCAAAAAATGCTGATAAAGTTAATACTGCCTATGATAGAACGGTATCAGACAGACTGTGCATCATTGTTCGCTGTGTCTGGGACTGCATAGCTGCATACTTTGACTATTGGTCAGAGTGCCCATGCTGACCCATGTCCAAAACCAAAAGCACCTACAATAGGCATGTAAACATCACAACTAGACCATGGAGAAATGAAAGAAGGTGGCCTGATGAATCACAGTTTATTTTACATCATGTGGATGGTCCATTGGTTAATGGGTACAAAGATGGTACCAGGATGCACTATTGGAAAAACGCAAGCCTAAAGGTGAAAACAAAGGGTGCATTTAGTTTTCAAATTTTAATGAACAACTGCATGATAAAATAATAAGGAAGTAATTATGAAATAAGTAGAATGTATAAAAATGCATAAAGTTTTTTCCTTAATTACAGCTTTCCAAATACAGCTTATATATTACAGTATATTAGCTTTATTATAATATACACTCACAAGCCACTTTATTAGGTACACCTGATCTCCTGCTCGTTAACACAAATAACTAATTAGCCATTCATGTGGCAGCAACTTGAACATAAACAACATGAAAGCATGGATCCATCCTGCCTTGTATCAACTTCAAGCATTGTGTAGTAAGTTCCAGGTGCAATGACTCACCCTTTAAATCCACCCCTGGGCCGCTGAGGGCAATTACACCTAGCAATTTAAGGTCATGGGGAAGGTTCAGAGATAGCACACAATACCTCATATCCCAAAGAGATCTACATACCTGCCTTTTCTTTAGTGCATGTAGTTTTTTGTTCCATGGTGTTTTAAAAAACATCTTATGTCAATAGTTGCACTTATGAAATCTCACAGGCAAGTGTCGAAGATAATGAAAACTATGAAGCCATCATTGATGCTGTCAACAGTGTCAGCAGATATGGTATGTACATTTTAATTCAATGGTAATATTTTTAACCTCTTCTTACTCCTACTTCTACTTGTCAAACACTACTTGTCAAACACTACCACACTGTGAATTATATGTAGTTGAAAAAGCATCTATTATGTGACTTTTTTTCTTTAGGAAAGAGTAGTCATGTGTCGCCGTTCATCCTACAAGGCCTCTTGCCCAACTCCACGGAGAAGTACTTCATCTACAATGGGTCGCTCACGTCTCCTCCTTGCCATGAGACTGTGGAGTGGATTATTTTTAAAAACACAGTGGCAATCTCTGAAGCACAGGTAAAATCACTATACACCAAGGCAACCTTTATAATGTTTGACATTCCTGTGCCGCCTCAATGTGTATAACAATATATACCATAATAGATGTGCCCGTGACTTTGTTCGTATGGAATTTAATTGCACACTCATAAGCACCTTTGAAAAAATCTGTTGAATTTTGCCAGACAAATATTGCAAAAACCATCTTGATGTTGGTTGATATTACTAATAATATGTCCCCCCAAAGTATTGTATTTTGCAAATATCTTCAATGTACAGACACACAAACTTTTCAGTTTTATTTGTGTTGCTATGCCTTTATAGAAGAACTTTTGAAATTTCTCTATTTATCTGAAGTTTGGATCTGATACTCTGACATAAACATTATAACCAAAGTTCATGTCTTTGAGCCTTTTAAAAATGAGTTGGAAATGTGACATTACTGTGTCTCACGTTCCAAAGTACACTGTCATTACCAGGTATAGGAGTGGGTGAGGGTAAGATTACCAACATCAAAAGGATGTAAATAGATGAAACCTCTTTCTTTCTGCTGTGTGTCATTTAAACCTCGGGCTGTTTCCTTTAAGTAACTTACAAGTAGACACATGACGTTACTGAATGAGTCGAAACTGAAGGCATGAAAGCTTTCGCAAGAAAGAAGGTAAGTACAGGTGGGTCATCCTATTCAAAGCAACACATAATAGCAGTCAATGATGTACTTTGTCTTAAACACATCAAGTCTCTTGTAGACTGGATGTTTGACTACAGTTGAATGTAGAATAAATCAAAGTTTAGGCAGGTCAGGTCTAGCAGGATCTTGTCCTAGCAAACAAACAGGCCTGTGTATTTCAGCTTTTAAAAAATTCAGCATGGTGATGTTAGTGTGTTTTGTATTTCTGTTGTGGAGAAATCATTGTATTTAACAAGTTATGGTAGATGGTAAACGGCTATAATTCCTGGATACAAAAATGTAAACATGAAAAAACTAATTCTTTGTTTTTTCAGGGATCTTTTATATTTGAAAAATAATTATAAAGTAACAACAGTTTTGTATAACCTGAAGATTTTTCTTGTGAGCTAACAAAGAGTGTGGTCATTAAAATAAAACGTTCAGGTATTTGTGGTTCACCAACACCAATAGAAAGTTATGTTCTATCATCTATGTCATGTATCATGGGCAAACTGTATGGACATTAATGACATTTGATAAGGGACTGCCTCGTATCTTATCGTTCATTCTTTTGGTATAGACTTAAGTGTATACTCTAAATGTTTGTGTGCTGCTGTGCCGTTGCAGTTGGAGATGTTCTGTGAGGTGATGACCATGCAGCAGGCTGGATATGTGATGCTGATGGACTACCTGCAGAATAACTACAGAGAGCAGCAGCCTCAGTTCATGGGCCAGGTCTATTCTTCATATACCGGCACTGAAGAGATCCTCACACCCAGTATGTACGCCCACCCACACACACTGACACATACTCAGTGGCAGTATCAAGTCTAAGCTTTGAAAAAAAAAAAAACATAAAGAGGGATGTAAAAGCAGAATGTTTCTTTGAAAATTCTGATAAAAAAAAATCATATTGAGTGCAGTTAATGATGGCTCCTATTTTGAGTGCATAATATCAAACTGAGAGCAGTTAATTATAGCTTTTGTCTATGAATAGGATGAGGTCTGACCTATTTACAAGCAGATATTTGTCTAGTATGGCCTTTGTGATGTTCTTTTATATGTTACACTTTAAGTGAACGAGGGTATTGAAATGCAATGTTTTATCAGATGTAATGATGCTATTATGTAATTATTCTTGCCTGTAATTGTATTTTTACTGAAAATTCTTCACTGGATGACTGAATACAGTTGCTAATACTCTAGTATAGGTCATACACTTAGGAATAGTGTCCTATTAACCTCAATGAAATAATAAGTTCTTAATTTGATTTTGTTGTGGCCATAGTAATCCATTGTCTGTTCCCAGTTTCCACAGGACAAGAACCTTTATTAACATGACAGTGCTATGATTTAGATGTCTTTTTTTAAAGGTGAATTTCACAAGAAAATCACTTCTGTTTTAACTTCACATGATGAACATGAAGTTGTAGCTCTACTTTCAAACATCATGTATTATTTCTCTCAAGCAGATGTACTTGTTTTTCACAGTCTTAATGACTAAAACAAGTTTAATGCTTTAGCAAGAGAATTTGCTCTTTTTTATATAAGCATTAGAGTAAACAGTGCATCTAAAATAAATTAGAATACAGCATTTTTGTAATTTCATTCAAAATGCGAAACTCATATATTTTAGATTCACTACATGTCAATTAAAATATTATATATTATATATTATATAATATTTAATGTTTTTTTATTTTTTATTTTGTTGATTAAGGCCTATAGCCCATGAAAATCAGAAATATATTGTGTAAACACAATGTATTTTTCAGTCTAGTTCAATACATGAATGGGAAAGATTTCTGATTTGACAGTTGTCTAAAAGACAATCATTGACACCAGTGGCGGCCGGTCAATAAGGGCCGCCGTGGCGCCGCCCCCTTAAGGTTAGGCAGAGAAGAATGCTACTTTAACATGTAATTATTTAACATAATAATTATTTATTTTAATAATGAAATAAAGTCATTTAGTCACAATATTCCGGTGTATTTCTTAATATATATTTTTTTACAATTAAAATTGTATTACTTTGAAAAGCATGTGTCCAAAGTCAATGCAGAGATGACTACGAGGAGATTTTAGAGCACTTCATGCTTTTTTCTGCCGACAACCTTTATGGGGATATCGATTTTCTTTTCCACAGTGCCAAAACTGATACTAAGTGGTTTGCTGACCATGATATTACTCTGCTTGATTGGCCAGCCAACTCACTGACATGGGCTACTTTCAAGAGGAAAATAATAAACGTCCAACTCAACAGTACTGATGAGCTGAAGGCTGCTATTAAAACAACCTGGTCTTCAGTAACACCTGAGCAGTGCCACAGGCTGATCGCTACTATGCCATGCTAATGAACAGACATTTCATAAGCTGGACATTTCTGTATTTTAAATCTTTTTTTTTTAATTGATCTTAGGAAATATTAAAATATTTTGAAATACTCCATGTTTGGAGTAAGCCGTAATCATTGAAATTAAGATATTCTAATTTTGGAGATGTAATGTAAACAGACCTAATTATGTAGCAGACCTCTCTGCAATTTGGTCTGCTACTCTTTAACATCTTTTTCTGTGTTTGTCTCTCAGAAAGTCAGCAGACTTTTGTGTTGCCAGGTAACTGTGTTTGAGTTTGCCCTTTATGTCTGTGTAGGTCTACCATCCTCTCGTTATTGATGGGAGTTTGAATCTTCCAGTCCCCATTTTTGCCAAGAATTTTATCTTGACAGATAGATAGATAGATAGATAGATACTGGATAGATAGATAGATAGATACTGTAGATAGATAGATAGATAGATAGATAGATAGATTACTAGGCTGTTAAAGCATGCTTTTATTATTCACAGTGAGAGTTGTGTATGTTTTTTTGTTTTAATTGAGACAGCATTATTGCATTTGTTGTTGCAGTTTTCTGCAATTTAAGTTACCAATGGCAAATTAATTTTAGTGTAAAAATGTTGAATCTTCTTAAGATAGCCTTGTAATAACAGTGAATCAGATGTTGAGAGTGATCTACTGTGTGGCCCCCTTCTGCCCTCTGGTGTTCAAATGGATCAGTTAGTACTTTCCAAATTTTGCAAGGCTTGAGTGAATGAGTCATTGGATTACGGTGTGCTCAGAAGCTTGTTAAATTTTCTATAAAAACATGAATAAAATTACCATTTCAGTTTGTGCAGTCGGTATAATGGGCTAAATTGCTTTAATCTGTTCCTATCAGTGTGTGAGTGCTGTTTTTGTGAGATGTTTAGTCTCAGATGCTGAGCACAGATGGTGAAGAATGCCTTCCACGCTAAGGTCACCATGTGCTAGGATCAACAGTGTGTGAACGAGAGAAATGATTGTAAAAAAAAAAAAAAACACCTTCTGTTTGCATGCATCTGTTAAACTGACATTATTTTCAAATGAAATACATAGTGAAAAATAATTTATCAATAGTGTATTAGCCCGAGACCCATGTTATTTTTGATAAACATCCATAGAAAACATAGTAGCTAGGCCAAAACAATTCTACATAATATTGCTTTTATAGACTATTTCTAAATATGGTTGCTGAGATAGTGTGTATGTGTGTGTGTGTGTGTGTGTGTGTGTGTATGTGTGTGTGTGTGTGCTGGTCTTTTGCAGTTTGTAGCTCAGAGCCAGAGAATGTGCAGGCATACCCGCACAACTACACAGGTCTGCTAGTGATGTGGGAGAGGCCACGGGCTGTGTATGATGCAAATATAGAGAAATACTCTGTCACCTACTGGCTGGCACAAAGAGATGATCCACCTACACTGGAGTACCTTACTGATGGAGACCAGGATGTGGTACTGTACATTACACTATACTAATTAATTTCAACTAATTTAACTGTAAATTGATCAAGCTATATTATATTATTAAACTATACATTAAAGAAAATTACTTTTTTTAAAGAAAAGTGCATAGTCTTAAATTGAAAATTACATAAATTACTAATGTATTTTACCGATGATACTTCACACAATGGTTGTTCTTCAGTTACAATAGATAAAAACTACACTGTATGTGCAAATGTTTATGGCCATGTGGTCAGTCATACCCATATTAGCTTGTTGAATATGCAATTCCAGATTGACTCCCCCCTTGCTGTTAATAACTGCCGCTCTTCTGAGAAGGTTTTCCATTAGATTTTGTAATATGACTGTGAGGATTTTCTTATTCAGCCACAAGAGCTTTAGTGTGGTCAGACAAGGAGGTCTAGCAGACAGGCAACATGCCACTTCATCCCAAACCTTAGATCTTTCTCTCCAACCTTGGCAAACCATGTCTTTGTGAAGCTCACTTTGTTCACAGAAGCATTGTCATGCTGGAAAGGGTTGAGACCCCTTAGTTCCAGTGAAATCTCAATGCTACGGTAGACAATGACATCTTATCTAATTGTGTCCTTCCAATTTTGTGGCAACCACAAATGAGTGTGTTGGTCAGGTGTCCCCATGCATAAGTCATATGACCAGTTTTTCACTATTGTCTAAAATATTGAATATAAACTTACTTTCAGTGGTTTTTCATGCATTCTTTTCTATGTATGAAGTCTACAGATGGACATGCTGTATTGTTGTCTTTGTTTTTCTCAAAGGGAGCCATCATCCAGGACCTGGAGGCCAACACCAGCTATGTGGTGCAGGTGGTGGCTGTGTGCACTAATGGTCTGTATGGGCGGCAGAGTGATCAGCTGATAGTGGACATACCCGTGATTGACCCTGGTAAGAGAATGCACGCCACTCACTCTTATCTCTATTGAGAGTTAGCGTACTATAGTATTTTCAAAAGTAACGAACACCACAGATATGTGCTGATGCTCCACACTATAGTTTGATGTTTTGTCATGCACTTCTTTTATGATATTGGGTTATTGGATAGGAGACCAGTATAAAATCTATGCTACTTCACATTTAAAGTTTCATGTTTTAAATGACAATCACCTTATTGATTTAACCACATGCAACAATTTTGTAATACCACTTTTGTCTGACTTTGACAGGCATTATTTTTGCTCCCAGCTGAATGTGAATTTTCCTAACATACTAAGTTGGTTGTATTTCCCAAAATATAGCCCAAATTGTACTTTAAACATTAACTTAAACACTGACCAGAAGAAAGCACTTACTAAAGATTAATAAATAAATATGGTAAATGTGTTTTTTCTTTTTCTTTTAGTTTATGATGTACAATCTTTTTCAGTTGGCACAAAATATTAACTTGAAGTACATATTACATCAGTAATTCTTCCAGTGTCACTATGTCTCCAGATAACAGTGGGATTAAATAATTATCTGGAGTATTTTTTCAGATTAATCAAACGGAACCCAGTTTGATTCCCAGACATAACAATTTGAGAAAACATGCACTTTTTTTTACATTAAATTGCACTTGTTCTTTAGTACAGTATAACTATTTAAATGCACAATTATTGAACATGCTGAATATAAACTGTCAGTACTTTTAAAAAGCCATAGGCTTGTTTAGACTTGCATGGCAGTTGTTGCTGGTGCTGATTTTGGTGTTGTTGTTGTTTTTATATTTTTAATGGTCCTTTGCTGATTACTGTAATTTTGGGTTTTTTAAACATTTTCTACTAGATAAAACTTTGCATTCATTTTAAATATATTGTACAGCGTTACCCTTTTCTAAGTTCTTTTTAACCTGTGTATTTTATGCGCATACCCTGCCTAAGATGTGCATGGTATGGTGTGTTTCTTCTTTTTTTTTTACCGAATCCCTTTTGTGCTTTTCTATTCTTCCAATGGTTTATGGTTTATCAATCTCATAACAATTGTCAGTGCACTGAAATGTTCAGAATTTGTATCACCTCTGTTTATAATAAACTAATCTGTATTGCATAAAAAAAAAATCAAGCATTATATTTCTGTGGGTGTGTCTATGGATGAGTGTGTTCTCATTTTGCCAAACTGTGCACTTTACTGTGAATATAATACAGTACTTGTTTTACCATTGCTGTTGTAATTGCTTATCTGAGCATCCATTAATTCATCCTTGTCTTTTAGTATTAGATACATATTCAGTACACAATGGCTTCACAGATAATTCTGGTGTTTAAATCATAACAAATGCTGAAATAATTTTGTTAGTTGCTCCTATTCAGAAGGTAAGCTGAGCGATAGGAGTGAACCATTTCCTGCTTTGCAGTGTAAGTTAAGCCACTCTGGTATATGAGAGGGTTTAATTTGTTTCATAGTATGTTCATTATAGACCGGGTATCTGACCTATGATATGATTTCTTTTCAATTATTTTAAGATATTTTTAAAACTATTTTAAACTATAGTTTATTAAGGCATTCTAGACATCAAAATCAGGGCACTGGTGGCTCAGTGGTAGGTGTTTCGCCTGCCATGCAGAAGGCCCGGGTTCGATTCCCAGCCAGTGCCCA
>JAOVVB010000010.1:13213755-13272165 GCA_028570985.1 Heterobranchus longifilis | reverse complement strand
CATAAACTTGCCTTGCCTGCAAAGTACAAATCCCTGGAAAAATGTATTACATAGTGGCATATGTGTCAGGTATGGTTTAGAGGTTTTGTTAGCATTTCCATAACTACGGACATCACATATACTGACTTGTTTTGTTCTACTGATGGTGAAAGAACTAGCCATAACTGACATCTCAGTCTGACAGTCCCACAGCCATCATCACATTGCTTATGTTAATCCCTAACTCACTTTGTTTTGTTTTGCATTTGTGTGCTTTTCCTCCATTAAAGCTCCATGCATGACCTTCCAGATGTCTTTGTCAAAAAACCCAGAAAATCTTATGACGACATTTTAAATACGTTTAGGATCTTAAATGCTTAAACTAATAGTTCTCCAGCTTTTTAGCAAAATCCTAATCTTAATCTTAGTTTTCCTATTATTTAAGATACTATGTTTTGGCCAGGATTTGAACATCCATTTCTTTTATTATGATTGAACCCTGCTGGTAAATGCACAAGCCATGTCCGTTTTTGTCCAGTAGAGAGCAGTAGAAGTTCTACTCTGACACATCCGTAGGCTACAGCCTACGTTGTATAGAGGGGATCCAGCACATTGTAGGTCAGGGTTAGGGCCTTATCTCTTATTGTTTCTTGTATAACCTTAAAAATGTCTCACATCTACCTCTGTGAACCAGATTATTAATGCAGAATTTTACCAGTGAAATAATAATAATAATATTCTACAAGGTAATAGGAATAATTATGATTATGAAATAATACATTTAATGAGAGGATTTATGAGGAATGTAATCTTCTGGGACATTAAATCTAGTCTGGTCAACATGTAGGAACTAATAACTAATGTGATTACTAATAATCTCAGTGTTCTTAGAATTAATTCAATTAAAATTTTCACATTTTAGCGAAGTTCATACTTCATCATCTTGATCATTAGTTACCATAATGTTTAATCATGATCACCATAACCTAACTAAAAAAATCTGTTATATTTCTTATATATTTTAATGTCTAGGCTACTATACAATATGCATCTGTGAAATAGGTTCTTTAATAAATAGCTTATTTTGTTTTTTTTAAAAAAACCTTTGTCCTGCTTATATATAGTACCTACTGTAATTGGATGCTCCATGGTCTAGCACCTATTTAAAATAGTTCTTTGAGTTTGTCATTAATAAATGCCTTGAATCACTTGCCTGGTATAATAATAAAAACGGTTGTGTTTTAATGCATTGAATTAAATCATGATTCATTAAGTCATATCAGGTTTATTTTTTCTTTTTTGTAGATGCCAGTAACAGTAGTCATGAGTCTTGGGTGGGACTGGTGTCCAGTGTGGAGCATCAGACGAAAGCTGTGGTTCCTCTGGTTGTAGTGTCGACCCTCACCTGCCTCTGCCTCATCGTACTAATTGGCATTCTCATCTACTGGAGGTAAATTTTAAACATGGAATTTATGGCTTATTATGCATTCTATTATGTGCTGTATATGAAAAAAAAAATACATATGCAGTGGAGATCAAAATTTGAGGACAATTTATGAACATTTGATTTTATTTTTTAATAAGGTTCAACTTTTAGTTCAAAATTTAAGGGACTTTTTGTTGTGGCTATACCATGCTAAAAGTGTTTTACAAAATAACCAAGGCACTTCAACAAAAAGACCTAGAAAACACAATGATTAAAATTAGAGAACAGCAATGACTGTAGCACAGAGAAAGATTTCAACAAAAATTTCTGAAGGTTACAGCAGTCCGCAATAGGAAGTGTACAGGCCCTTGCACTGAATGACTTCAGCACATCTGCAGTCACAGGACATTACTAGTCTCTCACACTGCTCTGGTGTGATTTTGGTCCACTCTTCTTCCAGTCTTTTCCACAGTTTGGTGACTGTAGTGTCTTTTTGGCCATAACTTTGTCACCAAGAATTTTCCAGAGGTTTTCTATTGGGTTTAGATCATGACTCAGGGCTGGCCATTTCATTATTTCAATGTCTTCACCTTCAAAGAAGTGCTTTACCTTTTTTGATGTGTGACGGGGGCATTGTTGTGCATGAAAATAGCTGGCTGATGGTAGGTGATGAATGCAGGGAAGGAACCGCATGTTGTTGAAGGGTCTGATAAACATTTGCATTCACTCTGTCACGTAGCTGTAGAAGAGGCCCAACTCTGCAGAAAACATCCCCCAAACCATGACACTTCCCCCTAACCTTTCACTGACTTCTTAACACACTTTAGGTTCAGTCTTTCTCTAGTTTGACGATGAACATAATGTTTACCATCAGACCCAAATAAATTAAACTTGCTTTCATCACTAAAGTGAACTTTGGACCTGTTCTTCTCAGTATACACAACTTGCTCCTCAGCAAATGTTAGTCTAGCCTTTTGATTCTTTCTGCTAATGAGAGCTTTGTTCACTGCAGAGTGGGCTTTCAGTCCAAATTCTCTTAAACGTTGAGACACTGTATGATGAGACAGATCCTTACGCTGTTCAGCGCTGAACTGGCGAGCAATCCCAGCTGCAGTGTTGAACCGATTGCCCATTGAGATTCTCCACATTATCTTGTCCTCTCTTGCATTTGTCTTTTGTGGACGACCAGCCTTTTTGGGGGACTGGAATGAGTTTGTGAAGTTGTAACTTGCAATATTATAGAAATCACAGATTTTGAATGACCTACCTCTCTTGCTATGGCTGAAAGGGCCATCCCTTTGGCCTCCCTTTTGACAACTTGCTGCCAAAGAATTTTAGTCACTTTAGAACAGCTCATCTTGCAAAGTCAGTAAAAGCTAGAAAGTTAGAAAATAGGGTTTGTCAGAAATTAGCACCAGGTGCCAGATAAACACCAATATCTGAAAGTGTTATTCTCTGCTTCAAAATATATGTAACTCATTAAATCTGCTTAAAATCAGCTCTTTCACTCATTTTATACAATTTCAAATAGAACTAAGCAGACCTTAAAATGTAGGAAATTGTAGGATGTTCTCTAATCTCCACTGTATATTGTATGTCAAATTTTATGCCATACACATATAGTACATGCATGTTCAAAAGTTAGTTTTGTGTAAAAGCATAATACAAACCATCTGATCATAATGGGTGTTAGTATTAGGCAAATACAACCTCAGATGAACAACAGATAACTTTTTTCAAGTTAACAAAAATTAAGCCAAAAACAAACAAACATGTGTGCAAAACTACAGTATCCCATACTGCTCTCACAGTATTTAGGAGGGTAAGTTGTAGCCAGGTGATGCTAATTATCAGCACTTAAGTTATTAAGTTATCATCCGCAGTGCATAGACCTCTATAAAATCTGAAGTTTTAGGCAGTTTGCTGATCTGGAGCATTCAGGTGTGTGTTAACACATTGACAAGAGGAAAAGACATGAGCAATGGTTTAAGAGATGCAATTGTTGGTGCACATCAATCTGGAAAGGGTTATAAAACCATTTCCAAAAATTTGGAGTTCATCATTCAACAGTAAAATTTAAGACAATTGCCAATCTTTTGCTTGGAAGGGTTGCCAGGAGAATGCCTCTTCTGTCTAAAAAGAACATGGAAACATGACTGAGGATGGCAAAACTGAATCTGAACAAACCACAAGACTTCTGGAACAGTGTCCTATGGACAGATGAGACCAAAGTGAAATTGTTTGGCCTTACTAACCAACGCCATGTTTCACAAAAAACCAACAGCATTTCAGCAGAAATACCTCATACCCACTGTCAAGCATAGCGGTGGAGGGTTAATGAATCAGGCTTGTTTTTTCAGCCACATGACCTGGACACCTTGCAGTCATTAAGTCGACGATGAACTCCTCTGTATACCAGAGTTTTCTAGAGGCAAATGTGATGCAATCTGTCTGACAGTTAAAGCTTGGACGAATTTGGGTCATGCAACAGGACATTGATCAGAAGCACACCAGTACATCTACATCTGAATGGATGAAAAATAAAAGTATCAAGTTTTTGCAATGGCCTAGTCAAAGTCCAGACCTCAAACCAATTTAGATGCTGTGGAGGGACCTGACGAGAGCTGTGCATAAGTGAATGTCCAAAAACCTCAATGAACTAAAGCAATGTTGTAAAGCAGTATGTGCTAAAATGATGTGAGAGATTGAAAAAGTTATACAGGAAACTATTACTTTAAGCTATTGGTGCTAAAGGTCTACAAAAGATCTACAAGCTATTGAATCATGGAGGAACTTAGTCTTGCCCATACTGTATTTTTTTTATTTTTGTTTCTTTTTTTTTTTTTCCCTTTTAGGTAAATGAATAATGGCACAATAAAAAATTCCATTTGTTGTTCGTCTGATATTTTATTTGCCTGATAGTAAGACTCAGATCTTTTTCTAGAACAGTTTGAATTAAAAGAAGGGGATGCTAACTTTTACACATGGCTGTCTGTTGTTTGTCATTTGCCTGACACTGTATTGATCTAGTGAGCTGGTAATGATGTTTTTGCTTGAGACATTTGAGAAAAACAATTCTAAATCTATATCTTTCTCTCTATTCTGTTATCACTGTGAAACAAGTAGTTTTTTACAATCCCATCAAGTACATGGTTTTGCTGTATAAACAGTTCAATTGCATGAGACTGTACATTTCCTGTCCTGTTGGAGCTTTAGAGTCCTCATCATATTGTTTGTGTTTGACTTGCTTTATTACATCATGGAGACTGGGTGAGATTAAGGCGCTAATCTTGTAGCCGGTGATTAAATCTCCAAGATGCTGATCTGTTGTTTGTGACTCTGTGCTGAAGAAAGGGCCTGTGATGATCATGTCTAGGAAGGCCTAAAGTGTGTGTGTCCTGTTGGCCCAGTGGGTGGTAGAATTGAGCAGTGTGTGGTATGTTCCAATATTCCTCTGCACTTACATGGTGTTCATTTGTGTTATGGACAGATGCACACTTGAGGCAAGCACCGAGGACATCAAATGTCAGTGATTAATCCGGGCAGACGTTGTGTTGTCTTGGTCTAATCCCTTCCAAGAAGTTGCTATTATGAACAGTGATGTCCAAGTTAATCAGAATATCTGTTGAATGGTTGTGAGTCTGTTAAAGATTAGATTAAACATCGTTTTCTCATTTAAAGCGTGTTATTCTTCTTCAAACATAAGGAGACAGCTTAAAGTCTTAAAAAAAAAAAAACATGCTTCTTGCCATTATAATTTTTTCATCACATTTGACTGAATAATTGTAAAGGCTAAAACAGCTATAGGATTCCAAATAGGAGCCACCCACATACTGTATTTTCTTGTGTTTCGTTTTTACATGTAGCCTTTCTTAATACTTATTGGTAAAGGATAATTTTCAGTTTGCTCTTAAATCAGTGTCTATTGCCATTTTGCCAAAAGCAAGAATAACATGTAATACAAATCCAAAGCCTGGCACATGAATGTATTTTGATTATCCACATCTTATCCTAAGACGTAATGCTTTTCCTATGTGCATTTTTGTTCATTGTGTGTTTACTTATGAAGTGTTTTAACTCATCGTGGTTAATGCTTTTCACTTGGTTTCCTATTTTCTCCAAAGGATGTGCTTTCAGACTGCCTATTTCTACATTGATGACAACACCTCTCCTAGGGTCATATCCTCCTCTCCTCCTATGCTTAGTCTCACAGGTACTTCTTGCTGCACTCACCCTTTACACCAGCATTAAAGACAATTTACTGGTAAAATTTACAATTTTACGTTTATATATTTCCCCAGATGAGCATGAAGCTCTTTCAGTGGAGGAATTTGTTCAACATGTTAAAGAACTTCATGACACAAAGTCCTTCTGCCGAGAGTTTGAGGTGTGTTACTGTATCTGTCGTCTTCGATGTCACACACAAACAAAATTCCTCACTCAGTTTCTTGTATGTGTGAATATTTTTAATGATTCTTTAATGTGGATTTGTAGATCGCTCTTTTGGTTGAGGTTTGTTTCCTCAACCGTATGTGTTTCAACTTCAGCAGATCAGTGTTTTGATTAGTAGAACATGATTTTCCGCTAATTTCACTCGTGGTAAAGATGTGCAGTAAACACACATACAGTACATGCTGCATGCACACATATACAGTATGCACACTTACTTTAACGGTTTGAGTTAATTCATGCCCACATGGCCTGCCCTGTTCAGTCATGTATGAGCTTTACTTGCAGGCAACTTTTTCAAAAGAATAATTAAGTTACAGAATTGTTTGTTTGCTGGTGACTCTTATTCCAGTATTCCACTCAGATGCACACAAAATACACGAGTTCACATTGAAAGCTTAATTAGCATCAAACATTGTCAAAGTATAACCACCCACACTCTTGAGTTGTATTCGTTTGCTCATATTTAGATAATTATAGTGGTTCAGGTAGGCTTTAATTTATTTGAAATATATGAGATTTTAAAGGCTTAATAGTCCATTTCAGTAGTTACTTTCAGTAACTGTTCACTGTCAGTTTTTTATTTAATCAAAATACAGTACACTACATCAGTGTACTACCTGTTCTTGACCATAATAAACCTGTAGTATTACTTTTTAATTATTTTTATTAATTAAAGTTGCTATTTTAAATCACAAACTATGGTAACAATGCATATACATATAAGTGACAAATTAAAGGAAGTGTCCTTACTATCTCACTCTCAAAACTCAACTTTTAAATAAGGTTTAGATGTGTATTCCTTTGTTTGTCCAGTGTAATTAACATTAACATGACATTATTATTAAAAAAGACCTTAGCTGAGATTTTTTTAAAGTCATCTACAGTATTAACATGCTACTATATTGAATAAACTTGCATTGATATTAAGGACATTGCCAACACTTTGGAACTGGCTTTCCACCAGCACAGACCCACACATTGCATGAGGCATGCTACAGTATGAAAGTGTTCTGCTTGTGCTTTTGTGCTATATTGTTTGCTATGTATTTGTGCACTGCGTGTCCTGGAATTTCATTTCTGTGCTTTGTGCATTCTCACTCTCCTGATTAGATATTAAAAGCGTATTTTGAGGTAAGCCACATCTCCTTTTCGATTTGATCTGACTGTATTTGATTTCGCTCTAGCCTGTGTTGTTTGGTTGTTTGCTTTACACATTGACTGATTTATACCTATTTCGGAATTGACTGCAACCATGGTTTTGTTTCACAATGACACAGGAGGCTGCAATGGATTAGAGTGTGTTACAGTTTGATTCTGTGTGTGTCTATTTGTAGGAGATTCAGTCATGCACTGTGGATCTGGGAGCTACAATGGACAGCTCCATTCACCCAGATAACAAGAGCAAAAACCGATACATCAACATTTTAGCCTGTACGTGAAACTGAAAGCACCACAAATAGCGAAGCTTATGCACACAGCATTCATAAACATTCCAGTTTAAATATCGGTTATTTATTTACAGTATGTTTCCTTGAACAGAAGCAGGAATGATTTCAACACACTACATTTGTGGTTACATTTATTTCAGATGACCACAGTAGAGTCAGGCTCTCACCCCACACTGATAAAGATGGAAAGAGTGATGGAGATTATATAAATGCCAACTATGTGGATGTGAGTATTTTTTTTCTGGTCATAGATATGTTACCGGTACATCATGGCATTAATGTGTGTATAGTTTCAGTCACTGAGAGATCATGACAGGAGAAATGGCTGCTACATAAAGGGAACATGATAGTATTTTATTTAATATGAACCTTTGTGGGCTAGGATGAGCTCAGTTTCAATCATTTACCATTATCACATACCAATGTGTGAATCCCAATTTCTCAAATACAGAGCAGATTTCTGTTATTATAATACCACCAAATGTCTTATATTACACTGATCTAATCTCTTTCCTCTCTCTATCTGGCTCTCTTTTGCCCACCCAGGGTTTTAATATACCAAGGGCCTACATAGCAGCTCAGGGCCCGCTGAAGTCGAGCACTGTGGACTTTTGGAGGATGGTGTGGGAGCAGAATGTTGGCATAATTGTCATGATCACAAATCTGGTGGAGAAAGGCAGAGTGAGCCATCTTGTACTGTCTCTAAATCCTTTTTTGATGATCTCTAACATGTCAGCGTGTTTGCCACTGACACTGTCTGTTTACACAGCTCCTGTGTCAGACCTTTCACAAACACCATCATCACCATACTAATGACAGATTGATGTTAATAATGAGTCATAATTCTTTTTAATGAGCGTTTTTCTTTTCTCTTGTAATGATGCTTATTTTTTGCTCTTATAGAGAAAATGTGACCAATACTGGCCTTTGGAGAGCCAAGAAGAGTATGGGCATTTCCTTGTGACTGTTAAGAGTACTAAGGTTATGGCTTACTACACCCAAAGAACCTTTACCATACGAAAAACACAGATAAAAAAGGTACAATTATGCAAACTATCTTCAGTTTTAAAAACTGTCATACTTTTCATTCTAGACAGATTTTCTATTTACGTTGTCCTGCCCGTTTTTCTTTGAGATCCTTTTTCTACCTGTTTTACCTTTTATGCCATTCTCACCTTTTCCTAGGGTTCTCAGAAAGGTCATGTTAATGAGAGGACGGTAGTACAGTACCACTACACACAGTGGCCAGATATGGGTGTGCCTGAGTGCGTCTTACCTGTACTTGCATTTGTTCGCAAGTCCTCAAGAGCCTGGACTGAGGACATGGGGCCCATAGTTATACACTGCAGGTAGGCATGGATACATAGGATTAGAAATTAACTACAGATCTCCAACTAGATTTTTCAAAATGTTTGCAAAATGGTAAAATAAAAAAAGCACATTTAAATCTTTAATCTATATAGAAAATTGCATTACGAGCATAATTCGTTCCGGAAGTGGGCTCGTATTTCAAAACATTCGTAAACCAAAGGGAATTTCCCCATAAGAAATAATGAAAACTCTAATTATTTGTTTCACAGCCCAAAAAAATAAATACATAAAAATAATTAATACAAAATATAAACTAAAAATAAAACAAATAGACCTGCACTTTACCTTTAAAAAAAAGTTAAAGATAAATCCCGACAGATGAGTGTTTCCGTTTATGCACGCAGTGTGTGTGTGCGTGTGTGTGTGTGTGTATGTTTGTGTGAACCTAAAGTAAGGGAAGAGGAGGAATCAGACCCTCCCCCCTGCCTCTTCTCATCTTACACAGTAAACCATCTTCCTCTCTTATTTGAGTTTCACACACACACACACACACACACACACACACACACACATTAACGAAAAGACTGTTTTATCGGAAAAATTAACAATGTGTGTGCTTGTGTGAGGGTGAGTCTCTATTCTCATACAAACACAAAATAAAAGATGCTTTACACGCACACACGTGGTCACAGTGTTATAGTAAACAGTACAGGTGTGCACAGATGTTGACTATACAAGTGATGCATGCACACTGAGACAGAGCATTGGAGACAATAATCCAAAATTCTACAGTGCGAGAGAGAGAAGAACCGTTGGCTCAGTTGTGATCATGTGACGCTTGGCGTCAAAACAAGAAGCGCATGCGTGCCACATGATACTCGATGATACTTGGTACTCGTATATCAAGACTCAATCATGATTTATTATACATTTTTCTCATCTTGCGGAGCACTCGCAATCTGAGGTTCCACTGTAATAAAAAAAATAATAATTATATAAAACTATTTAACATTTGACAGTTTAAATTAATACAAAACACTAAAAAACCCACATGGGCCATGTCTTCGTTCTACTTGTAGATCATTTGTAATCTCATTACTGTGTTTCTACACATAACTTTTATTAAGTTCTTTAAATAATTTTCTTTTGCCTAAAAAAAAAAAATATTAAAAAGAAATTATGTTTAACGTACTGTATATGTTATATGTGAAGGAAAAAAATATCAGTGTGTTTCTTGTATTTTTTCCAGTGGACAGAACACAGGGAGTATTGGGGAAAGTGCGTTTTGTTTTAGATAACTTGGAAAGGGAGAGATGTGAGGGAAAATCTTAAGTGCTGGTGCCTAGTGTTGGAGCAGTAGCAGCTGAGTAGGTGTCTGCACTTTCTGATTCTTGTTGAGAAAGCAGATCAGCGACAGCAATGGTGGCGGCGGCAATGTGCTTTCTGGCAGGAAGTGGGTAGGCAGCATGCAGCATTCCTCAAGCATCCTCATCATAATCTATGGAGAGCATAGTAAAAGTGATCAGTGATCTGCATTGCCTTTTGGCTGATACTCACTTGACTCCCACACTGTGGTCCTTTTATTCTCAGGAGAAATGCTGGTGCAACAGTGTGTAATAAGAGAGCCCTTCCCTGTAGCCACATGTTTGTCATTTGTCCACAACACAACTGGTGCTGCTAATTATGTGCTCAGCAACCTGAAATGGAGCAAACATGATCTTGTGCATCAAAGGCAGAAACCATAACACCTCCTGTCCTAGCTCCAAGTCATTTGCTTATGTTGCATGGTCTCTCCCTCATACCTCATACCTGCAATGCCTTTTACACAGCCTTGACCCAGTTGACCCATTTCCACAGCCTTGACAGATCCCACTTGTTAATGTAAGGACCTTGTCAGTAGGCCAAAAATTTACAACTGGCCTCAGGTAGCAGGAGCAGAACTTGCTCTCCTAACTGAAACTCTCTGGGTTGTGCAGGTAGGTTGTGTACTCATTGCTTGACCTGGGCTTTTTACGTGTTGTTGGATGAGGGGCTCAATCTGGTCAGTCCTCTCTTGCATAACCCTTAATTACTCAATCACTGACCAGATATGGAATCTCCCAGGCCTCTTTGGTGAAATCTAGAAGGACTTGAAGTCATCAACCAAACAAGAATTTGAAGGGTGTAAAGCTGGTGGACGTCTAGGGAATTTTCTAGGTGGCAAACAGTACATATGGAAGGAGATACTCCCAGTTATGGCTTTCTTCATCATTACCCTTGCAGAACTTGGCTTTAAGGGTTTAGTTTAAGCGATTCACAAAGCCATCAGTTTGGGGGTGCTGCACAGAGGTTTGTATTTATTTTATTTTGCAGTAGCTAGCACCAGGTTGCTGATCAGAAGGTCAGGGGTTCAAGCTCCGGCAACACCAAGCTATTGGTCCTTTGAACAATTTGTGTCTTGAGGTGTTGTATCATAGCTGACGCTGTGTGCTAACTCCAGCTGGGATATGCAGTGTACTTCCTAGTTTCCAGAAATCTTGGCCAACCATGCCTACAAGATGCCAGGGTTAATATAGGGTGGGTTTGTGTTAGGTCCACACACTTTTTGAAACTGCTATCATCTCCCTGCTACACATCAAGACATTCCCACTGCTTTTTTTTGGAAACAATCCAGTCTGACGCGCTCAGACACTTAACTCTGTGTGATGTGCAGCAGGCCATTCATCTTTGTTCTGAGGGTGTCACAATAATCAGCTGCTTTCTTGGCCAGGAGGGTGAGGTAGGCAAGCTTATCTTCTCTGCTGGGGGTGAGGGGATGGGTCTAGAGTTTTTGGGAGGCAGGTGCCAACACATTTTCTGGACAGACCTCAACAAAAGTTAGGAGGAAGGCCTCAAAGTTATCATGTACTGTGAGCTTGGGTAGAAAGCATTGACCTTCATAGCATTGATGTGGGAGTGAGTTTCCAGGCAGCATCTCTTTATGTCTTTGTGCCAGGAGCTTCTGTGTGACCATCTGCAGGCTCCAAGTGAGCTCCTGAGTGATGGCCTGCTGCTACAGGAGGTTCTGCATTAACTCCTCCATGTTCGTGCATGCATTCTCCACAATTGCAGCAACTTGCTAACATGCTGGCAGACAGAATATAGAAAGAAACAAATAGTTTTGGACAATGGGCTCTTTCATTTTAGGTGCTATTATATTGAAGTGCTGGTGTCTGGTGCTGGAGTGGCAGGTGTCAGCGTTGTGAGGATAAAAAATATATCACTTTTTACTTGAATAGAATTTAAGTATTACAATCACCTGATGTTAATCACTCAGACTATTGACAGTAAGCACTATTTTAAAAAATACATTTAGATACAGTAGCACAATGTGTATTTGTTAAATATGAAAGATCTTATATAAAAATGCATTAAAACATTAAACATTACAGCTCATTTCATTCATTTTATTCATAAAATTAAATCTTTTTCATAGATTTTTTTTATGTTTGACTGCTTCTCCTTGGTACTAGCATGCAAATTCTTATTTAAGTAGAAAATGATGATGCTTACATTCCGTATGTAGTTAATTGTGACTGTGTTTGTGTTTAAATAATCATACACACAAAGGTTACACACAGTTGGTATTTATTAGGCTTCATTACTTGCTTCGGAGCTGCCTACGCACATTAAATTAATTGTAGTTTTATTGTACAAATGAGATTTCTAAACTAAATTCATTAAAGATTATAGTTTTTTAAAGGGGTATCATATAAAAGTTTTAATAAATGTTAATATTTTCATAAAAGGGAAATACATTTAGTGTAAAAAGTTTAATTAAGTAATAAACAAAATTATATATAAAACAGGTCAGTTGTAATGAAATTATAAATATGAATTTATAAATATGAAATAATGAATTAACTGTTATATTACTATTATATTGCTTATTTGATGTTAGGCTGCTGTCTACAGCAATAATCTTTCAGGAAGATGCATAACTCATCACACACCTGAACCACACACCTAATTCACAATATAGGCCATATATACTGATCAGCCATAACATTAAAACATTAACATTATAAGCACCTAGGTTTTGGGTTTCACTTGTGCCACCGGCACATGCCATCAATGCAGTTTATTGGTATATAATTGATAATCAGTGATAATGTTTTGGCTGATTGGTGTACATACCATCACCAGTCCACTGTAGTTCTGACAAAACCCCAACACTAGCATTGTTTTCTTGAGTTCTCTTCCACCTTCTATTTAAGACTTATTTATCTATTAACCTTTGTTTTGATTATGCCTGTGTATGTGTGTTTAGTGCTGGAGTGGGACGAACAGGCACCTACATTGTCTTGGACAGCATGATGAGGCAGATTGAAGAGCAGGGTCTGGTGAACATTATGGGCTTCCTCAAACACATCCGCACTCAGAGGAACTACCTGGTGCAGACAGAGGTAAGGTGTCAAGGCCTTAATGTGATAATGACAGCCAAGGAAAACATGCACCTGTACACCTGCTCACTCATGCAATTATATATCAGCCAATCATGTGTGAAAATCTTGCCTTGAGTTCTCTTCTATCTTCAGCTGTAGGGTTTCTGTGATCCTGTGCCCCCTGTAGTCTCAGATTCCTGCTCTTTGCTGAGAGTAGTGGATCCTGATGTGGGCTTCTGTCGCTCTGCCTCAAGATTCAAACCGGTTTGGCCCATCCACAAATTGTCACTCACTAGCTGTGTATGCAATCCTTAAATGAATCCATATGGCAGTTACAGTAAAACCATGCCATTTTTCAATTTTACCGTGATCAGATTTTTTTCAAGTTCTCATGTTTGATATGAATATTAACTTAAAGATTCTCCTCTGTATCTGCACGATTTCATGCATTGATGACATAATAATTGACATAATTTATAACTGCATAATAAGTTGGTGTACGGGTGTTCCTTTTCAACTGGTTTGTAAGTGTACTGTATGTTATATACCAGTCTGGTATTTCTCCACACTTGCAGGAGCAGTACATCTTTATCCATGACGCACTGGTGGAAGCAATCCTAAGTAGAGAGACAGACGTGCCTACTAGACGTATTCATAGTTACGTTAATGACCTACTAACCACCGGCCCTTCATGTAGAACAGGACTGGAAAAGCAGTTTAAGGTATGAAAAAATCCAAGCTGCCCACTGTGGGTCGTAAAAGAATCCAAATTCTTTGCTCAAAAGTGCAATATCTTCATCTACTAATTCTTCACATTTTTTACTCAAATAGAAAACAGTTAAATATAAAACATGATTTCTGCCTCAAATCACACACTCATTTTAGTTACTGATGGTGTATTGCTATGTACTGTATAGTGTATCACTATGTTAACTAGCTGAATGATGATACCTATAGTACCTGTGTACCTAAGTAAGCTTTGCTGCAACCGGCCCAAGCACCTGTGCCACACACGAGAAAGACACGTCCAGCCGTGAAGATGCCTTAAACTTATTCAGTGACATCAGCGTCTGGGGCTTTTTAGAGGACTTTTAGTGTGCTCAAAAGGCATACAGGTGGTCAGGTAGTGCGGTGCACCCAGGAGGCGTTGTTTTTTTGAAAGTTTTAACATGCTCAGAAGGAACACAGGTGGTGTTTTGCACCCGCACAGGTGCTTGGGCTTGTTCATCGTTGCTTGCAACTATATTTTATCCTTGATACAGTATTTCATGAATAGATGTCCTTTTTTCGCAGCTGGCAAGCCAGCCCTGTACAAACCCGAGTGATTTCACTGCTGCTTTAAAAGACTGCAACAAAGACAAGAACAGGGGCTCCTCATTACTACCTGGTGAGTTTACAGAACTGTAGAGCATCAAGCAAGGAGGTACTGTGATTATGGAAGGGTTTAACATGATTTTAGCAGCCAAGTCATACGTCTTTTTGTGGTGATATTGGTCCACTTGTTGTATTGGTGCATAACTAACTGTGATTGAAGTATTAGTTAAAAGCAAATTTAGATATTCAACTCAATAGAAAACATATAGTATAACTCCAGTGGCTACCTGCTTTAATAGTCCTTGGTGTGTTTTAGTGGATAGATGCAGAGTGTGTTTGTCTACAACATCAGAAGAGACCTCAGACTACATCAATGCTTCTTATATTATGGTGAGCTATTAATAAAATTATTATAAATTCTCAGCTTGTCTTTGAAGTGATGCGTGTGTCTTTTTCATTTTGAGGGGATTTAAAGTTAAAGTTAAATGCAGATTATAGAAAAGGTAAAATGGAATATATACTGTATTGCATCAATTTTTTAAATTAAAAAAAATAATTAATATTTGTTTTTATTTATTTTGGTGATTAGAAAACCATTTCTTTCTGACCCAAATTGTATATTTGTGTTCTGTGTGTGTTGGGGCTTTTGTTACAGGGATATCACCACAGCAATCAGTACATCATTACTCAGAATCCTCTGCCCAGTACAGTGAAGGACTTTTGGGGGATGATTTGGGACCACAATGCCCAGGTCATTGTCTCACTGCCTGATGGCACCAGCCTGGTAAGTACAGTAAGCTCTTCCTTCATGTTAAATCAGTAGGCTGTTATTGTTCAGCAGCAAATGTTGAAATGTTTAAAAGTTACAGTGCTAATATTTAATGATAATAATTGTGATAAGCACAATTAAATCAAAAGCTAAAGTGTAGTAGCAAAAATTATCTCAGGTAAAATAAAAAGTCCAGCAAAGCATTTATACTAGCACAGCGGGCCAGATGGTGACAAATAATGATTGAAATTCAACACTGCATGTCATCACTCACTCATCACTCATCGTCCTGTATCCTGTATCACCAAGCATGGGGAGAACATGCCAACTCCCACTGAGGTGGGAATCAAACCCGGACCCTGGAGGTGCAAGGCAACAGTGCTAAATACCAAGCCACTATGCCGCCCCAACACTGCATGTGTTCCCTTAAATTCCTTTGCTGTACAGTGGCTGTTTGCTCTCTTAATTATCTCTCTCTTTCTATTGCTGTGTCTCTATCTCTACTGTATGTGCTCTCAGACAGAGGAAACAGAGCCAGTGATGTTCTGGCCTGGAAGAGACCAGTCTATAAACTGTAAAATGTTCACAGTGTCCTTAAGAGGGGAGGAACATATGTGTCTGTCTAATGAGGAAATGCTGATTGTACAGGATTATATCCTCGAAGCCTCTCAGGTAAATCTGTCTAAACTATGGTCTAACACAGACAACTCTTAATAATTGTCTGCGGTAGCCTTATGATCAAATAAGAATATATTATTTGAACTGAACTGGTAATGTATTTTTTTTTTCTGATGGCAGAAAGGTTTACAGGGGTTCAGACAAGATCTGTGCTTCAGAACCTGGAAAAAAAGTAAAAATAAATAAATAAAAGTCCCACGCACCAGAGCCGAAATTTATAGTTCCAGCTCATAATGCTGACATTTATATTTCTAATTCTTTGATTCTTTTTATAATTTTTTTTAATTGTCAGAAAGTGTAATTGTGTTATTCTGTGAGCAGCTGATCTATATATTCTGTCAGCGTTGTTACTATTAGAGAACGTGTATCAGCACCCATTATGGATATGGCTGCAGGCTGGTGCCAGATAACTGTGGAGTTCATTTAGAGAAGCACATGGCTGCTGAAAAGACTGAGAGTCGAGCCTCGTAAACACTGAGCATGTCTCAGCCGAACACATCTGTTCTCTCTCGCAGACCTCACACCTCTCCATCTGCACATGCAATTACTTCAGCAGACATACCACACATGCTCACTTTTTACTGTCCAACACACACACACACACACACACACACACACACACACACACACACACACACACACACACACACACACACACACACACAAACATACTGTATACACAGTGTTCTAATCTTTTTGTCTGCCTGCCTGCCTGTCTGTCTGTCTGTCTGTCTCTGCATTTAAAGGATGACTATGTGCTGGAAGTGAGACATTACCGAACTCCTCGCTGGCCAAACCCAGACAGTCCAATCAGCAAGACCTTTGAGCTTATCAGTCTAATCCAAGGGGAGCAAGCCACTAAAGAGGGGCCCGTAGTTGTACATGATGAGTATGATCTCACTTTATCTTTGCTGTTATATTTGATTTTATAGGATGGGATGTAGGTAAAAATTGTATTCTCATATATGGCACTTCTGATTAGTTTTGCTTTTTACATAACCTTTTGTCTCATTTAGTGCATCATTATACTTATTCCATAACAAATACACAAAACTCGTACATATCTTAAAAATGTGCAAAATTCTGTTGTTACATAAATGGATTTAAGAATTATAGCTTCTACCAAACGTTTATGGGAATGTTTATTAATGTCTAATTTCTACATTCAAGGTTGCAATTTAATTTGAATTTAACTTCACAGTATAAACAATGGCTACAGATATTTGGTTTGAGTTTTTACCTAAAGGCTACATTTGTTTTTCAAATTTGCTTTTCATATTTGCTTTTTACCTGAAAAAGTACTTTTGTCATAGAAATGCAAGTGAGTTCATTAAGTGGGTTTCAAGGTTCTGTACTACTACTACTGGAAGGTTAGAAGTTTAAATTTTCGGGGGGTGCTATGGGTGGGAGATTGAGCAAGTCCTGTAACGTTTTAGAACTGAATTTGAAGAAAATTTAAATGTCTGTGTGACGATTCACATGATCCCAAAATTCTGCACCAAACAAGTGGATGGTGAGGTCTGAGAAAACATCATGGACGGCCATAGTATATAATTTTGTGTTGTTGTGACCACTGAAACACTATGTAACAAAATGTTTAATTTTTCTTGTTTCTGGGCAGAAAGTGTAATTTCCTAGCTGCTTATGCCTAAAGTAAATAGAAATGTATTTACAAGTAAATTCAAGCAAATGGATTTTCTTCTTCAAATTTTGCATTTGTGAGCTGGATAATGAAACAAAAAATCCAGGTGAGGCAGAGATGACTGGCCGATCACATACAGTACTATCATGTGATATTACTGTATCTGTGAGCAGGTGCTAAATCCTGCTGAAAAAGGAACTGGGCATTTTCATACTTGTTAGTAGACGGAAGCATGATATGCTCTTAAATCTCCTGATAGATGGCTGTGTTGACTTTGGAATAAAACACAGTGGACCAACACCAGCAGATAACAGGGCACTCCATATCATCACCAACTGTGGAAACGTCACACTGGACTTTAAGCAACTTGGATTGTGTGCCTCTCGACTCTTCCTCCAGACTCTTTTAATTTAAAAAGAGGATATTGGACCACTGAGCCATAATTCACTTCTTTTTCTCCTTAGCCCATGAAAGACACTTCTGTCGCTGTCTCTGATTAAGGAGTGGCTTGATACTAGGAACGCACCTGTGCTTGGTGGCCCTTGATTCACTGACTCCAGCCTCTGAAGCTCTTCCAAGGTCTTCTTAAGACTGTGGTCATCCCTGTTGTGTGTGCACCTTTTCCTACCACACATTTCTCTTCCAATTAACATTGAATATGATTCGATACAATTCTCTGTGAACAGCCAGCCCTTTCAGTGATGACCTTCTGCTACTGCATACTATCGAATACAGTCAATACAGTAAAAGGTCTGGATACACCTTCTAATTTCATGGTCCTTCCTGTATGACACTGTAAAACCTGAAGGCATCCAAAAATATGCAGTAATCTCCTTTGAACAGTTGATATTGAGATGTATCTGCTACTAATGCTCTGTAAAGCCTCATAATAGCTGTGGTGCTGTTAATTGGTGATTTTTGAGGTTGCTAACTTTAAATAAATTTCTCCTCTGCAGAAGAGGTAAGTTTTGGTCTTGTTTTCCTGGGATGGTCTTAATGGGAGCCAGTTTCATCATGGTGCTTGATCGGTATACTGTAATACTGTTCTTGCAAGAACAATTCCAGAACAGCTGACCTTCATGTCTTAAAATAACAACTAACTGGTATTGTTGTTGTTACTTAATGACCTAATGCCATATGTGTTATTTCATAGTTTTGAAATATCCAATATTGTTCTACAGTATAATGTAGAAAATAAAACACTAAACAAAAAATATTCAATTAGTACAGTAGGTGTTTTAAAAATTTTGACTGATACTGTATATAGGCATTTTTAAACATACTTTGAAAGTTGCTCCCAAAGAGAATATAATAACAGCATGACTAAATTTGGGGGGCTGATATGTGAAAAAAAATGAAAGAACCTCACTTCAAACGTTTTGTTCATTTTTGTATAACCTGAATACTACAGTATGTTATTTCATTCAGACCTTATATACTGTAAATGAAAATGTTCTTATTTGCCCATTTCTATATTTCATTATCAAGGGCACAAAGAATTGTGAATAGCGATCTTCTGCATTTACCAACAAGCAATTAAAAATTAACATACTATCTAGGAACAAAATTTGTGGTATATACTGTAGTGTAATTTATACACCAATCTAAAGTCCAAATCTACAAAGCTTGTGTATTGTGCTGTGTGCAGTTGTGGTGGTCTGACGGCTGGGACGTTCTGTGCCCTCTACACCCTGCTCCAGCAGCTGGAGGCTGAAGGCTCTGTAGATGTTTATCTGGTGGCCAAGATGACCAACCTGATGAGGCCCGGGATCTTTACTGACATTGTGCGTTTTGTTTTAATCTTTAAATCTTAGTCTTTTGTCTCATTAAAGCGGCATTTAATACATTGAGCAGAAACAAATAGAAAACAGTTACGTATTTTTCTTTTACAGGAACAGTACCAGTTCCTTTACAAAGCCATTTTGAGTCTGGTTGGCACCCAAGAAGATGAAAGAGCCCTCCAGTCCTCCAAAAACACCACCACATTCCCAGGAGGCACTGCAAGTGCCTCAGACAGTCTGGAATCCCTGGTGTAACCATAGCAATGTGTGTATGCAGCTATTACAGATCTTTTCCCTGCTGCTTTTTTATTTTATTTTATAATTTTTTTTATACCTGATCACATCCCACATGCACATGAGCTCACCAAACACACAGTGTCACCCTGGAACTTGATATGTGCCTTTGTGCGATCATTTCAAATCTGATTCAGTTTAATGTTAGAATTATATATTCTATGGCTCATCTTTGTACTAACATGTTACTAATTTCATATTTATTTTCATTACAGCTCCTTGAAAGGGCAAAGTCACTTGTTAATAATTCATATTTTTAGAGCATAGATTGTAGCAAACAAGAGCCACATTTTTTCTTTACATGAATGTAAATACAAAGGCTGTGGCTTTTCGGTCACACTTTAAAAAACGAAAAAGAAAAAAAAAGAAAGAAAGAATAATTTGTAAATATTAAAGCAACCAAGTCAATGGACCAAATTTCTATTTATATGGCTAGATTTTTATATTTTACTACTGTTAAGGCTGTAGTGCTTTACACTGTATGTATGAACATTCCCAGTGTAGAGAAAATGTTATCTAATACCTCTGAAGCCTCAATGTTACGCTGTCACTGATTTAACAAGAACAATACTCACCTTCTAGCTGCCCGTAGAAACTGTTATATGTAGGATTAAATAATAATAAAATATTGTTTTAAACAACATTAGTTTGTGAATTCATTATTCTCATGTTCCATGTTATCTTGTGTTTTTGCTGTACTAATACACACACAGGTGGCACGGTGGCAAAGTTGTTAGCACTGTAGCCTTCACCTCAAGAGTCAAGGGTTCGATTCTCTACCTTGGGTGTGTGTGTGCGTCTTCTCCCTGTAGAGAATAAGTGGCATAGAGAATAAATGAATACATTTTTACCTAAATTGTAAAATAATTATCATATTTACAGCTAATGTGTTGAATCGTTTGTTTATACCACAGGGCTGTTGAATAATTTTGATTAGTCTGAAGATTTGGGACAGAAATTTGTTTTGGCATTAGCAGCTTTGACAGCAGTTTAAATCACAGCTTTATATCAATATGCTTGATCTAATACATTACTGCTCCTATAGCACTAATAATAGCAAAGTGTTGTGGTTCATGAGGAATAAAACATAAGTTCATGCCATTGTCTGAAAATTATCCCAACTTCAGCATCGTAACAGTAACTTTGCTTTGCGTCATACCAAATTCTATTTTACACCGACATGCTTTATTTCTTTATCTTTTTTTAAAAAAGCTTCTCAAAATATCAAACATGCCTCTATTAAATTAATCTGCACACCCATTTGCCTTCAGGGTAAACCTGTCTCAATTACAGTCTCAAGACACTACATCGTTGCACTTTACTTCCACTGAAACCATCATTAAGGTCTATGTAGTATTTATGGTTTAATTATCATGTGATCCTTCATCACTGCAGCTCTGGTTTAGCTCGATTTATTGCTGTCTCTAACCAGACATCTTATTGCAACTTACTCTTTCAAGCACATCTAAGCGATTACTTAATGCGTACTTAAAGACATAAGTAAGAGGCAGCTTTAAAATAAGCAGCTACTGTAAAAGATTAAAGATTGTGTTAGTAATCTTCAATAGTAAAGTCAACAAGTATAGTGCTATGGTATAATCCATGTGAAGAATGATTTCTCCATAATTATTTCTGTGTTAATCCAGTCTAAGACGCAAAAGGCTATGCGACTAAGCAGGGAAATATAGGTCATATGGACAGATACTGTCTTCACCACTCAGTGCATTGTTGACTTAATTTGCATTTTGACTTTTTAGTAATTATTAAAACCAATTATCCTGAGCTTGGTGGCCTACTTAAGAAAGACTCACCAAGTGGCAGTAACTGAGCCAGAACAACACTACGGCTTTGACTGCGGCAGCTTGAAAGTGGGCGAAAACACAGGACTAAATTTCAATGATTTAAGCAAACTTGAACAAATTTTACAATTCAACTGACAATGCACAAATAACAGCTCCCTGGTGGCAAGACAATTTTTTGACAAGTTTGGCTTATATTTTACCTCAAATGTTTCATAAATGTTGCTGACTGTTTCTGGAAGGCGTACTTAGTCATGTGACCAAAGAGACGACTCATGCCTTCATACCTTATTTACTTGTTTCCATAAAGTCTCCAAAAGTATGTTATGTCTTATTTTGTGTACATGTAAAAACTTTAAGGATCAAAAAATTGCCGAGATCAGCCAAGTACAGCTTTGGATCAAAGCATTATAACAAAAAAAAGCCAAAGCAAAAAAATTTTTTTTTTTAAATACAAACTATAAAAGCAATATACTTGATGCTTGTACAGTAGATGTGCAACTCAAGCAAAATGTAGCAGTAGGGATTTGCAGTTTGTAAAAAAAACAAACATCAGACTGAGGCAAAGAAATTTTCCACATGAACTAATGAACTGTAATTTACCGATACTGTAACTGCAGCAAACAGTGAATCTTCCAACGACACATCAATAGTGAGTTTATGATGTTGTGAGGTATGAACAATCTAAAGTGCAAGACGACACCAGGATCATGATTGTGATGCTTGATTAAGGGTTATTTACCTACATAGTGATTTTATATGGTATATGGATCCTTGTTTAGATTTACTTAGGAAGACCGAGGTAAGACTTTACAAATAATAATCAACATTTTCAGTAGTTTGGAGGCCGGGTTGGCGACCTTGGCCTGTTTGTCTGCTGGGCTCCGTGTGTGGAAGACTGTCAGGGTGTTCTGGGGCTTTTCTCTTGCACTGACTTTTTTTTGCTGATTTGTGCTGCCATGGCCTTTTAGTGGAATTGGACTGGTTGGACTAGCCTTTGTTTCCTGTGGGCATGGGTGCCCATGATCCTGTCATCAATTTACAGGTGTACAGTTGGTGATCAATGTTGTTCAGTTCACCTGCCATTGGTTTTAATGTTATGGCTGATCAGTGTATTCAATTTGTAACTAATATAATTATGAACTGGCTTTCATGATAAACAACTTATCAGTTATGCTGTTATACAGCTGAGAAATGTGGTTTCTGAATTGATGACTTGTGTGACTGGAGCAGCTGACATACTGCTACGAATAAAATAATGTTGTCAATCAGAAAGGACTGCTGCAGCATTGGAGCATTTGCACAAACTACCCAGTGTGTGTTTTATAAGATAGCGATCCGGATTGGGAATTTAAATAAAAATTAAACACCAACTGTAACGTGAATAATAGTTTGTCTAAGAACTCTACTTTCAAGTACATGCTTTAAGACACAGTGCTAGTTTGTTTAGTGAGGTAGATTCATTTTTTCATGCCACTGGAAGCCTGGAGCCTGTCTCAGTGTAACTTAAGGCACAAGGCAGGGGACAGCAAGAATAGGGTGCTAGGGCACAAGCACACACACACACACACACACACACACAAACCTACAATGCATAAACAGAGCACACAGAGGAAACTCACAAAGTACAGGGCCACATGCAAACCTTATTCAAATAACCTGGAGGTGGGATTCAAAACCCCTGAACCTGGAGGTGTGGGGCAACAGGTCTAATTAAAGTTCACCCATTTTTCCTTCTGAGCTACAGTGGTGTCATGAGTCAGGTTAGTGAAAAAAAACAAAATAACAAATACTTTACCATAATAATTTAAATGTGGATCGGCAGAAAGTAAAATAAAACATTAGCACAACATCCACATACAAATCATTTATCAAATAAATGAATGTATAAAAATGTTTCTCTTGCAGTAAAATTAATTGTAGAAAGCAAAGTCCTTTGCCTCACAAAAAGGTGCAGTTGAGGTCAATTTATTATTTTTTTTGTGTTGAATGTATTAAATACATTCACATCAAAACATCATGTTGTTCTTACTGCTTTATGCACATGGGTTCTGAGGGCTGTAAAGAGCAAAAACAATTAAATAAAACCATTACAGTATAAAACAATTTTACAGTAGAAAGCCACTACAGTATTCTAAGCAGCCCAAAGCATTCAGGAGTTCACATTACACTTCACATAAAAGTGAAAAACAGTTGATTAAGAAAATAGATTTTTATCCATTTATCAGCAGCATGAGTAAATTACAGGACGTTAATCTGATATTGTGCTTTTGGTGATGAACTGAATGCCCTCCTGCTCAAGTCGCCTCAAAACAGGTGCATAGATGTCCTTGGTTACTGGTACAAGAAGTCCTTTAGTGTTCAGCTCACCTGAAAAAACATGAGAGTGTTAGCTTGAATTTCCATATTAATATAAAAAGTTAATATTAATATAAAAAATATAAAGTTGAGCCACCCGCCATTTCTTCATATTAAATTTTATGAAATTATGTAGATTAAATTCAAGAAATGAGACAAATATGTTACTGTTACAGGCAGCAAAGTGCTTAAAGATACAATTCTTTAAAATTGATAGTTTACGTAACAACCTCAGCAGCAAACCTCATTTCCCCTCTTTTTTGTTCCAACCACTCAACATTCAGCATCACTAGTATACTAAACACCGGCCTGGTCATAGTTTCTCACTGACCAATGCCTTAAGTTAGATTTATTTTTATGCTTGAATGATTCAAAGGTAATTGTGTAGCTTAACAAACAAAGAAAAAAATCCCACCAAAATTGGTTAGGTACAGGGCCTGGACTGAATATAAGAGCTGAAACAGTACTTCACTGAAACAGTACTTCAGGAAGCCTGGAGAACTATTCCCCAAAATTACATTAAAAATACAAGTAGGCCTGTCTCTTTGGAAGCAAAATTTGAATAAAAAACAAAGCATGAAATAATTATTCAGATCAAAAGCACTTATAGAGCGTTTAGACTGCATGTGATTATTTTACCATCTAGAATCATACGAGCTGCAATAGCAGCAGGGTAGCCCACTGTTTTGGCCATAGCAGAAAAGCCATTAGGATCTCCATAGACCACCAGACTGATGTGTTTCATCTCAAGTTCTCCTGTCGGATGTCTGATGCCAATGTCATTCCTCATGATGACCAGATCTTTTTCTCCTTTATCTGATACAACACAAAATGGTATGATAGCTTAGCTTTCACTCCTAACATATAATGCTTTAAGTGAGACAGGTGGACATCCATTGTTTACCAAAAGACAGCTTAGCCTCCAGGTGTTTAGTGAGTGCTTCTAGGATGGTATTAGCATGAGGCACCGGCTCCTCACTCAGCATCCCAAACCTGAAAGGGACAAACACGTCTAGTTAGATTACAGGATACAAACCTTAAAGAGATGTGTCTGTGTTTGGTGTGTTTTAATTGACGCACCATTTAAGAGTTTGCATCCTGAACTCATCCCTTCCTATTTGATTGAACACAGCTTCTTCAAAAGATTCAGTACTAATATCAGAGGATAAGCCAATCTGCTTACACAGGAGCTCTTTCTGCAGGAAAAATGGGAGGATTACATAAAAATCTAAAAATTACTGAGTGTGATGATTATACAGAGGGGCCCAAAACAGGTATACACATTTCAACAGTTATCTTTACCCTTAAAACTCAGTTTAAATTATGGCGGCAATGTGCAGAATTATTTTTCCTCTATAGATGTCAATTGTCGCACCACCGTTGATGACATCATGCTGAAGTGTGTATAATTTTTTTTTGCTCCCTCTGTATTTGATAATATTTGACATGCTTATAGCTCATATTAAATTAGAAAAGACTAATCACAATGGTATCTAGGTAAATCAAGCAAGTACCCATGAGACAGGGTCGGCTGTGTGTTCCAACGCTGGGCAAGGCTCGGTGTTGATCAGACCTAGTTTTACAAAGCTGCTCATTGCTCTGGAGAAGCCCTGTTGGAACAAAACACAAAGACATGCTCAAATGGTAACCTCCTGATATAAAGGCTCTAAAAATAAATCACCTCTCTGAGTTCCTGGGGTCAGAAATAGCACTGGTATGTGTGAAATCTAACTAGTGGGTACACACATGTCTAGACGGTAGCAGGAAAGTACCCTTCTAAGATTACAACCGTTAACATCACAGGCTTTGTATTCATTATTATAGGATCAGGCTGATCCAGTTGTATTATTACAGCCTGTGCAACAGGTTGTAGTACAAGCTGTACCAATTTGTCTGAGAGGAAGTGGGTTCTGGATGAAAAACCTTAAAGCGTAGAGTCCCTCTGATCAGTGTGTGTGCAGACTCAATGCCATAGGGTTCAGCGTATGTGGTGCTGTCTCGATTGGGAAAGCCCTCAAGGTTGAAACCTGGCAAGATGTCCATGGGCACGGTGGCATCCATAAGAGACCCACCTGGGGGAATAGTGACCAACTAGAAAATGCACACACACACACACACACACACACACACACACACACACACACACACACACACACACACACACACATAAACACAAAGAATTACTCTGCATGCTTTCCTCAAAAATGTTATTTAAAAAAAAAAAAATTTTTATTAAATATGAACATAATTTCATTGGGAAACACTCAGACCAGTAGTCGAATTAAAATCAGTGAAAGAAATATTAATTAAATGCATCACTCACTGCCCCGTTAACATATCTGTTTAAAACACATTATCGGTTCAATCCAAATATTGAATCCACATTCTGTTAAATTATTTATTCTTTCGTAATCCCTAACACACTCATGCCTAGATAACTAATGATACGTGGTATGTAATGAGGGGCGTTCAAGTCAAACCAGGACTTGTGATGAATTTTTTTTTTGAATGAAGGTGTAAAATTGATTGACATTTAAAGAATACCTGAAGCATAGTACGTTGATGAGATTCTTTCATTAACAACTGTGAATGATGATCCCGGCCGAGGTGGCTCAGAGCCCATTGTTCCAGTGAACATTTAGCAAGTGGAATGTCTGATTCTTAAGAATCAACAGATAGCTTGTCACTAACTTGTGGAAGAGACCCATCTGTCTGAGGGAACTGTATACACAATCATTCACAACACCACTCGCATATTACAGGACCTCGTCTGGGAATTATTGCCACATCCTCCGTACTGTCCTGACCTTGAACATTTACACATGTTTGGGCCCTTATAGGAGTTTCTGAGAGGCCAGCAATTCAGACATAAAGCAGGCCAGTCGGAACATGGCTCCGGAGTAAAACTTCCTACCTTGTGGGAATCTAGGCACCATTGAAACACTGGGATAAGTGCATTAATGTAGCAGGGGATTATATAGAGAGATAAAGGCAGTTTTCACTCTCGTAAATGTGTTCTGTTATTCTTCACAATATTCTTCAAAAGTCCTGGTTTGGCTTGAACACCCCTCGTTACCTTAAACAAGTGACTCTACCAGCGAATAGACATCTCTAACATAGCTATAATCTAGCAAGGCAGCTATATGTAAAACAACCACAAAATTGTCAAAAGAAAATGAAAATGTAGTCATTTGACAACCAAAATGATTTTACATCAAGAGTTACTTCTTGTCCTTTTCTTTCCCACACTCATTACCTTGCTGTCCTTGAGATAAACAGAAGGACTGATGGTATTGAGCAACACTCCGTATGGACTCCAGCTGAATTTGTAACGCAGAGGATTGTCCGAACACTCTGGTGCAGGTAGACCACCGCAGAAAGAGCTATAAGACTCCACCTGAGTGGAAATACTACAGATCAGTAGCAGTACATACGTACAAAAGCAAATGCCTGATGAAACACCTTTTTATAAGACTACAAAATCAACACACAAGACAAAGTGTAAATACGCTGGTCAGATGTCTGCCATGGATGTTAATAATTTTACCAATTGTGATATGTCACACCATCAGACATAACAGTAAACACACATGTCAAGTAAACACAAACACACAATACCTACAGTGCAACCGTCTGCTTTGGCCTGGTGGATGCACTCCATGGCCAACATGTGATCAATGCCAGGGTCCAGGCCCATCTCATTGACTATGGTGATGCCAGCCTCCTTAGCACTGGCAAAATATGCAGCCATAAAAAACCAATGTGAACACATCACTGAAGCTAGCAAACAGGAAATATTATAACTTTAAACAATGTTTACCCCTTCTGGAGCTCTTTCATGGCTGGAGATTGGTAGCTGGCTGTCACTAGGTTCACCTTCTTACTGATGCAATACTTAGCTATCAAAGGATGAAAGTTATACGGCAGCATGCTAAAGATGTGGGAACAACAACATAGAAATATTAGCTGTTTTTTGGTGTAATGTAATGGTGTAATGGTGTAAAACAGATTGAGACAGAGAGTCCATGCCTGATGACAAGGTCATGATCCTTGACCAGAGACTCAAGATGGCCCTCTTGGCTTGTCACATCAAGCATCACAGGTATGGTGTTTGGGTATTTAGCAGCCAGTTTCTCAGCCTGGCTTAGAAGCACTGATGCTGAAAACAACCACAACAAGAAATGTACTGTAAGTGTAGAAGCACTTACAAGAAATGAGACAGCAACCGCTTTTAAAATAAGCCTAGTAGGATTTCCAAGCTATAAACCATGGCCCTTACCCACTGTGACTTGGGTGCCAGGATCCCTGGTGAGATACTCAACAACTGGACAAGACACATAGCCCGAGCCTAGCAGCAAGACACGTTTCATCCCGCCTTTCTTCAGGATCTGTTCGGATTCTCTGTGAACCAAACGGCACAACCATGAGAAAGGGTATAAGCACACATGCATGTGCACACACATGCTTTTAAGTGTGACATGATAAAATATTGATGGGAAGAAGAAATCCCATTTAACTAGTGACAGTTAGAAAAATACCCAAACACCGATAAAGGGAGGTGGAAGTACCGTAAGATGCTTGATTTGTCACAAGGAGGCGGAAAGACTAAAGGAACATTTTGTTATTTTTATTGTTTAATTCACTCACACATTTTTTATACCTCTTATCCTGTACTGGGTCGTAGGAGGGATGAAACCTATCCCAGGGGACTTGGGGCACTAGGCAGGGTACATCCTGAACTACAGGCAATTGGAAAATACCAATTAGCATGTCCCATGCATCTGCATGTCTTTGGACTGTGGGACGAAACCCACCGAGCATGGGGAGAACATGTACACTCCACACACAGAGACCTGAGGTGGGACTCGAACCAATGGACCTTGGAGGTGCAAGGCCACTTCGGCACCGTGCCACCTCATGTTTTTATTAATTTTGTATGAATTATATAATACAGCATAATATATTCCTACTGAAATGTCTATGTAAAGATCAACTACTGTAAACATTTACACATTTAAAAGACCTACACTCAGGTACACAAGAGTTTGGATTCTCACCCAATTTCAATATTTTTGTCTCTGCACACCACCAAAATTTAAGGTGTGATTGAAGTGTAGCCTCAACATTTAGGAATTACTACCTACTGTAAAGCTCCATCTTCACAGGCCCAAAATTAATTCCCTTTATTGCAGCTGTGTTTAGTTGCTGCAAGCTAATTTGGTCAATGAATCTTGTTTCAGAAACGAGCAGTTATTGGTGTTATTACTGTTACGAGCAGTTATTCTTTTTAAGAATGTGAAGAACTAAGTTAAGTATGTGTCACCTTTTTGATTTGGCCACTCCTACAGTGGTCAGCTTCCTTTCTCATAATTTTTTTTTATTGGATCAGTACCTCTTAATTTGCATCAGCACCTCTTTGGGCTGCATATTAAGAATTCCCAACCAAATGAGCTGGCACGGTGGTGTAGTGGTTAGCACTGTCGCCTTGCACCTCCAGGGTTCGATTCCCGGCCTGGCTCAATTCCCATCTCTTTGTGTATGGAGTTTGCATGTTCTCCCCGTGCTTGGGGGGTTTCCACCGGGTACTCCGGTTTCCTCCCACAGTCCAAAGATATGCAGGTTAGGCTAATTGGTGTTCCCAAATTGCCCGTAGTGTGAGTGTGTGTATATATGTGCACCCTGCGATGGATTAGCACCCTGTCCAGGGTGTACCCTACCTTGTGCCCTAAGTCTCCTGGGATAGGTTCCAGGTCACCGCGACCCTGAATACAGGATAAAGCGGTATAGAAGATGAGTGAGTAATAAGATGTTATTATATATTGGCAACGTGTAGTGAATTGGTATTTAAATATAATTATACAGCCACAAGATACAAAATGTAAGTGTAAACTGTTTTGCTATTTTTGTTTCCCCCCTTGTTTGTTCACATCCACACCATTCTCCACACTTTCCACACTGCTTAACCTATGTAACGTCATGGAGGACCTGAAGCTTATTCCAGGGCACTCAGGGCACTCAGGGCACAAGGAGGGGACACGCTGGATGATGGTACAGAGCCCATAAAGGGACAAAGAAAAATTCTCAAAAACCTTCTTGTGCTCACTAGTTGTTGTTTTTTTTAGCTACAACACATGTCTCTTTACAGTGTACTGTAGGTTAGGTGAGTGATGGGAGTTACAGTCAAACACAAACAAGCGCTCTGGACCAGATATCAGTTTCAAAAATAGCATTTCACAATGAAATCACTGCTCAACCCAATTGTTTTTTCGTTTTGTTTTTTTGGTTCCACATCTATCTATCTATGAATCTCTATTCTCCATCTAGAGACCTGGGAGGACAATGGTAATTTTCAATCCTATCTTGATATTTTCCAGAATCCTTATGTGTCCTCAAGCCATCTTCTTGCTCTTCTTCTTACTCACTGTTTCAAATTTCTGTTTCTCTCTATCATCAATCTGATTAATCTTTCTTCTCCCATCCTGCATACATGCCCAAACAGACCCAATTTACACACCTTGATAAGTTCACCAATATTTTTTTCCCGCCTGAGATCTCTTCTGAATTTTTCATTAGTCATTTCTTTTGTCTCCATCCAATTTTCAGTACATATCTTTCAGATTACTTGTACAAGTTGGGAAAAAAAATATTATTGAAAATTTAATGGATGAATTATTACATGCCAGTTCATGAATCATATTTGTTTCCCATATAAATGAATGTGAGGTAAAACCTACACAAGATTAACTAAACATTAAAAAACTCACTTGTATACAATTTAAGGGCTGCACTGTGGCTTAGTGGTTAGCACGGTCACCATGCACTTCTAGGGTCAAGGGTTCAAAGGTTGGTGTGCATGGAGTTTGCATGTTCTCCCCGTGCTTGGTGGGTTGCCCCTGGGTACTCCGGTTTTGTCTCACAGTTCAAACATGCAGATTAGGCTCCCAAATTGATGTAAATATGTAAAGGAGTGTGTGAGTGCCCTGCAATGGAGTGGCACCCCACCTCCTGATAGGATCCTCTCGTGAGCCTGTACAGGAGATAAAGTGGTAAAGACAATGAGTAAGTGAATGAGTGAACCTTACTGGTATAGAATTTAATATCTGACAGAGGCTGCGATAGCTATAAACGTACAGATTAGTATAATTTATCGCTGCATATTTCTGATTCCAACGAAGCTTTAAATTTAACCAGGTTTGAACATTTGTCTACTGGACAAAAAGAAAGTCAAACCAAGCTCAGTTATTTGGCAGTCTAACTCCCTGTTCTTACTCCAGAGGGCCAAAGAAAATTTTGTGTAGGCGTGCTGGAACAAAAAAAAAAGTCATGTGACCTGATACTTTATGAATTAGGAAGCTTTGAGCGTCCCATAGAGAAATTTTACTTTCTTGGCCTCGTTTGTCATACATTCAGCCCCTGTAGAGAGTACACACTCTGGGCAAACGCTGTGTTATACACAATGGATGAGTCTGCCCGAAACTGATGCCAGTGCGCATGCGCATGCGCAAGACCAGCTTGGAAAGAGAGAAGGATTCAAACTTCCGGTCGTGTGTCATGGCGGCGCGGTGGAGGATACTTGAAGCGAAAAAGCAAAACCTTTCTACTTATGCTTTTTCGCTGTGAGGTTTCTGCACTATCTCGGGCTGGTTAGTGTGCTGCGTTAGACGAAGCAGTTCAGAATCAGGACTGCCAGGCAGGGGAGCGCCTGCGACTGACCATGGCGGCACACAAGCCCGTGGAGTGGGTCCAGGCCGTAATTAACCGATTCGACGAGCAGGTAAAGGGGCAGATCTGGCGTGGTGGGCTTGGGGGTGAAGCCAGCGCGGAGGACGGTGTTTATTTATCATGGTTTTTGTTGCAGTTAAGGGTTTTAGGGTGTGCACGAAGCTGGGAGGTTTTAAGGATGCCTGTATAACCGTGCAACATTAACATTAACACTAACACACACACACACACACACACACACACGCACACAGTAAATGCCTGTCAGTATAATGTGTACTGCTACATATAAACAATACATACTGAGTAGTATGTAAGTAAATAGTACGGTCTGTTGCTAGTACCTTACTGTACCTCTTTTTAGGTAGCACTGTGGAGCTAGCTAGCATACCAGTCTGTCGTTCATTTGGCTTTTTACATTATTCCTGGACATTTCACATTCCTGAGGAAGTCAGATCCCAAGCAGGGCTGCTGCAGGGTTGTGTTTTCGGTTTATTTGTGATTAATTCGGCGTGGCATTTCAGCCCCGAGAGGAGCGTTTACACTGGGGCTAAATATAAACAAAGGTAGCGGCCACGCACTGGCTGTGTGTTGACAAGCTTGTCTCTGCCAGGCAGCTGTGTGTGTGTGTGTGTGTTTGTGTTAGCTGGCTAGCACTGCTTCCCATTCAGTGTGTTAGCCAGCCTGTAGTTTGTTTAGAGTGATGTGAGACTAGTTATCTCACCATCCTTTACCTGACTAGTTAAACCTGTGGACTGGTTAGCGTGGTGGTGGACTGGTTAGCGTGGTGGTGGACTGGTTAGCGCTGTGGTGCACTGGTTAGCGCTGTGGTGGACTGGTTAGCGCTGTCGCCTCACACATCCAGGGTCCGGATTCAGTTTTCTGGCCTGTGTGTATGGAGTTTTCATGTACTCGCCTTGCTTTGGATGGCGGGTTTCCTCTGAGTACTCCGGTTTCCTCCCACAGTCCGAAGAAATATGGGCGAATGACAATCGAGCAACCCGACCTCTTAAGTAACCTCCACAGAAGCGGTGGATCTATCTCCAGGGTGGGGAGTATCCATTGCACGATGTGCTGGATAGCACGTAGACCAAAAAAAGATCTCCAAAAAGATGCTGGTGTAAAGAACTTTGAGCTGATTTTCATATTGACCTGAGTGTAACTTCCATTAATCTGAGCGGCTTTGTGATTTCCAGTGTTCATGGGTTCACTGGTTATTCATTTGTGCTTGTGTAGCGGCTTACTTGCTGCCTGAGGCTCATGAGAGTTTGATGAAAATGTAATGAGGGATTTGTTCTGTGTTTATTGTTAAGCCAGCTTAGAGTTCTTAAAAAGTCCAAAGACTTTGAACAGCCGTTCAGAGCGGGCCAAGTTCACGTGCAGGCTGTGCTTCTCTGCGTCCTCCGCTGCCCTTGTTTAATTTCCCACACTTAAAAAAAAATGTTTTTAGGCTTTTGCAAAGAATAAGATATTGTAATGTTTTAGCAGCTTTTTATTTACACCGAAATGGTTGTGGTTACGCAGTAACTGCTTGTGATCAGAGACATGGGTATTGCCATGTCAGCGGTATGACTCCCGAAAGCACCTTGAAACAATGACCTCACGAATGCCTGTGCATGGTCATGGAAAACCAATCTGAGCTCTCCAGGGAAGGTTCAGACAGCTCGGAAACAGGAGCTGGTAGTTTGGTATTCTGTAAAGTAAAATTGATGGGAATCGCAGCTTTCTGAAATTATAGTCATTGTACCTGCTTTGTGAAAAGACATTAAGCTTTTTCTGACTGCTTGGTATTCTACTTTTCTCAGGTGTTGCGTTATTGTGGATGTTTGGTGAGCACAAGTGCATATTTTTAAGTCTCAGTTGGAAATGAGTATTTTTTTTTCCAAAGCTTTAAGAAGGAGTAGAGGTGGTTGATGAATTTGACTGAAGTATTCTTTAAGACACAGATGCCTAAGTTGAATTCTACTCACTTAGTGCTGGAAAATAAATTTGTTCTGTGCAAGAACCCAGAATGTATTTCTTACATGGATAAGTATATGCATAAATAAATACATTCATATGCTTTATAGATCTTGAGGAAAATGAAAATGTTACAGTAGCAAAGGTGCAAAAAAAATGTTTGTTAAATTATTAGTAATAAATAATTTAACAAACATTTTTTTTTCATAAAAAAGAAAACAATAGGAGAATCGCATTCATAAGTAAATTATAATAACGAATGCATTATGCATAAATGTTAAAATTAATTTGGAGTAATTACAAACATGGGAATATTCCCACATAATCACTCTTTCATTTTAATCTTGGAATTGTGGTATACTCTTTATACACGCCGAATGGAATTGATGGATGGATGTTGCGGCTAAATGGATGTATGTAATATCCATACTGCACTAAAGAGCACATAGGGGAAATGATTGGTTTGTGACCTTTGTGGAATTTTAAACCGTGCCTGGGAAACAAAGTGCTCGCTGTCTCTTGGCATCCTGCATTAAAATGGATGTCAACAGGGCTGGGCTGTGTGTATGTGTGTGTGTGTGTGCGCGCGCGTGCGCGCGCGTGTGTGTGTGCGCGCGCGTGTGTGTGCGCGCGCGCGCGCGTGTGTGTATGCGCGTGTGTGTGTATGCGCCGGAAGGCTTACTCTTCTCTGGTCTTGGGACTTTCATTTGCAGCCACATGCTTTTCCCTTAGGGCTATGCAATGCAGGGGAGAGAGAGAGAGAGAGAGAGAGGGAACCCCAGGGGCCTCTCCTTCTCTCTTCCTGACATTTTCAAAGACACAGTAGCCAAATTCTGACCTTGCTTGAATCTTGAACTGTTCATATCAGCTGTTTAGGGCAGATAAATGCTGGCTGAAACAATCAGAAATAGGCACCAGATGTTAGAATTAATATCTCTTAGCTAAATCTTTTTCCCTACTGCCTGTTCAATGTCTTCACAAGTCCAGAACGGTTAGTATGGTTGCAGAAACTTTTTTTTCTAAAAACATTTACTTGTTTGGATTTGTTGAATGTGATACAGAGGAGGGAAAAAAATCTTCACCAAGACTGACCCAGAAATGTTAAAGCAATGCACAAGAACCTGATTCCACATCAGGGAGCATTTAGCAGTAAGAAAGTCTCCCCACCCCCTCAGTCTCCTTATGGTTCATTAACACAGCCAGGCCCAGTGTGCTTTCTGTACAACTGCTACGGCATGTCTGGTTCCAGCAGGCTGTGTCTGTGTGTCTTAGCAGATGTGTTGACTTGCAGGTGTGCAGCGGAACTCTGAGGGTGGGAATCGCAAGTCTGGGTGCGCTTTAATGCCTTCCTTTTAGTTCTGTAGGTGTGGGAGGTTGTGGTTGGAGAACCAGGGTGTGTCTTGAATGATTTCCATGTTGAGCAAGGTTTAATTCTGTCCCAAATGTCATACTATGGCTCTTTCACACTGATTTCTATGTACTTCATCATCTTGTGCCACTTAAACATGCTTTTAATGGAATTTTTGCAAATTACTCATGTTCATTCTTTTGTTTTTATATATCTATATTTATTTAGCTCCCTATTAAGACAGGACAGCAGAACACTCACACCAAAGTCAGCACAGAGCACAACAAGGAATGCTTGATCAACATCTCCAAATATAAGTTTTCCCTTGTCATCAATGGCCTGACCAACATCCTCAAAAATGTTAACAATATGGTAAGTTGGTGTGTTTGTTTTGTTGTATATTAAATATAAATATATTATCTGTCTGCTGGGTGTGGTGACATGGTGGCGTATTGGTTAGCACTGTGGCCTCACACCTCCAGGGTCAAGAGGGCGTTTCCCACCTCGGGTCAGTGTGCGTGGAGTTTGCATGTTCTCCATGTGCTTGGTGTGGGTTTCCTCTGGTTTACAAAAACATACAGATTTGGCTAGTGAATGAGTGTGTGTATGTGTGTGTCCTGACTCCTGAGGTGGATTGGCGCCCTGTCCTGGGTGTACCCTGCCTCGTGCCCAAAGTCGTCTGGGAGTAGACTACTGGATTCCTGCAATCCTGTACAGGATAAAATATTAAAGAAAATAAATGAATGTTTGCTGAGTCCAATGTCGTTTTGAAAATTGTAGACACTTTAATTTGTATCTTTGTAATAATTTTCCTGCTCTGACCAATAAAAGGTAGTTCATGCCAATACCAAAGTCTATTTTTTTTGGTTGACAAACAAGACAATGCATTTAAGTGTAGTAACTAATTGTAGTGTGATATTATTATGCAAAACTAAATACATATTAAATTAACAATTATATTGATTAGTAAATTTATAAGAAGGACGTTTTTCTGATTGATGATGAGTGACAGTAAGGACAGTAATATCATAGCAGCAGCCAGATTCACTTTCCTGTCAAATAATGATGTGGGGGGGGGACTGCATAGCCTACACACATAATCTCCTTGTCCCAGCCTAGTGATTTACGAGCCCTTAATTTTGGATTTGTTAAGCCATATGATGACCTCGTTCCCACAGAGAAAGTCTACATTATGATTACTGGTATCACATGGAGTTACAGGAATTTGACTGGCATGTGAGTAAGCTCCTCTGACCACTGTACGACATTCAGAATAGCCCGTGTATGTGTTTCTTTTACAGCGGATAATTGGCGAAGCTGCCGAAAAGAACCTCTACCTCTCGCAGCTCATCATCTTGGACACTCTGGAGAAGTGCCTGGCAGGGGTGAGTAGCCAATCATGTTTCAATGCTGACTGTTACATACAGTGTTGAAGAATGTTCTACTTGGGTACATTTTTGCAACAGATGTCACATGGGCAAACTATGAAGTAGACATTAAAATACAGAGCAATGCAAAAGTAGAAAAACTAGTTCTGTATGATTCTTAAATCATTCTTCTGTATTTTTCATGTCTGAGACACTTGCGTCTGTTGAGACAATTAGACCCTGTTGTCTCTCTCTATCCAGAAAGACAGCTCTGGTGCCTGCACAGATTACATTTGCAGATGTTTCCTCATCTAGTTAGAATTTTCTTTGCTTTCCAGAGGGATAGACAGGATTTTCTTCTATAGATACTTTATTAATGCTATGTCAGATACAAGGCAGCTGCTCCCCTTCTTTAGTTTGTCATTGCTTTCTGTCTAGAAAGATTAGTCGTCTTAGCTGGGTGGGTTTTCTGAGCTTTGTTAGGATGCTAAGTTTCGCTTCATCAGTATGAGAGCATTAATTCATTTGTGTGTTAAGTTTGCTTCCTTAAACATCTCATTTTAATCGGTGAACTTTATTTCTTGGTGTGAAGACATGTTATTGTATGTACTTTTTTGGGTATGTGCTGATAAAGGACCTAGAAGTGTTTTTATTTGTAGGGGAGTTTGAGTGTGAGTGATCTTGGAAATGTGTGAAATATTTGTTTAAATTTAAGAATTTTATATATTCACACTTGATATAATCACATTTCCTGGCTCTACTTTAAATTGAAAATTTTATTGTACACTAGGTTCCTCCATCATTATGGAGATATTAAACATCCACTAATGTAGAGATATCTTATACCAGGGTATGTTATACAGGATAAAGTTTCTCTATAAGAGAAACTGGAGCTTTCCCTGTGGTACTATGTGGACTTCATAAATATAAATTTTCTACCTCATGATGTGTTCTTTCCATACTAATAACTTAAGGTAATATCAGATATACCAAATTGATGCATAAGCCCTAAACTAGTTAGGCTGCAGGTTTAGTCGAAACTTATTTACCAGATGTTAAGCATTCTGTGTGGGTGTGTGTTTTTTCAGCAAACCAAGGACTGCTTGCGTCTAGATGAGGCCATGCTGGTGAAGCAGTTGCTCCCTGAGATCTGCCACTTTCTGCACTCATGTCGCGAGGGCCAGCAGCATGCCACCCAGCTGCGCAGTTCTGCCTCGGCTGTGCTCTTCTCTCTTAGCTGCAACAACTTCAATGCCGTCTTCAGCCGCATTTCCACAAGGTAACGATTTGACCTAGATCTGCACGATACATTGTTTCAGCATCGACATTGCGATGTGCGCACGTGCAGTAGTCACATCGCTAGAGGTCCGATGTAGGGCAGTGTTTCCCAAACATAGAGAATACTTGGGCCAAGTGTGCTTGCGGCACCCATTTTAAAAATCTGTCCATCTGTCATCCGCGATCGATTAACTAGTAGTGGACAGTTCCCTCTCGCCCTAGGTACAGGAGCAGTACCGCGAGTGTGGGGTACTGAGAGGCAGTAAATGCAGCAGGTGCCAGCTGCCGTAAAAAGAATGAGAAGGGCGTACTGACCGATACTCTGTAGAGAAACACAGTTTCGCACATGGAACAGGCTCTTTTTAAGAAAAATAATAATAATAATAATAATAAATAAATAAAAAAAACACACAGAAGGATTTACCCTTAAAACTCAAGTAGCTCGGATCTGTGTGGCAACCACAATATTGGTTGTAATAAAAAAACAGAAACAAACGTTTATACGGAGGTTTTGCTGATGTGTGTGGACAGAGGAGGCTTCAGACATTACACTGTGCATTTGGGGTTTCTGATATGTCAAATTTATCACTGCTTTTAAAACATGTAAATTCTGCCAGGGTTATAAGCATGATGTCGCAAAATGTGTTAAATATTATTATTATAAATATTATCAGTATTATTAATCAAAGAAAGAACCAAAAACATTCATAAAAACATGTGATCTTATGAATCTGTGCTATTTCGTTGCATTTGCAACCCATTAAATTATTTTTTTTTTTTTAAAGTAATTTTTGTATAATTGGTTAAAATGAAATAAATTCAGTTCATCACGTTGCCTAGGTTGTGCTAAAAAAAAAGGACAAAAGGTCACTCTGAACTGCGCAATCCTGAGCCCTAATGCTATTGCTACAGTATAATGCCATATATGTATAACCTCCCCATAAATGTATCGCCTCTAGAGGCGAGACTGCACTTCAAAAATGAGCTCCCTTATTTTAGAGTAAGAAGCAGTATTCATTATTGCATCATAGCATATTAGATCCTTGATTTGCCTGGGTTGATGGTGAATAAGGCGAGTCAAATAGTGTAAACAACCCCAATATAAGGCAAAAAGTAAAAAGACATTTTCAGGGTTTTTGTTATGTTTTTATACAAAATAACCCCAGTTATCTGATGAACATTCCTGTATTTCTACATTTCGTTATATAAATCGTAGGGAAAAAATAAAATTTCGATGTCAGTTTTTTTTCCAATATCGTGCAGCCCTAATTTGGGTGAACATCTGTTAAATCTACACACCTCTTTAAACCATCCAACAAAATCGCAGGCACACCCTCGGTAATGACTGCGCATACACATTAGTATGCAAGTCATGTATTTGGACATAAACGATGGAATTCATGACTTTAGTGCTTTTCCAAGTTACCGGTGGTCCCATGCTGAATGTGGTTGCTCCTCCTGTTCCGGTAGCACACAAGCTGAGTCAAGACATGTGGATGAAGTTAGAAATAGTGCAGACCATTGTTCTTAAACATTTGTTACAGAATTGTCCTGTTAATGTGCCTGGTTAGAATAACTTTCCGACCAGACAGCCTGGCATAGCTGTCGTTTCGATTTGTGTAGTGATGGCCTGATGCAGCTTCTTTATGTTTCAGGAAAATCTATTTTCTGGCAGATTTAAAAGGCAACACAATGTTATCTTCACAGTGTTAGTAGTTTAGATTGTGTGTGTGTGTGTGTGTGTGTGTGTGTGTGTGTGTGTGTGTTTTTTTAATTGACAATATATGTCTTAACCTTATCTGTCTTTGACTTGAGTAAAACCGTAAATGGCTTCATAATCAATTTCTCTGCTTTGTGTGTAGACCATTGTATAGCATGTGCTGTACCTGATGACTGATGGCACTAAAACAGTGTTTGTGGATCAGCAACAGAAAATGTACAACTTGTTTAATCGTTTTTGTATTTCAATGTCAACTGATTCACATTTAAATTAATGATACTGTACACTTGACTGCATTTGTGTCTGTATGCTGTCTTTAAAAGGAAAATTCCGATTTTTTTCAAGTCTGTCTTAAGTCAGAATTGAGGTGCCTGCAAGTACATTACCGTTAGTCTTGATAATCAGAAATTTTCCTGCTCTGCGCTGTGATTTTACAGTTTATCTGGTACAGTGTAAGTAATCCGGGCAAAATTCCGCAATCCTTGTTCCGTGCACAAATTAGGCTTCTGCAGTCCCACTGAGCTAAATTGACTTTTTAAAGTCATGGTTCACTTGATATAAACTTTGTTGTAAAAATGTATCTCTTTTTTTTTCTCTAGCCGTAAGGACTCTAGAAGCCAATAAGCTTGGTTGAACTTCGGAAAGCATTTCTGCATGGAACAAGGTTGTAGAATTTGCTTATATCGTATGTGTGTATGAGGTGACAAACTTAACGGTTGGTGTCCAGAACAGGAAAATGTATGACGACTAAGACCTATTTATTTATTTATTTATTTATTTTGCACCTCAATTTTGATTCAGGATAGACTTGAAAAATAGACTTAAAAAATGGACTTGAAACTTCCCCTTTAAGACTGCTTGTTGGTTGACCCTGTAAGGAAGACAAGTAGCAGTACCAAAAACATGTAATGTACAAGTTTGACTTGAGACTTAAATGATCACATTCTGCATGTTGTGATGTGTAAATAATTCCTTCTCTGAATAATAATAATAATAATGTCCCTACTACTAGAGATGTTACTATATCCTATTGAAAATCCTTGAAATAGCCTTCCTTGAATAGAGTGTTCTTCCAAGTCCATGGCACTACATACAAGACAACTTTGGAACTGACTTGGGTGTGGGTGGGACGACTTGGACTCGAGTTAGAGTTGAGAGCTTCTGACATGCCCTTGAGGCAGGGATTTAGTGCGTGCATTTGTGTTTCCATGTACCCAGCTAACGCTTGTGAATCATCACGGTGTATTCCCGTTATATTGCAGTACAGAATGTTTTTCATAGCATGTTGAATCTTGTTTTTTGTCTATCCTGTCCTGTTTTGCAGATTACAAGAGCTTACAGTATGCACAGAGGACACTGTAGATGTCCATGACATAGAGCTTATTCAATACATCAATGTTGACTGTTCCAAATTAAAGAGATTACTGCAAGGTAAACCCATCACTAGTATTAGAATTTTATTTATTTTTCTTATAATTTTTAGAAATTATTCTAAAATAATTTTAGGCTGTGCTTATCTTGGCATATGTTCATAAGAATCGCATATGTTAATAACAACTCTTTATTTCCCTTTATAACATATGGTGTCTGTATTTCAACAGAAACTGTACTAAAATTTAAAGCATTGAAAAAGCCTGCACAGCTTGCCGTCATCAACAGTTTGGAGAAGGTCTGTGAAGAATAATTTAAATTTCTCTAGCAAACATCAATAATATGGCAAGTCTTAGATTAGTAATTTGGCCATAATGTGTGTGCTGTTTAGGCTTTCTGGAACTGGGTGGAGTTTTATCCTGATGAATTTACAATGCTGTACCAGAGACCGCAGGCTGACATGGCAGGTGAGTTGAAATGACCAGGGTTTATCCTATATGATATTCTCAAAATACCCAGGTGCAGATTCGATTTGTATTGCGATTTTTTAAATTTTTTTTATTTAATTTTATTTTTTTACAAATAATTCCCTCCCACCACACCGGATGCTGTGCTACTTGCTAATGTATGTATAGTTTAGATTGCACCACCTGTAAGATTATAGAGGAATGGCACATTTTCCTTTATCAAAATTTTATCACCTCAAATCCAAACATATATGCATTAAAAATTAAATTGATTTCGGAGTCTGTGTGGCAATACACAAATTGTGTCATAAAAGAATCTCGAAGCTTAACTTACTAACTTTTTTCCCGCCGTCTCTAATGGTGGGTGTTGGTTTGAGTATAGTGAGTATGTGTATGGTGTGTGTTTTCATTGCAAAAGCACAGTGAGTCCTCTGGATGGACACTGAATAACCTCACCATATTGCAGGATTTAGCCGGGTATTTAAAAAAAACTGAGATTTTTAAAATAATTTGTCCACACAACCTATGTGTCAGCATAGTAGTACGCCCGGGCACCTCTGTTCGTTAACATATGTGAGTAACTGCGCATATATGTACACGCATATAAAAAGTCCAGTAAGCAACGTTAACACAGTCACTAGTTTACTGTACGGAAGTCCACCATTGCACAAAATATCCTCATAAACATAGCTGACGTCAAAATCAAGGAGACTAGCACACAGACGTTGACATCATCGGTACCCAAGGTGGCGTTACAACAAGCCGAAATCTCCGTTTCCCCTGTCCACACACCACCACTTGAAAATGGAGTTTTGGAAAATCTTGACTTTGGACAGAGTTTTTTCAAAAGCTCAGTTTTCAATAACTAACCATGACTGTGTTTGCATGTAGACCAAACCGCAAAGAAAAATCTCTAAAAAGGTTTTAAAATTACCTGGCTACTTGTGGACATGGCTTTAGAGTGTCGGCTATTTAAATATCGGTGAGACATTGACCTACTCGATGATTTTCCTGAGATCAATTTAAACTTTTTTACTGTTACTTTTTTGAGCAACAAATACACTGATGTCCAGTCTTTGTGTTGTCATGTTTATTATTGTAGTTATTATAATAATCTCTTTGTGTAAGCCCCTTGCGTACAGAGGTTTATAATCACCATAAGAACATAAGCGCATACAGTAGTACCACATGCTCATAGAGCATTTGGCTAAGAGATGTTTTTGTTAGTTAACATGAATGTATGTGTATAGCATGCAAATTTTTATTTTCTTTTTTTAAATGAAAAGCTGATCTGTAATGTTCTCTCTCCTACATAGTCTCTGCAGAGAAGCTCTTTGACCTGGTGGACAGCTTTGCAGAGAGTGCTAAGAGGAAAGCCGCTGTGTGGCCTCTACAAATCATCCTTCTCATTCTCTGTCCTGAGATCACACAGAGCATCTCCAAAGAAGTGGTGGAGGACAGCAAGGCTAACAAGGTCCAAAATCTGTCTCTGTCCCGTAGACACACACACACACACACACACACACACACACACACACACACACACACACACACACACACGCTTGCACACAAAACTGACTTCATGTGTCAACCATGCATCCTCAGCTGTTATCCCGGTGACCATCTGTTGTACTGAAATACCATGGTATTTTCTTATGTGGTTACTGTAATAAAATAACATAAAAAAATAGTCTTAAGTCAGCTCTTCTTACTTCTCACTCACTTTTTTGGTCCTGTCTCAGTTCCATCATTTTACTTATCCGTCTTATGACATTTGTCTTGGAAACTTTTCCCCCCACTTGTCCAAAATGTTTATTTTTCTCATGCCAGATTTCCAGCCGTAAAAGTAATTTCTGCCAGATTTAGATTTATTTGACTGCGCTGTCTCTGTGCAGAAGTTGTTTTTGGAGAGCCTTCGGAAAGCCCTGGCTGGTCACAGTAGCAGCAAGCAGTTGACTGAGAGTGCAGCCATCGCCTGTGTTAAACTGTCCAAAGCCTGCACATACATTAACTGGGAGGATCATTCTGTCATCTTTCTTCTGGTGCAGTCAATTGTTATGGACCTCAAAGTAAGTGCATCAGTGTGTGATATGTACCCCACCCCCCCTCCCCAAATGAAAACCCCTTCAGAATGGGCTGAGCTGAGAAACGGATCTTTCTGTATGCACGGGTACAAACTCTGTCTGTGTGTGGACCCTCAGGCTCTCCTGTTCAACCCCACTAAGCCGTTCTCCAGGGGCACCGGGTGTCAGAGCGCTGATGTGGACCTGATGATCGACTGCTTCGTGTCCTGCTTCCGCATCAACCCACACAACAACCAGCATTTCAAGGTCAGCTGCGCTCTTACGGTGCTTACTCACTGCTGGCTCTCAGGGTCCGGAATAATTTTAGCAAGACGTACTATACCATGACTGGTCGAGGTGAAATGTCTAGTTGTAAACTTTTAACTTGTTCATTTTTAGATTGTGGTGAAATAGTGGTTCGTGAGTGTGTTCAGTGGAACTTGACTAAGTTTGATGCTTGTATGCTTGCGTAAATAAATACATTTCAATTGTTTCAGGTCTGTCTGGCTTCCACCTCGCCACCAACCTTCCATTTTGTCCTGGTCAACTCTCTGCACAAAATCATTACTAACGTGAGTGTTGATGCAGCAAATGGCAGATTTCTGCAGTCAGAAGAAAGAAATAAAGTGTAATAATGCATACCTGAAACTTGTATAGTAATTGTAATGTGGTCGACTTCCTAGTCTAGACAATATTTAACAAGTTGTTAGATGTATAGATTTATTTATTTATTATCTTTTTATTATGCTCTGTAATATCTTATCATAGTATTAATTTACTCACATAAGACATAAGGTGGAAAAAAAGTGAAACAGATTATACAACTATTCTAACTTAGTATATAATTGTTTATTTACATGGATTTTTTAATAACACAGCTATAGACATCCTATGTCCATTGTTTTTTATATCACAGATATCAGCGAATCTTTCTTAGGTATTCAGTATTATTTGACAAAATTAATAAAGGCCAAGTCTAGTATTTTGTGAAGCTCTTTAACCAGGGCTTTTTTTTGACATGTCTGTTTTGTATGTTCCTCTGATGTACAGTCACACTTGGATTGGTGGCCAAAGATTGACACAATCTACTGCTACTCCTGTGAACTGCGTGCCATGTTTTCCGACACACAGACACGGGTCGTCCAAAGCCTGAGTGCCCACCCGCCACTAAGGATGACACCAGTGAGAGATGCTCTCCTCCATACATTTGTTCATGAATTTTGTATAGATCATGAAAAAGCACTATACAGTGCATGTAAAACTGAACATGCCTCTTTAACTCACCGTCACACTGAGCCACGAACGCAGTATAAACCGGTGAGGATGTAGTATTTTGAATATGTTTAAAAAAAAAAAAAAGCATGGTTATGATCTGGTCGAAGAAAGACACAGGAAGAACTTAATAACGCAGGAAGAAACACCTAAGTAAGTAAGGAATTTCATTGACGTACTATAAGTATGGCACAGACGGGAAAGATTGGATAAGATTTATAACGTGATTAAGTTGTTATCGGCATGTTGTTGTTATGTCGGAGCAGTTGCCAGAATTATTTAAATACTTCATTGTATTTATCCTCTGATTCTTTATTTAATACCCAGAAGCTTCATCTTTAGTTTTTTACTCTTTACATAAGTATTCCAAATAAGGAAAAAAGGGTTTTATTTTCAAGGTTTTTGCAAAAATTTACCTATTTAGGATTCAGTCAAATTCCATCTTATAATGCCAGCTGTTGTTTAAAGACATTTTCAGACAGAAGCCTGTTCATACATGATTGGAATTTCTAGTCATCATCCAATTAAATTATTTATTTATTTTCCAAATTAAATCTGTTATTACTTGAAAAGGCATCCATGGGCAGAACAGAAAACGTAAATGTTCCATGATCGGGTGCGGAGATATGACTTTTTATTATATCTTTTGGCACCTGCTTGAAGTATTTTTGAATTGCATTAGCGAATACACTTACAAAAAAAAAAGAATGTTCAGTTTATTTTAATAGCCGTGACAGCTGTGAAAAGAAGAAACATTCTTAGAGATACTTCTAAATACTTGGCAATTTGTTTACAACCCAGTAATAGTTTTGAATTAATCCTAAAGTGTAAAGTTTTGTTGAAATATTTGTTAAATATTTATTCTGTAGAGCTTGACATTCAAAGAAAAGATGACGACCAGCCTGAAGTTTAAAGAAAAGTCTGCAGACCTGGACTCGCGCTCACTTCTCCTTGCTTTGGTCAAACTTATCCATGGGGACCCCAAACTAATGCTACATGTGAGTTTTTTTTTTATAATTACTTGGCTCAGACACTCAGTTGGCTCAGACACTTGTTTCACCCTCAGTTGCTAAATCACTAATGAAAGTCCAGCAAAGGTCATGACTCTCCAGTAATGCTGATTGCTCAAATCACTGCAATTCTCATGATGCATGTGAAATAAATGTATTCCAGATTTCCTCCATCATTTCTTGTATGATAGTGGGTTCCTGTTCTCAAAAATATAAAAATTATGAAGGTAAAGAAGGTTCTATGGAACTTTTAAGTCAAGTTGTGTGTTATGTTGTGTCAGAACCCTGGGAAGCTGGGCCAGGAGATCCAGAACAGCACAACTGAACTCATCATAGGCCTGGTCCAGCTTGTGCCCCTGACCCACACTTCAGAGCTTTCCCAGGAGGCCATGGAGGTACAAAACTCTATCTCTGCAGTTGTTCTGACTTATTTATTTAATACTTATTCTGTGGAGATGATGTTTTTTTTTTTCCCCTTGATATGTCATTGTATGTATTGTGTTCTTCAGGCACTTTTGGTGTTACATCAGCCTGAGACTATTGAACTGTGGAATCCTGACACACCAATTGAGACCTTCTGGGACATCAGGTAGGTCATTCAGTAAACACCCTGGTCTTATTAGAATCCATGTGAGCTATACTGGTAGGTGTGTGTGTGTGTGTGTGTGTGTGTGTGTGTGTGTGTGTGTGTGTGTGTGTGTGTGTGTGTGTGTGTGTGTGTGTGTACACAAGTGTATGTCTTATCATTGTAAACTCTCAGCTCTCAGGTTCTGTTCCTTATCTGTAAGAAGTTGATTGGCCACCAGATGATCAACAGTACAGAGATCTTAAAGTGGCTGAGGGAGATTCTCATTTGCAGAAACAAGTTCCTCCTGAAGAACAAGGTAAATGCATTAAACATATACTAGGAACAAAACAAAGAGGCTCCTTTTTTCCTGCTGAAAACAGTAAGGACTCCCTAAATTTCAACCTTTTCTTACCAAAAGATGAAACTGGTCTTCACATTACTGCCAAAGCTGTATTAGCTGACATCAAGTTAAAAAACTTCTGTGGATTCTGTCAAATGTTGCACTCGAACACACCGTAAAGATGTATTCATGGGCTGTGACTGGGAGGTCAATATCCGGTAACGTGGAAAGGCAACCATATGTCTTTTGGGACATGTGTTTTCTGTCAGCAGTACTCACTCTTCCGTTTTAACATTTTTTAAATTACAAATGCAGACTACTTCTGCCTCTTGGTATGGCGAGTCATTTCCTGTCACGTATGAACACATTTGAACGCATGCCATCTAATAGCTGTGATCAGTGCAAACTGTTCACTGATGATGTGAGATTACAGGAAACGATCTTTCCTGTAGGAAACCTCATTTATATAATGATGCTCTTCATCTGTGATGTTTCATTACACCACAGGAGAGCGCCACACAGGGGAGTCTAATCCCCATCAGCAGACAAGCACAGACTAAGCTGGAAGTGTGCCTGTATTCATTTCTGTGGAGCCCAGATGCCGAGGCCGTGCTGGTAGCCATGTCCTGCTTCCGGCACCTGTGTGAGGAGGCGGACATCCGCTGCAGCGTGGATGAGCTGCCTGTGCACACGGTCCTGCCCAACTACAACACTTTCATGGAGTTTGCTTCTGTCAGCAACATGATGGCTACAGGTCAGTAGTGGAACCTGTGCAGAGGATAAATTACCTTTTTCCTGGATTCCAGACGTGAGCGTTGTTTCTCATTGTGGGGAAATGAGTATATGTTTTCTTAAACTTTAAGCAGCATACATGGGGCTTGTTGCATTCACATACGTTTTGCTAACAATGGTACATACCAGTAAGCCATAACACCTAGTTATAACCACCTGCCTAATATCGAATAGGCCCTCCCCTCATTTAAAACTGAAATTGTGATCCTTTCTATGGAAACCAGCATTAACCTTTTCGACCATTTAAGCTACAGTGGCTCTTCTATTGAATCGCCCACTACCTTCGTTCCCTACTTGCATCAGTAAGCAAGAAAAAACGGTAAGAAAAAACGGGGAAGCGTAAAGATTTTGAGTGACTTGGACAAGGGCCAAATTGTGATAGCTAGACCACTGCATCACATCCGGGAAAACCAGTGGAAGGGAAACCAGTGAACCGGCAACAGGGTCACGAGCGGCCAAAGCTCACTGATTCATGTTGGGAGTGTGTGCTGGACTGTGTAGTCTGATCCTACTTAATATTAGGAGGGTGGTCATAATGTTATGTATGGTATGCAATATACCGCTATGAAGTGAAATTTTAAAAAATGCACAGGTTGTCGTGTTGCACAGGAACTAGAAAACAAATTAAGAGACCCATTTAAGTGCAGTCTCCTGTCTTTTAATACATTTAAAACTATAACTTGAATACATTTAAAACTATAATGGCTTGAAGGTTGTTCATTTAATTCAATATGTGTTTTATAAATACTTTGTAAAGACATTGTTTTATTCTCACTTCACGGTTGTTTTGTTTTCTTGGCTGCTTTATTCCACACACCTAAAAACCTTTCTGCCAGTTTCCCAGATCTTCATTCATTATTACAAACAATATACTTAAAATGGTTTGCTGCTACTAGTGATTAAATACAAAAAAGGAATTGCATATTATTTTCATATTTTTATCTTGTGCCATGCATCACTAGGCCATTTTTCTTTTCAAAGATAAATAATGAAGGCTTTCCTTCACCTAGAAACTATTGGGCGTGCAAACTTATACTACTGGCGGATGTCTGTTTCTCTAACTGTGCCTGTGTGTGTAGGTCGATCTACCCTACAGAAGAGAGTGATGGCACTCTTAAGGAGAATAGAGCATCCTACAGCTGGCAATATAGAGGTGAAGGAGTGCATTTGTCTTGACCTGAGTCAGACTTGTTAGTTTTTGGCTGTTTTGTTTTATAATTTTCATGCTTACCAACTTCAGGCATGGGAGGACACGCATGCTAAGTGGGAACAAGCAACAAAACAAATATTAAACCATCCAAAGAACAAAGTTGAAGATGGTCAGGTGAGTGAAGGAATAATAGAGCTTTGTTTCTGATGTTTGTTCCTGAACACATCCCTAATGCAAGGTCTCTTGCACTTTTTAGGAGTGGATCAACATGACCGGCTTCCTGTGTGCTCTGGGTGGAGTGTGTCTGCAGCAGCGCAGCACTCCTAGCCTCGGTACCTACAGCCCGCCCATGGGGCCAATGAGTGAGCGCAAGGGCTCCATGATCTCCATGGGCTCGTGTGAAGTGAACAGTGAGACGCCCCTCAGCAGGTTCCTGGAGAGGCTGCTGTCCCTCATGGTGTGCACACATGAGAAAGTGGGCTTGCACATCCGTACCAATGTTAAAGATCTGCTGGGACTAGAGCTGAGCCCGGCCCTCTACTCTATGCTCTTCACTAAACTGCGTAACAGCATTGGGCGTTTCTTTGACACCCAGGGACCGGTGAGTTGCACTGTCTGCTGCACTTAGCACTGAAGTATGGTAACAATAATCTTTTCTATGGACACTGTGGTACTAAACAGGTTTTTTTTTCGAGTTATTTAGAATTTTTTGTTTTTTTTTCTTTTTAAGTCTTTTAGATCTTTGTTCCAAGCACCCAAGAAAAAAGTACAGAATTAAGGGGAAAAAACTAGCAAAGAAATCAGATTCAAAAGGCAATTCAAATCTTAACAGAAAACGTTTAAAACATGATCAATGCATTGTTTGTCTTGTGATGCTGCTGCACAACCTAATATGGATTTGATTTCATATTCAAGTTTATCTAAGCTGCATTATTAGTTTTGACCACAAGGTGGCTGAGTTGGATTTTCATTCAACACAGCGATTTGAGGTTTAAGAAGTGCTTCTTCCTAATGAATTATATAAAAATTCTCTTAGTTAACATTAGTCAACGCTTTAACACAAACAAACAATTAATTTCATCAGTAATGCAACATATTAATCAGGTAATGTTTAATTGTTTTATTGTTAGTTAAACCTTTTTTAATTAAACTGATTAAGACAAATAATCTTTGTTTATTCCATTTAACAAGTAAATTTAAACACACAAAAAAATACTTACTATAAAATATAGTAAAATTTTGGTTTGTCAATTTAGGCTGAATACCAATTTTATTAGGTATGGATTATTAATATTAAAGTTTATGGTTAAATAATGTCATAAATTATGTCGGTTAACAGTTTACCCTACCCTTCCCTATCTCTTTAAGAAGTGCTGTGTTTAATAATATTAGATGCTATACAGCCACAGCTCTGCCATTATAAATAACTTCCATCTGTGTCTTCCTTTAGGTGCCCATAAATGACACAAATACATTATTTGTGGAGCAGACGATTGCCATCATGAAGAACCTTCTGGACAGCCACACAGAGGGCAGCTCTGAGCACCTTGGTCAGGCCAGCATTGAGACCATGATGCTCAATTTGGTCAGGTTAGACACGCTGAAGAATTTTTACTTCAGTACTCAACAGTTTAAACACAGTTTAGTGCTGTGACATTAAATCACTCATGCCATATCAATGTATGGTTACCGTTGAGTTGCTCTGAACATGTTGTTGAAACTGCTTTATTAACATTATTGCATGCACTGTTCAGCTTGTTTTGTCTTGATTTGTCTAATATAATTTTATTCCTATGAATTTTCCCACTGCCCCTACAGATATGTGCGCATTTTAGGAAATGGGGTTCATGCAATACAGATCAAGACTAAACTTTGTCAACTTGTTGAGGTTATGATGGAACGCAGAGATGATCTTTCCTTCTGCCAAGAGATGAAGTTTAGGTCAGTATTCTAGTATTCAGTTGAAAGCTTTTAAATGTGTTGTTTATGATCATCTCATTAGAGGATAAATAAAGTGTCGTTGATGTTACGTAATGCGATTATGAATTGTTCCATATATTTCACTCCAAGGAATAAGATGGTGGAGTACCTGACTGACTGGGTGATGGGCACCTCCAATCAAGCAGCAGATGATGATGTCAAATATCTTACACGGTACAGTTTCTGAATTTTAAATAATTTCTTTGTCATTTAAGCTTTTACTTTGACAGCTACACATAGTTTCTTCTGTGATTTTCCTGCGTAGGGACCTTGACCAGGCCAGTATGGAGGCGGTGGTGTCTCTGCTGGCTGGTTTACCACTACAGCCTGAGGAAGGAGATGGAGTGGAACTGATGGAGGCCAAGTCCCAGCTTTTTCTTAAGTAGGAATATAGTTTGCACTCTCTGTACCCGTTTATTTAGTCTCATTAGTGTGTTCTTGGTTACAGTGTGAACTATGATTTCAAGCTGCTTAAACCACAAATGAACTCCTGTAATCTAACGTTTATTTGTAGTCACTGTACACTTAGTTTTGTGGTACACATATTATATATAGATGAATGGAAATGTTTGTAGCTGGGTTGAATGTGTTGTCCTTTCCCTCAACTCTTTGCTCTTTTTCAGGTACTTTACTCTGTTTATGAACCTTCTGAACGACTGCAGTGAGGTTGAGGAAGATGGGCAGCAGGTGGGTGAAAGAAAGCGAGGCATGTCTCGCCGTCTCGCCTCACTACGCCACTGCACTGTACTTGCCATGTCCAACCTGCTCAACGCCAACGTGGACAGTGGCCTAATGCACTCTATAGGTCAGTGCTGACCGAAACTGCATGTCTTTCACATGAAATGTTTTAGTAAGGCTTGCATTTTATCAGTAATGTGATTGTGGAAAAAAAGCCCATTTTAGTTTGCAAAATAGGAAATTATACCCCTGACCACTGGTAATTGGATAAAACTCCCTAAATATGCAACATATAAGCTAGTTCGAAATGTGGTTGATTTTTGGGTTCTTTGCTGAGGGGGGGGGTAAGGAAGAAGCACACTTCAATCACATTGAAATGTGATTACAATTAGCATCAGTTTTGTTGTATGGAAGCAATTGGAAGGTTCCTTAGAAGTACTTCCTGTTCCAATTAAACTGCTAATTGGCAGACACTAGCGACTAGATGTAATGAGATTGTAAAATATAGCTTTACTCTGGACGTGTCACTTTGTTCTCTTGTGTATCCTCTTTGATAATTTAGCATTGTTAAAGACATCTTGATGGGTGTGTTACTGTTGGAGTGAGCTGCTGTGGAGAGGTTATGTTTATTATTATATAATGACGCTATAATGAACCATTTTGTTCTCTTATAATTTTTTGTCATTTCCTTTTTTTGTGTGAAATTTTTAAAACTCCTTTTTTTAATTTTTTTAAAACAAGTTATTTTCTTGTTTCTTTCTTCAGTATGTGATATTGGCAGTAGTTCTCTTAGCAATATCACTAGTGGTCACTGTTGGTGTAGCTGAGAGTCATTTCTGTCTATCTGCAGGGCTGGGCTACCATAAAGACTTGCAGACCAGGGCTACGTTCATGGAGGTTCTAACTAAGATCCTGCAGCAAGGCACAGAGTTTGACACCCTGGCTGAGACTGTTCTGGCCGACCGCTTTGAGAGGCTCGTGGAGCTGGTCACCATGATGGGGGACCAGGGGGAGCTTCCCATTGCCATGGCACTGGCCAATGTGGTGCCCTGCTCTCAGTGGGTATGTAATCACTAGATGCTACTTTGGGTCATTGGATACCAAGGTTGAAATGGATAGTAAGAGTTTGCTCGTGTTATCTGCAGGATGAGCTGGCCAGGGTGCTGGTGACGCTGTTCGACTCCAGGCACCTGCTCTACCAGCTGCTCTGGAATATGTTCTCCAAAGAGGTGGAGCTGGCTGACTCCATGCAGACTCTCTTCAGAGGAAACAGTCTGGCTAGCAAGATCATGACTTTCTGCTTCAAGGTAAATTGAAGCTAAGAAAATTGACAGACGAAGACACTTGCATAACAAGAACCGCATTAGATGTTTGAAAACTTATCACAGTTATTGTTTCAAAAACCTTGGACTTCTGTCCCTGGAATTCAGACTTGTGATATGTAGATCTTTGTCTAATTCTCATTACTGGTATTAGCTGTCTGTGTTGTATACCTTTAAGGCTGTCTTTTTATTTATTTATTTTTTTTAAGTCTGTTTTAATTGCATTTACACCACCATAATTTGAAGCAAGGAGCTAATCACTAACAACTTGGCAAGAGATGAAGCAGAATCCACTCCATACAATAAGGGCAATACACTATGTAAAGAAATATCCTTTTAAGTGTAAATGAGTATTAAGGACTGCAGTTGAGTACTAGGAATGTGAAATAAACAGTAGCGAGGAAGAAAGAAGAGGGAAGCAGGCAAAATTTACTTTAATGAAAATATTTTTGACCAGATGGAGCTAGTTCTACACTCAACTACACATTAAATAAGACTTCCTTTTTTATTTAATTATTTATTTTTTTGCTTCTGTGGAATTTCTACATGTACAGGATTGTTTTTGTTTTTGTTTTTAACTACAATTTTTCAACTCCGACATTTATTTTTGTTGTTGTTCGATGCTACGTTCATTTAAAAAAACTTGCACCGTACCAGTGTGTAAAATCTGTCATGACCAGTACGTGCGTTCCATCCTATTGAGTACCACTGAAGCTGGAGTTAAAGAGAGCTGGGATTCCACTCTCTACTCATAATCACTCCTGCAAACAGCTCCTAGTCTCTGCTGTACACGTCACGTTGTCCATCCAAGCAGTGCAGTTCATTGAGCTACAGTTGAACAGAGTTTACATTAATGTAATGAAAGTACTTCGGTGCAAAAGGTACAAATCAACAACAGCGAAGGATCTTGTAAAGACGCTGGTGGGGAAATGGTACAAAATATCTACGGTCCACTTCACAAAATAGATAGCACCATGAGGAAGGAAGATATACCGAAACAGTGTCTCAAGGCATCAGTTCAGGAAGTTAAAGCTTAGTCGCAAATAGTTCTTCCAAATAGACAACGAGACCAAGCATACTTCCAAATTCGTGGCAAAATGGCTGAAAGGCAACAAAGGCGGGTATTGGTGCGGCCAACACAAAGCCATGAACTGAATCCAATAATACATGTGTGGGCAAAACTCAAAAAGCATGTTTGAACAAGGATGCCTACAAACTTGCCTCAGATACACCCGTGTTGTCAGGAGGAAGGAGCTAAAATTCCAGTAACTTATTGTAAGAAGCTTGTGCAAGGACTGAAGCGATTTATCCAAGTCAAACAATTTAAATGCAATATTACCCAATACTAACAAAGTGTGTGTAAACTGGTAATGTGATGAAATAAATAAAAGTTTAAGTACCTTCTCTCTATTATAATTCTGACATTTATATTCTTAAAATAAAGTAGTGATGATGACTGACCTAAGACGGGTTCACTGGGATTAAATGTCAAGTATTGTGAAAGTTAAAGGTTAAATGAGTTAAAGGTTAATTTGCATAAAGTGTCTGTAAACTCCCGACTTCAACTGTATAAGGAAGGCTCTCTTTAAAGTCTGTCTTGTTTCCAGATTTGTTCATATCATCTCAGCTGTAAGGTCATCCAAATGAGTGCATTTTAAGATTTAGTATGCCCTTAAATAAAGAGTTCAAATTCTACAGCAATATAAGCTGCACTGTTGGGAAGGTCATTGAATTGAGTTTTAGGTCTCTTTAAGTAACAACTCCTATCAATTGAATAAGACTGAAGTGTTAAAATAGAAGAAGCCTTTATTTGTCACACATACTTTACAGCACATTGAAATTATTTTCTTTGCATATTCCAGCTTGTTAGGAAGCAGGAGTCAGATTATAGGATCAGTCATGTTATAGCGTCCCTGGAGCAGTGATGGTTAGTGGTCTTGCTCAAGGACTCAACAGTGGCACCTTGGCCCCAACCTTCTGATCCATCTCCCACATCCTTATCCATTCGAGCCAATGTAAATTGTACCAATGGATGAAAAGACAGGTCAATGTCATAGTAGAAAACTAGAGGGTTATTGCCACAATTTAACCAGTTATCTTTATTTTTGATATTTCATCCATCAAAACATGAATGGCTAACATCATATGGCTTAAACAGGAGTTCAGTGAACACTGAATAATGGAGACATGTACTTGCATTAAATGTGTAGATAATTCTGTCACACATATTCCAATGTGTACAATTTCAGTAATTGGTGTTCGTACACCTACTCGTCACTGCATAAAGTGTGTGCTCAACCATGACACTTAGCTTTTACTTATGCAGGTGTATGGGGCCGCTTATCTTCAGAAGCTGCTTGAGCCTCTGATGCGAGGTGTCATCACATCTCCTGAGTGGCAGCACATCAGCTTCGAGGTTGACCCCACCAGGTAGATCAGCGTTAGTTTTTATATAATTAAAAGTCTGCTGCTTTGTTTAAAAGATTGTGATTGTTCAGTGTGGCTCAATGAAATTAAACAGACGACACTATGAGGAGGCATGTTTTCATCTTTTTCTTGCATACTAATGATATAATTTTTATACACCTCATTAGTTTGTTATTTATATGAAATTTTATTTTAGACTAGAACCTACAGAAAACCTGGAGGAGAATCAGCGGAACCTGCTGCAGATCACAGACCGGTTCTTCCTGGCCATAATCAATTCCTCCAGCGAGTTTCCACCTCAGCTGCGAAGCGTATGTCACTGTTTATACCAGGTATGCTCTGCTCTGTCTTCACCCACGCTATTTGCCGAGCTACTTCACACTTGCTGCCCCATCCCTCTGCTACTAGATGCTCTCAAGATGGAGAGCATGCTTTAAAAAAAAAAACTGCACTAACTAAACCACTCACCAGGATATCCTGCCTCCATTTTATGCTACATTGTTTAAATGTCTTGGATAGTTTTTTTTTATGTTTGCATCACATTCTGTGGTTGTTAATAAGGGATGGGCTGCTCTATCTGTTAGATGTTGCTTTGAATGTTTGCACACAAATCAAGTCATCCTGATTTATTGCTGACTTTAGTATGATGGTGTTAAATAGAAATGCTAAAACCTGGCAAATATATAATGAAAATATTACTTGAAGCTCTTTAGTTCAAGGTGTAATAACATGATATAACTTTCAAAGCCTATAACTAAGCTGAAAACCTCCTCAGTGTAATTGCACTACAGTGAGATTAGTGTACATAGAGATTTGGCAGCACTGATGACATAATGTATTTCTTTACAGTTAGCGACCTGCTCTGTTATATCACAAATAAGACCAGTAATGGGGCCCCTCTTCCTCGGAAACATGTAACCATTTAACCTTGGTCTGTTGATATTTATAGTTAGACTCATATGTTTGATTTGGTTGAGACTGCAGGGGAAGTAAGCTGGCAGCGGTTCAAGTGCTGCATAGAGTGTGCAATGTGTGAAAAGTCTGAAAGCAGATGTTTGTGAGCAGGAAGGACTGTCTGAAGCCCCAACACCCACTGCCTGTTTCCTTTCTGTTTACACTGAGCATATTCCTCTCATCCAGTAGTCTCTCATCCACCCGTCTGCCACTCTATGCTTTCCATTCACCAACACCATCTATTTTATTAAGCTTGCATTTTCGAGAAAAGTTCAGTTCCACACATTGTGCTGTCTGCTCATTTTGTATTTAAAGATGATGTAATTCATATGTTTTAAATCTCTGGCGTTGTTTTTAGAGTTATACTATAGTAAAGTATTTTATGTCATAACTTTTGACCTGAGTAGATGGTAAGTAGTCAATGAAACCTTACCTTAAAACTTAGAGTAAAACCATAGCATCCTTGCAACTCACCCTGTGCTTCAGATATCTGAACCATAAAGCTCAGATGGAGATCTCTCCTGTATATGTTTGCATTATGGCTGTGTGCGCTGTGCTCAATGTTGTGTAGCCGCTGCTGTGACTTCTGTGCCCATCTCTGCCCTGTAGGCTACTTGCCACTCCCTACTGAATAAAGCCACTGTTAAAGAAAAAAAGGAAAACAAAAAATCCGTAAGTTTCCCAGAACTTTATTTTTTTTTCTAGCCACCATTTTGTTTTTTGTTTTCTTGAATTCATTCTGGAAATCAGCAGTTTATATTGTTTGTTTTTTGTTTTGTTTTTTTGGCTTTTTTGCCTCAAAACATGTTCATAAGCAACATGGGCCTACTAACCTCTTACTAACTCCAAAGTCATGGTTGAAACAGCATAGCTGTTTGGATCACCAGTATCCTGATCCCTTCAGGCCTGGTTTGGGACAGTGAGAGGGCCGGCTGTGTGGTGGGCCACTGGGATTGGTCAAGCTTTTCCTTTTGTCTAAATATAGATGAGGATGACCCTTGACTGGATATTCTCCATAACATAGGAGCCGCAACCTCTGCCATGGAGATCTTTGCACACCAGGAGTATAAATAAGGATTAAACCAGATTGCCCAAACGCCCTGTTTTTTTATTTACTTCAGTAAAATCTCCCTTAGCTGACATTGTAAACTGATTTGAATATGGCTTTAACCTTCCTATTTTTATTTCTGTCTGTTAAATATAAGCCATGTTTTTAAAGAAGCTGGTTAATGACCTTATACTTGGTGTGCAATAAAATAATTTTAAAATGCATGTGCTTTTGTGTTGGTAAACTGGGCTTGGATCAGCAGTTTCACTAGTTGGACACTGCATGAGCTATATTGGTGTATTAAATATGCTTTGTGGGGGTGGGGGTGTGTGTGTTTTCACCATCCACTTTATTAGTTACACTTGCACGTTCATGTAATTATCTAATCAGCTAATCATGTTTGAGTAGCACAAACAAATCAGGAAATTACAGCTCAAGAGGTTTGCGTAATGTTCACATCAAATGTCAGAATAAAGAAAAAGCGTGAGCTCTGTGACTTCGATTGTGGCATAGATGTTGGTATTTTCACAGACGGAAAGTCTCCAGAGTTTACACAGATTTGTGTGGAAAAACGAAAAACATTGAGTGACTGACAGTAGGTGGAAGATTGGTTCGAACTGCCAGGAAGGATACAGTTATTCATAATCACTTGTCACAACTGTAGTGAGTAGAAATGCACAAAACATCGACCTTGTGCAAGAATCTCCATGGCAGAGATAGCATGGGCTACAACAGCAGAAGTTAAGATGAGAATCCACTCCTGTCAGCCAAGAACAGGAATCTGGGGGCATCATGAGCACCAACTCACCAAAACACACAGTTGAAGATGTAGTTCCTACACACACACACACACACACACACACACACACCACTCTGTGTAAATTTAAGAGACTGTTTATGTATAACTCCCTGCAGAATACTCAAACCAGCTTGCCCATGTCACGATCAGAGTCGCAGAGATCACACTTTTCTCATTGTGATATTTGGAGTGAACTTTTAACTGAAACAAATGACATGTACTGTATCTGCAATTTTTTTGGCATGATAGTGCTACAACGTGATTGGGTGATTTAGATAACTGTATAAAGCCACAGGTGTTTCTAATAAAGGTCATGGGCAAAAAACTTGTGTGTACCTATCCTGTATGTGATTATATTTTTAATTATGTATACATTGTCTTTTTATGTGAATTAGATTTTCTAGTCACATGGAAAAAAGATTGCATGAATGTTTCACACTCTCATACATGCATTTGTTGTCAATGGTTGATTTACCATGCTTACGTAATTCTCAACCACATCTATTGATTTTAAAAGGTTTTAATTTGAGTATATAACTTCTCTATATACTGAAACATGTATAAAAAAAATTATGTGATGTAAGATAATTTATTTCATGTCATCTGCATGTTTAAAACACACAAAACTTTATGCCATATCTCATAAATCTGAAATATTTTTAACAGAAAAATGTTTGCCATGTAGTTGGGAGAGTAAGAGTTTGAACCCTGATGATGCCACAGCCATCAATCACTGGGAGCCAATGGAAAAAAACAAGTGACCATACTTTCAGTCCTTTGTCAGCCATAGTCACCTTAGACCTTCCGATTTTGTAATGCAGTGATTTGAAAGGATGTGGTTGGGTGCTTTACTTATTTCATAAGAAGCACCTGCCCAGAGTATTGCCCTTACCCTCCCTGGATGGTGGCTGTTGTATGATGGAGGAGAGTTGGCTGACGGGTGGCATTTGGCATGTGAACAAATTATCAGGAAATAGACAGAGGGAGAACTATGGGGCATACATTTTGTCTTTAGTGTAAGCAATTGTAAAATAATCATGGTGCACTAATTAGATATTCAATTTGATTGGTATGTGGAATTTTAGTTGTACTTAGTCAGGAAGTCTTGTTTTTTATATATTTAT
>JAOVVB010000010.1:13191589-13213655 GCA_028570985.1 Heterobranchus longifilis | reverse complement strand
GTTTCCTCCCACAGTCCAAAGATATGCAGGTTAGGCTAATTGGTGTTCCCAAATTGCCCGTAGTGTGTGAGTGTGTGCCCTGCAATGGATTGGGTGTACCCTGCCTCATGCCCTCAGGATAGGGTCCAGGTCCCTGCGACCCTGAATACAGGATAAAGCGGTATAGACGATGAGTGAGTGGGCAACCAAATGCAAATTCAACAGTTGAAATCAACTCTTTTTTTTTTTTTTACTTCAATTTGTTATGAAAGATCTAATTACTTAAAAATGGGATTTTGTAAAAAGAAAAATGGCTGTAATTCTAAAATGCTTAATTTAATATTCTGTTGAAGCCCTTAAATTAAAGCAAAGTCTATACTTTTAAAACCACTGAGGTGGTGTAAAGAGGCCAAAAAATCAGAAATTGTGTGACTGTAAGAAAATTATGGATTATAATCCATATTATAAACGTGATGCTGAAGGATGAGTGAAAAATGTAATCACTCAGATTTTTTTGTTTCTTTGTTTTCTGAAGTGTTCTATAGAAAATCTTCTGCATGGAAACAAAGGCATGCAACAAAATGAAGAGACTGTAAAGACGGAACAAATCTGCACGCAGAAGCACAGGGAGGTCGGTAGCTTTTTATGAAGTAAGTTGTCGGAGCGTTTAGAAAGAAAACAGGGAAGAAAAATGAGGATGGCCTTATGAAAAGCAACAACACAAAAAACAATAGATCTTCTATGGTTAAGATGATTGATTGTGTTCTTTAGTAGTTACTGAAAGTCTTTTTTCAGGACGTGAACAGTTGGAGCCATGAATGTGATTATTGTCAGAAATGTTTTGATCTTGATGGCTTTAATAAACAAAACTATTGTTAAATGACATGGCAAATCTTGGAATAATCATGAATGGGGTATGTTGGTGAAGAAAGGTAACGAGATGGTCTACCCGTGAGAGAAAGCTCCATGCTGGAGTGCTCTCATAGCCATGCAAGATGTTAAGGCAATGAGGGAGGCACAGAAACCACACGCTGACTGCACTGTGCCTGAACAGAACACATGGCTGGAGGTTAGTGTGAACATTAAACTGTATGTGCATGGAGCATTGTCTGAAAAGTAATTCATTTGCTTTTGAGGAAATAAAAGGATTTAGTTAGTCAGGGATTTACTTTTGCAGCAACTTCCCGTGCTGTTCATAAAGAACAGGTTAAAATACAGTACTGTACCAGCAAAAAGTCTGGACAGACCTTCTAACTCAACGTTTTTTGCTCAGGTTTATTTTGTACATTTTAGAACAATACTGGAGGTTTTAAAACTATGAAATAACATAAAATTATGAAATTAAACAACAACAATCAATTTTTTATTTTAAGACTTAGAGCTCTACTTTTCTGGAATAGTTCATTTAGAGTTACCAGCCTCAAAAATCACCAATTAGCAGCACCTCAGATTAGAGCCGTTATGAAGGCTTTACAGAGAATAGGTAGCAGCCACATCTCAATATCAACTGTTCAAATAAGATTATTGCATATTTTGGATGCCTTCAGCATTTAAAATGTAGAAAGAAATAAAAATCAGGAAAGACCATGAAATAAGAAGGTGTATCCAAACTTTTTACTGGTAGTGTAGATAGTAACTTATTTTTATAGAATATCGAGTTACAACAGAAGATTTTGTTTTGCAGGATTCCAAAGCAAAACAAAACTGTACATTTTGCATTAATTAGTTCCTTTTTTTAATTACTTCCACTTAAATAATGATAATATGTAGCAATTATAATTCTATAATAATTTGACTTTTAGTCTTTCAGTCACACACCGAAAAGATAGAACTTAAGTTGCCAGTCGCATTTGACCTTTTGCTTTGAACAGCAGGCATTTCAGTGATTATCTTATTGTGTAATTTACAGATTGAGTTTAATTGTCACCTCTGACAATTTACTCTGTAACTAAGTATAAACCAAGTGAAATTCTTGTGTGCAGAAAACACAAGAATCAACAAAAGTAAAAGAAATTAGTAAAATAATAAGATGGAAGTGCAAAAGTGATGCAGTAAAAAAATTATACGGTGCAAAATATTGTTTGTGTGATTTAAAAGTAAAACATTTGCTTAGTAAAAATGAAAAAGATCCTCCCTGGTATGATTGGCTGTGGTTAAGCAGTCAGACTGATTGTGGAATAAAACTGTCCAAATCTGTTAGTGTGTGCACCGAGCTACTTATTGTAAAAGTGGTAGCGAGAAAACACTTTGGCTTGAGTGGCTATGGTCTTTTATGATTCTCAAAGCTCTCCTTATGCATCTGTTAGTGGAGATGTCTTAGGGGGAGGAAAGCTCACGTCCAGTGATGCCCCGAGCCAGCTGTACAACCCCCTGCAAAGTTCTGCGCTCAGGAATAGTGCAGTTCCCAAACCAACAAGTGATGTTGCAAGTCAGGATGCTATTGATGGTACTGTTGAAGAAGTTACCATAGAAGCCACCATAGATGGTATAGGCGTTGTTGTGCCTTCTTCACCACAGCTCCGGTGTGTGTGTCTTCAGAGATGTGAACCCCAAGCAATATGACCACAGTGTCAAAAATAGTTATAGAGTGAGTTTAATGGAGAGGAACAGCTGGGGCCCATCCTTGCCTCCTGTTGCATGTCAGTCAGAAAACTGGAAATCCAATTGCCCCTAGGCCCAGTTCTCTGAGTTTAGAGTCCAGTTTAGAGACACAATTTACTATGGTATTCAACGCCGTACTGCACTCTAAAAAAATTACATCCTCACATTTAGCAGACGCTCTTATCCAGAGTGACTTACATTTTTATCTCTTTACACATCTCAGCAGTTGAGGGCCTTGATCAAGGGCCCAACAGTGGCAACTTGGTGGTTGTGGGGTTTGAACCTGGGATCTTCCGAACCATAGTCCAATGCCTTAACCACTGAGCTACCCCTGCCCATGTATACCAAAAAGGGATACATTGGTATCCCTTTGCTCTAGGTGAATTAGGACAATATGTAGTGCAATCGAAATGGCATTATCCATTGATCTATATTGGCGGTGAATTGAAACAGGCCTATGGTAGGTGGGAACATGGAGCATTTAATGTGTTTGATGAATCTCTCGAAGCACTTACTGATTATGGGATCGGCAATGGGGCAGAAGCCGTTTAGACCTGTCACAGTGTTGTGTTTGTGTATAGGCACAATGATTGACTTTTACAAATCAGTAAACATAGTTAGGAAGTTATTAAAAAGTACAAAATTACATGCTATGTTAACACATGCAACTTCAGCATGTAAGGAACATACAGTAAGACAAGACTGTGCTGATGTATGAAATTTAACACATAATGGTTTCATGTGATGGCATGACACAGTGATCTGTAACAGTGAATTCAATGCTTAAATCTAACAAAAATACACTGTTTAAAGGACTTCAAGTAGACAAAAACCTTGAAAAGCCTAACAATTTACCTCACTAGACAAAACATTGAGGAGAGCTTTGCTATATACAGGGTGACCCAAAAGTCTGGATTCACAGGCATTTTTTCCTTATATAATTTGATATTTTTCTTTTTGTTTCGGATCAAATATGGCTTCAAAATAAACAATAAGAGACAGAACAGAATGCATTATCATGTACAAAAGACAAAAATAATTGGATCCAGACTTTTATGCCACTCTGTATAAAGAACTTTATTTTTTAGTTAAGTCACTTAACAAGTTGTAAAAGCAATTAGAGGGTTTCGCAACACATTAGTAAAAAGAAAGAGATTAAAATAAGCATTTGCTTTCTTGCCCGTGCATCGATTCTATTTCTGCCAACCTGTATAAAGATCAACGCCCCCCCTCCCTTTTTTTTATAGTTTTCTTAAGGTCGCTAGACAATATTTAAAAGTAAATGCATGGGTTATGCAACACATTAATGTGATGAAACAAATGAAAATGAGCCTTAGGACCTAATTTAGGCTTTGGAGACATGTGTCCAAAATCAGTTGCGTGGTATTGTATTGTTTTTAACATTTTAAACATTTTTCCATTTAACATTCAGGGGATTTGGCATTTGTCTTAACAGTAAAGTATGACCAAGCCAATATATGAAGAGCTGAAAGTATATTAAATATATTTACTCATCTTTTATTAAACATCTCATAAACATAACTTATGGAGAACATGCTTTATTTTTCCAAAATTGTACATGTCATAAAAACTAAATAAAAAACACTGTACAAAACACATGCAATGTTTCTTACCTTTTCTCTCTTAACTTCTGAATGTACTCAAACTTAGAAGTCAACTTCCCATTAGATGTTATTACAGCCTTGAATGAGATCAAAATGAGATTAAGATATGATTACAGTATATGTTTAGAAATGTATTTAGAGTCTTAATCCTGCTAGTAACTCAAAAAAGACACTAGAAAAACTTTTGCACTCAGACTAGAAGGCTCAGGCAAAGCAGTCACAAAGTAGCCACATAAGTATGCAATGCTGGATATGCAAATTCACATATGAACATAAAGCTGGATAAAAGGACATGGGGACACATCTTACAGACTTACATCTCTGACTTGTGGAGAGAAATTCTCTTCATCCAGTGCTTTTGTTGCATCTGACTGAAGCTTAGGATATAATGCAAACACAAATTTAACTGGTCATCAGCAAATAATTAACACAATACAGTTAACAGTTCAACTGACTAAACCAAACCCTCTCACATTCAGTGCAGTCTCCTCCAAACGAAAACCAAACTGATAAAGAAATGGCTTAGTACTTACCCCAAAGTGCTAGTTCTTACCATTTCCCAAATGTAGGGGAACAAGCGAGTGCCAAAATATTCAGTAGCCTCAATGGGAAGTTGGGCTGGCAAGTTATCAATAGAGCACATGAGAATGCCGTTTCCTTCCACACTATAAAGAAGAGAAAGAAAACAATGTGCTCTCTGAGGAAGATTTATATCTTCCTCTTGTTTCTGAACAGTATTAAGTCACACTCATACCTATCGTGGTCTATGTGCTGGTTGGGGTCATACATACAAAAAGGCTTCTCAATAGTGGTACACTCTGTCATGAACTCAATGGAACCGTCTGTATCTGCAGAAATGTCACAGATCGCCAAGAACCTGACAAGGATCGATAAAGAAAAGAGAAATAAAAATATTTTTTTACATTGGTTTACTAAATCTCATTGCAACTACAACATTCATTAAGTTGACCTGTTTTATATTTAAAGTAAAAATATTTAGCTCTTAACTGAAACCCATAATCAAAATAATATGATCATATCTTTCCAGAAAACAAAGAACTTCCCGCTTTTCTCTTTCAGGAAATGCATAAGAAATACTGTACCAAAACAGGCTACCAGGAAAACAGGAAATGGAAATACATATCAATTAATGAGAAAATATAAACACTTATTCACTAATTTCAGTATCATCAGTTGGTCTGGGTTCAGTTGCTGTCACTGTAAGAAGATTTGAGTGTGAAAGAGGAAGAGTTTCTTCACTAGAAGAGAGCTGACTGAGAACTGTCTCTGGGAAATTGCAGGTATCAGGAATGATTATGAAAATTGTGCAACTAAAACTCAGAAGTGGACAGGACACAATGCGATTGACAGACTGTCAAAGTCCAAGGCCATTTTAAAAGGCCAAACATTAAACCAAGGCATCATTAAACATTAAAATTTGAGTTTAGTTCCAGGGAACTCATTAGTTATGACCTTGAGGTGAAAACATGCTTTATTGGGATATAAAAATAAGTTTCAAATGTGCAGTCAACATCATTTATATAGCATCTTTCAAAACAAATCATTTACAAGGTGCTGTACAACAGAATGCAAGATTAATAGAATAACAAACTAATGGAACGTCACAACGAGCAAGAAGAACACTAAGTTCTCAAGATCCCTGAAGGTTAAAAACTAAGAAAAATGTGTACATTTAGTGTAAGGAGACTGGTCCACAGTTTCTGAGCCACCACAGCAAGTGCTTGATAGTTTTATATTTTAAATATATATATATAAAAATATATACATATATTTTATCTATTTCGATTGGAAGCTCTGAGTACACAAGCCGTTCAATGGGGCAATAGTAGATAAGCAAGATACTGAGGGGACATACTGCGAAGGATCTTGGAGACCAAAACAAGTCTGAAGCTAACTGGTAGCCAGGGCAAGGAACACAAGTACAAGTTACAAAGTCCCTGTGCTGTCTATTACCATGGAAAAAACAAACAAAAACAAAAAAACCCACAGAAAGTACTGATGGTTATTGATACACACTAATCAGGTAATAAATTAAATCTACATAAGCCATTAAAATATAAAGTGGACTAAAGGAAATTCTAACAATATGCAACAAATGCTCATGTATTATGAAGATTTTTTGTTAGAACGATACATAAAGATAATTTTATTATTCTTGCTTTTGTCTCCTTGTTTAGTTTGGTTGTGCTTAGTTTGATTGATGTTTTAGATAAAAATGTGAGTCAAACTAAGCACAACCTAAATTGTAAGGCTAAAAATTGACAGGAGACAAAAGCGAGAATAAGACTTAGTACACATTATTTAGAACCTAACATCTTGTGAGAAACAAATCACACCACAAAATGATGGACTGTACCCAAGGAAAACTAATGACATTGAACAAACACTCACTTGTGTGGCAGGGTGGGCCAGCCTTCTATCACTGCGGCTAAAGATTTTGAAGGTCTCATCAGCTTCTGCGCATCCAGTCGTCGCAGCAGCCTCGGCGTGTGTGGATCCCAGTAGATGCCGTTTATCAGACAGGTTGTGTAAGGTGCTACCTTTAAACACAATGTCTGAGTTTCTTTTACTGTTGTCAATTTCCTTCTCATGTTGCTCATATTTAAATTCTTTTCTGATACTGGAAACAGCTAATGGGCTAACTCCTGTGAACAACAGCCTCATTAAATGAGTTGTATGCACCCTAGTACTCTGTGTGGCATCACCAGCTTCCTATGACATATGACACTGTACCCTTCTGCTTTTCCAACAAGTAATGGCGGGGCACACTGGCAATCGATAGATTTCTTGTAGAGATGCTATGTTTTGAATAGGAAAAAGTAATTTCCCTGTGTAATGTGTTTGGTGTACTGTATATGATCACCTGAGACTTAGCCATTTCAAGTATTGTTACACATTAAATATTATACTGTTTGTTTTTCATAAGCAAGAGACAAAATTTGCTACATATTATGTGCTGAGCTTTGGCTTTATGGAGTTTATGTGATTATGGTTAAATGCATTAATCAATATATGCATGCACTTACAAAATAAAATTTGCATCTGAAACCTTTGAAAATCTGCCAGAATTTTGTCCTATTCAGAATTTACCTAAGCTTTCATGTAAAGATATATTGGAGTAAGTATTTTTTTAAGAGAATTAAAAGCTGATGGAGAATGATTTATACCTACATGTTTGTGGATACCAAATTATTGCAATGGGGAGAAAGCAAAGAAATTAAGCACAATCTGACATTGTTTTAAGTACTTGTATTCATCATACGGTTTGTAAACTATTATTTAAGATTCATCAAAATACATATGAAGAAACACACATTTTTGATATTTGTATATCTGTTGTACTCACGCTAGTTCTGAAGTGAGAGGTGTAACGTTCAGGATGGTGTTCATACTCGAAAGGATCATAAACCCCATCACTTTTTCTAATTAAATGGTGGTGCCTGCTGATCACTGTACCATACACTTTCGTCAAGTCTGTTGAAACACCCATAATAAACCCAGGTTATTTTCAACAAACAATATAAAGTAAAAGTGAAAGATATTATACCATATTACACAGACAGTATCACAGACTGTATTCTACATTGCATGCTGGAAGGAGTACCTCCTGATTCTGAAACCTCTTTCAGTTCATGTGGCTCCACAAATTCACATGGAAGCTCATTGAAAATGTCTTGTGCCCCCTACAGAGATAAATTAAAGTGAAGGTACATAACAAATGACATACTTTTTTAATGTGATTCCATAAGATAATTGTACTTAATAATAATAATTAATTAATACGTACCTTAGATACATTGCCTGTGCCAGTAAACACAAAAGTGAGTGGACCGATGGACTTAGGCATAAGGCCCAGTGAGATCTCATACCCACAATCCCTTACTGCTTGTATGGCTTGACTGACATTTCTGTAATTGTGTGCCATTCCGATATGCTGTTATGTAAGCAAGGAAAAAAGTTTTATTGGTAATGAAATTATTACTGATCAAGTGTTAAATATATTGTGTTTAACAGAAATCCTTGCTGATACGGCTATATACATCAGTCTCTCCTAACTGGCAGAGGATGGGGTGTAGCAGTTATTTATAATAATAATTTATAATAAGTGAAAATATAGCCATATTCCCATGGACTTTAGTTATCTTGAAAATTAGAACATAAATTGTGTTAAACTAAATTGTACGATATTATCACGATATGCAGATGCCGATTCTGTTTATATTGTGATTGTGTATCACAATTTTATAAATATCCTGATTCAATATCATTTTAAAAAAAAAATCTTATAATTATAAACAAACTTAGCAAATAATTACCACACAGGATGCTGTGCTGTGTGAATAGTTCAGAGTGGAACAAAATTAAAACTTAAAATCTATCTAAAAGAAATCTATGTTGGAGGCACCGTGGCAGTAAATAAAATATAATGTGAAATAATCACGACAGGTAACTGAATTAATTTTTTCCCATCTCTACCAAATTTCTATTATTTCAAACAATGTAAAAAGGAGAAAATCTCCTAGTGAAGCCATATCAATGTATCTCCCCACCCTTAGATAAAAAAAATAATCCCAGATTCCTATTTAGCAGTATAACAAAATGCCTCCCCTTCTAAAAATCATAAATTTTTCCCTTAGCACTGGCTGTATACCTAAATCCACTAAACTGGAAGTTATCATATTAACATGACCCCTGTAACCTGTCCAACTGTAGCCCAATATCAAACCTTTCTTTTTATCTCCAAGATCTTATTTTCATAACTACATGGTAATAACATTCATGATATGGATTTAGGCCTCATCATAGCACAGTAATAGCGCTCAGTTAAGTGTGAAATGTCCTACTACTGACCTCTGACACCACTGCTTTTGATAAAACTGATCATATTACTCTCCTTCAAAGACTCGGAAATGTTGTAGGAAATAAGGGAACATATTTCTCATAGTTAAGGTCTTATTTGAGAACAGAAGTAGATCTTGAGGATCGATGAGCAACAAATAAATCTCTCTCTCTCTATCCTCTCCTTACTCACTACATATAAGTACATTACACTACATCTCACTCCTGAGATGCCAGGGCTCCCAATTAAAGATGCACTGATGCACAATTTTCCTGGTCAATTTCCCTTTTTTTTTAAAAAAAGGGTGAAAGCAGAACGATTAACTAGCATTGTTATTATTGATGCGAGAGGCATGAGAAAAATGTACATGTATATAAAGTGGATAAGATGTTTGGATGTCCTCTGATCATTCTGTAGTTAATTAAACTAAAAGTGTTGAAGCATAAAGCATTTCACAGATAAAAGAGATCCATACCATAAAGGGAGTGTGGTGTCCAAGGGCCAAGAATCGGAGACCCAGCCCATGTAAAATGTTAATCATTCCTGTATGAATGGAGAAAATTAGCATTTGAGCCTGTACCAAAGCTTGTCCAAAACCGATATTTAGCAACTGACCATTTTCTCAATATTCAGTACTGTAGAATCTAAGTTACACAACATTTACAATATGATAAACCACATCTAGATTGAGCAATTTCATATGAAATTTTTTAAAATAAAGAAAATCTCAATTTTTCTAAAATGAAGAAAAAGCTTACATTAAAACATAAAAAAAAAATTATTACCAGCAACACCAGCCCATTGTCCAAACGCAACAATTCGGAATCCATTTTCGTCAACCATTTTCTCATAGTCAATCAGCCGAACTTCCTGGAAAGAGCAAAATGTTGACTTAGGAAACTAAACTTGTGAAACATCAGTTTGCACAGAAATATTTGTGCATCTTTATCAAAATAATGTTCTGTGTATTTTTTTCGTAGGTGCTTTGTTTAGCAGTTGTACCTCTAGCACTGGGGTGTCAAACTGGATCCAGTTTGCCAAGTGGGTGCAGGCTCTCATTCCAACCAAGCAGAAGCCACACCTGTTTAAATAGTTATTCTTGGTTTTCAACAGACTATCAGATGTAGTTCTGCTTAGTTGGAATGAAAGCCTGCAACCACATGGCAAACTGGAGCCAGTTTGACAACCCTGCATTATAATATAAAAGTTTACATAACTACATGGAAAGAAGCTGTTGCAAAAAAACAAACAAACAAATGATCATTGATCATTAAATACATTTACCTTTTTCAGTAGGTCATCTAGAAGACCCATGTTAGCCTCCTGGGCTTTGATGGTATGGGAAAAGAAAGCATAGGTTTTTTGTGGAATGACCTTTTCTTCTGGTGGCCTCTTCACACCGACGATGAGAGAAGCCTCAGATATGTCCTCCTGTATAATGGCTCCTGCTTTCTCATAGAACTGAAAAATACATAAGTGTGATTCCATATATTGCTTGTTTTCTTATATTAACTGAGGAAGCCATTTAACTTGACTGAACAAGCATCACAACTGTTGTACATAACTGGCACAAACACAAAATCCCTCTTTTTAATACCTAGCTTTTCTTGATTTTAAATAGCAAAACATTTGCCTAAATCTAAATTTCTATGTGCTGTTTAATATTTTAAACAAGGGCAAGGGAAAACCTGGTCACATGGACAAATTGTGACTGCCCTCCCAAATTGTGACATTCCTGAACTGAAACTGGTGTCTTTCTTGCACAAACCTCTCCACCAGTGATAAGATCTAGCATTTTAATGCCTGAAAAACAAGAAGTGAAAAAAGGAGAAAAAACCCATTTGCAGATTTCGGTTCTCCCTACCTTCCTTAACGTTTATTAGGTCATTGAAAAATAATAATGTGAGTGTTACAAACATTTCCACGGCAAGAATCTGATTACAAAAAAACTAAGTTAATAGTAAGCTATTAATGAGCTACTGTAATACCTGTGTCACTATGGCGCATAACTAATTTATCAACTTGTAAGAAAAGTAGCCTAAATGAAACAAAACAAGAAAAGAATTACACCAGGACAAAGGGGTATCCCAAACACAATTAAAGTTCATAAAACATCAGGACAAACAGAAAACCGCTGGTCCTAGGACTGTGCTATCATCAAACAAAGAAGGTTTACTGATCAGCTGATCAGGCCACACGATTACTCACTCTATTGTGGATGGCTCGTCTGTTGGAGGGCTGCACCAGCACTTTGTGGCCTGCTGCAGTGATTTCCTTCACATGTTGTGGGGCAAGAGGGGCCCGTCTCTCCCACACATTAACGTCCTCCCGTCGGATAGCCATCACAGTCTTGTGATGACTCATCCTCCACTGGCTGCACACACAGCCATTCATCCTCCTGCTCTGGCCTCGAACAAGTCGCAGCATGGCTCACACAGGCTTTACTGCAACGATACGACTGCACAGTTGCAGAGAGGTTAGCAAGAGCCACGGTCTGAGCATATACAAAAACTTTCTCAATCATTTCACACACAGATAGTATGTAGGTTTTGTTTTGGCAGGAAGAAGACTGCAGTTGAACACAAAAAGACAACAAGTATCATAAATACTGCATACATATGGATGAAGGGGTGACAGAATTGGCTTATTAAACAAACAAACAAATGTATATTAAAGAATATACTAATATATATATATATATATATATATATATATATGAATTGCCAATACATGACAATCACTTTCCTGTCCTCCCTCTGTTGGTGCTAACAGCTACATTTTATTTGGAATGTTGTCTAATTTTTGGGCCAGAAGAATGTAAACACAAACCTTGCCAGAAAAGCCTAGCAAGATCCAACGCTTGGCAATACTGTAAATCACGGTTCTCCTGAAGCACGTCTCGAATGACATGATTATTGAAGGTGTAAGAAATTGTACCTTTAAAATATTAACTCCTTATGACAATCTTCTTCTTCTTCCTGCTGTTCACATTAAGGGTCACCCTAGTGGATCGCCTGATCGGCATATCTGAATTGGCACAGGTTTTACGCTCTTCCACTTTTTTTTTCTTACCTGGGCTTTGGGGCTGAGACAAAGAGTGCTCCCTATTAGGGATCCCAAAAAAGTGTTTTATGAATCTTTTTCTTGTGTGTGTGTGTGTGTGTGTGTTTTTTAGCTCTAGTTAATAAAAGAAGATGACAGAAAAAAAGCAGTGGAGTTATTTATTCAAACAGTCCAGAAAAAGGCTAGCTATTTTATTCCTCTCCACTGGGAACACTTATGTGCTGTCTTGCTACTTGGCCATGATCTTGGTTTCACTAAATGTTAATTAGCTAGCTATAGTAGGCTCTTTCTCCACTGCATTACCATCGACTCTATTGCAAGACGTGTTGTAGCTCTTCTCGCTGAAATACCCGACATGTTTAAGATATGATACCTCTTATTTCACCTAACTTAGTAGTGCACTGTGGGGAAATGGAAACACACACTCTTTCTTTTTTCTCTCTCTCTCTCTCACACACACACACACACACCACTGACCTGTCTGTCGGATTACTGCCTGGGTGTAATAGCAGCTCTGGAGCGCACTGTTTCTGCACTAGAATTGTTCCTGCCTGTTAAAAGAGACTCAAGCCCCGGCTCTGTCCAAAATAGCAGCTAGGACGTTACACAATTTCGGGCGACGTCCTCTGACTTGCCTCGTACGTACCACCAATCCCAGAGCTGAACTCGGATCAGCCTCCTTCCGTGTCCTTGACGTAAGCGTCGCATTTTTATGACTTCACCTTCTGGACCAGGAACATTTGTGTGTACAGTACTCTGCTTCCTACAGCATAGACATGTGTCGCTCTTTATCTCAAGTACGTATGCCTACAGATAGTGAAGAAAGCTTGTTTCCCCCTCTCCCCATAGTATATACTCATGTAATTATATATACATATACATAAATATAACTCACTCACTCATTAATCGTCTAAACACCTTTATCCAGTATACAGGGTCTCGGGGGACCTGGAGCCTATCCCAGGAGACTTAGAGAACAAGGCGGGGTACATCTTGGATGGGGTTCCAATCCACACACTCACATGCTCATTCACACACTACAGGCTGTGGACTGTGGGAGGAAACCAGAGTACCCGGAGGAAACCCACGAAACGTGGGGAGAACATGCTAACTTTACGCACACAGACCCAAGACCCGAGGAATTGAACCCAGACCCTGGAGGTACTAGGTGCTAACCACTCCGCCACCCAGCCGCCACAAATAAAAGCTGCGATTTTGTATTTTGTAATGTATATGTTCCCCGAAGGATAGAGACAACATACAAGCGCACAGGGGCATGGTGTGTGGAATTTCCATGTGCTTTGAGTCGTACAGTCCAAAGACGTGTTGTAAGCTGATCGGCATCTCTTAATTGCCTGTAGTGTATTACTGTGTGTAAAAGTAAGTGCACGCTCTTGTCCAAGTTTCCCTCATTTCATACAATTGTCTTTGACTGGGTGTATGTGATTTTGTCATGTCCCACCTGCTGCTCTAAGGAATGCAATAAGTGGTTAAATAACCTAAAAATGAAATACTTTTCATTATTGTCCTCAATAAATTATTTAATAAAACAAGTCATTTTGATTTTAGATTTCTTTTTCATAGTAATAATACATCTACTACTACTATTACTACTACTACTATAATAATAATGAATAATAATAATAATAATAATAATACGTGTATAACGTGACCCTGAAATTGATGCTCACCGTTACAATGAAATATTAATAAATGTAAAACTTTAAGACATGTAACCTATATTTGATAAACAGTGCACAGTCACCTTTAACAGTGAATCACTTTGCTAACTGAAGGTCCACCATGCATGCTAACTTGGTCTATCAGTCTTTCCAGGACAGGGTGGACATGTGCATTTTTTTTTTTGCCACATTTTGGACTGATTTTATTATTAATATAAGACTTTTTACAGAAACTAAAAATATATTGTTGAGAAGGGAGCAATATATATTTCTGAAAATGTATAGCCTACTTTATAATCACTATGCGATGGAAATGTATTTAGGTTACGTTTTCCGTGACAGGATGGACATATTTTGCACGCTTTGTCTGCAGGCCGTTTATTTATTAAAAAAAAAAAAAAAAAAGTACTGGAGCTTGACCAATATGTATTTCTAATGGCCTAGGGCTAGTCAATAAGGTTAATATGAAGGTTTTTAAAATGATCTTTTATTATCATGATTTATTAAATTAATTAATTCATTATTAATTATACTGAAAGGCACTTTATAGTGATGTTGACCCTTATATGTTAATAACAGAATAAGACAGAAGCTGACGGGTGCTAAACACATTCCTTCTCTGTCCGCTTTAATTGGAACACCTGCACGTACATGCAGTTAATCAATCAACCAATTATGTGGCAGCAGCGCATAAATCATGCGGATACAGGTCGCAAATCTCAGTGACTTTGACAGCGGCATGATTATTGGTGCCAGACAGGCTAATATGAGTATTCCAGAAGAGTGCTGATCTCCTGGGATTTTCACACATAACAGTCCCTAGGCTTCACCGAATGGTGCGAAAAACAAAGGGTGGTACAGAATTGTATGGGCCTATTAGTATGAAAATGCATTTTCTTTTTCTATTTTTTTTTTTTTACAGAATTCTCAAAATGCACAACACATGAAACCTCGAAGCAGATATGAAACCGACAACAGCAGGACATTACATTGGGCTTACAGCGATATCGGATAACTGAAGATTTGAACTAAAGCCTAATCTCTTCATCTGTAGCTTTAACATTGTAACCAAACGTAAGTATTCTGTTGCAACCTGATTGGGGAAAAAAGATTAAAATATTAGACTACGCTATATTAAGCGGTGCAATTGGCATATTGAGGTTTACAGTTAACGTTCCTGTTTTTGTGTGTGTGAAAAGCTTATAACTAACATATAAACGGAAAAACTCCACTCCTTGAACTTCAAGTCACTTTTGCTACAGTAGGAACAGGCTGGCGTGAAGCAGATAGCATTCTCCACAAGGGGGTGTCTTTGCTGCAAAATACTTCGTGATGATCTACGGCGAGCACGGACGAGCTTAGGAGATAAAGAAATCGTTCTCACAGCCACAATAATAATATAACAACAAGATCTGCCAGTATATTTATAGTTATATATTTATAGTAAGTTAGAGCAACACCATACACAAGCCTACCAGGCTAACTCTCTCTGACAACAATGCATTTTATGTGATCAACTTTGCCTAGACGGTTTTTTTTTTTTTTATGTGTGTGAATTATTCTCTAAGCCACAGAATAATTAATATACATGTTAATTCACAGAGGTCCACGGAGAACGCTTGGACATGGCCTCACCTCCTCCAGCTTATGCGCGATGTTCATGACTATTTCCTAATGAGTTTTAATTTTCTCATTAGGCACAGTCCCATTACTCCTACACAAACTAAAGGAAAAAAGGCAAATCGCACACCATAACACGTGGATGGAAATAATAACTTAGGAAGGATATGAAATAAAATGTCATTTTTATTATGTTTCCCCCTCGTTATAATGATTTATATGTTGTTTTGATGAGAAATCGGATGCCAGTGATAATTATATACAACAAGCACTTGCATAATTCACACCGATTTGGACCAAAATAAGCGGCAACAGCAGGGCTGATAACGAACAGCAAACCATAAATATTGTACACCATGAAGAAATATACCATCATCACGAAAATGATCCTAATTACCCTTAGAACTCGCTCTCTTTAAGTTAAAAGAATTTTCAGACAAATAATAAAGCAGTCAATAAAAGTCTGTAATAAATCATACCACGCAGTAGGTACATACCCTGAGAGTGAAAAAGTGATCATTTTAGAATTGTATTTTCATTGATGAACCCAAAAAACAAACAAACAAAAAATCAAAGCAGAGACGTTTGGTTGCGGGACAGAGGAGTGTAATGATACACTAAAGAGCTCAGTTTGTCAAAACAGCAGGACCAATGAGACGTCGAAACCCGCACACTGTCCTAATGTCTATTTGGACACACGGTTTTGGGAAGATGCTGCTTCAGACGTTGCTGATGAAGCCCAGGGTGTGAGGACTGCTCACTGGACGTCGCGCTGATCTGCAGGTGTTCCCGGTGAGTGCGGGCCCGGCGAAGCGTCGTGGAGTTTTCGTATGTGCTTCTTCAGGTCGAAGTTCCTGCAGAAGCCTTTGCCGCATGTGGGGCAGGTGAAGGGCTTCTTGTCGTTGTGCGTGTGCATGTGGAAAGTCAGGTTGTATACCTGGTGGAAGGCTTTGTTGCAGATATTGCACTTGAACTGTTTCTCGCCGCTGTGCGTCAATTTATGATTTTTGTAATTGCCTATAAGAGGGGAGCGAGAAGTCATTTGGCTTGGGATTTATTCCAGCATGCACTATCTACTATATCCTATAAAATCCTATGCCTATTTATATATTTTCTTTCACATGTTCATTGTGTAAAATCACAATCTAATCAACAAGCTTTAAAAGAAAAGTTAATAAATAAAGCTAATATATGACATTTTTTATTACCTTTTTGGTGGAATCCCTTTCCACAGAATTCACACACAAATGGTTTGTATCCGGCGTGGATGCGCGCGTGCGTGTTTAGAGTGGAGCTCCGGTTAAATGCTTTTCCACACTGATGGCATTTATGCGGTTTTTCCTGCAAACAAACATGAAGGAATGAGAGATTAATAACAAAAGTTATTTTTTAAAGAAAACCATTCATTAGAGGAATTTTGTTAAATCACATCTTATTTAACGACGAAAAAGAAAATATTCTGATATATATATATATTTTTTTTGTTTTTTGTTATTATTTAGAAACAAAAATAGGTTACTGAATAGTTTAGCGGAAATAGTTATCGAAACTACAATAATAACAGAACAAGAACACGACAAATAACAACAAAATAACAATAATAATTATAATAATGATTGTTAGCAATAATAATAATAATAATAATAATTATTATTATTATTATTATGATTGTTGTTGTTGTTATTATTGTTGTTGTTATTACTGTTGTTATGTGTGAGTTTATTTGTGCGTTATTATTATTATTACATTTAAAAAAAAAACAGGAATCAAATAAACATAATTGCGGTACCTGAGTATGAATAATTTTGTGGCGACAGAGTGTGCTTGCTTGACGGAATCCTTTGCCGCACACTTTACACACGAAAGGTCTGGCTCCCGTGTGTACGGGCATGTGTCGGGTTAAGTTATAATGCGCGTTAAACACCTGGGAATAACAGCAAATTATAAAACATTACATTTTAATTATATATTTATGCACTTTAACAGGCTGAAAAACAAACAACAATTTTATTTCTACATTTTAACGAATTAATTTTTTTTTTACTTTTAACATTTAATAGAATAATATAGCTTAAACAGAGTAAGAATAAAGTCCTTCCCAGAATAAGTATCAAGTATCAAATTTCAAAACCACACTACATAGAAAGATAAATATTGTGGCATTACGTAGACCAATTTATTGATATTTTTAAATATACACTATATATATTTTATACTTAGCATAGGTTTTGTGAACTATAAATAAATATAATATTGTGAAATTAATATATTATAATATAATATAATATAATATAATAGCCTATCCCTAAACAGAATGCAGCCACAAGCGTGCTGATGTCTACCTAAACAGGCTGCAAAAGGGGAAAATTCAGCCAAATATTAGGTTTATATTTTTGAACCTGTATGTATAATCTTGAAATTAATCTTTTTTCCCATTAAAAATTAGGGTCCAGTCTCTCATGTTGTGCAATAATGAAGTGCTTGTCTTCTTGTTTGACATTGCAAGGAGTAAAAGGATTTCAAGGGAGCAAAATTGTGTGTGCTTTCTCCCCGTTCAATCACAGTGACACTAACTAATAACATGCACCTGTAGGCTTTTATATGTGATAGAGGGCAGAGCAGCAGTTCAATTCCTGGAACTATTCTTATATTCTATTTTATGTGAATTGTATGATAATTCTTCATTTATTCATCCTCTTTACTGCTTATCCTGGTACAAAGACCAGTTCAAAATATTACTTGCAGGCCCAGTGCTGCCATGCTCATGTTCATTATGACTGTATATAGACATGTACTATATGGTGTGTACAGTATTTACGTTTGTCGTACACTTTTACTTTGAAATCTCCTGTTTGATGAAAATCCCGAGTTTCGCGCCCGTTTTAGGGTAAATCCCGCCTTCTGCGTGCAGCTATTGGCTGTTTTTCTACGAACTAGATGAGGGCGTGATGGAATACGTAAGTCTTTCTTTACCATTGACCCAATTTGCAAATTGAGAGAATAATTTTCAGTGTGTGTGTCTCGAAACAAACCCAAAGATTAAAGGTACACCAAAAACTGTGAAAGAAAATGAAGGAATTGCGCTTTCATTCACGTGACCGGAAACACACAGTTGGGCTGGATGTCCCGTAAAGCGGGTAGGAAAAACAATAAGCAGAACCAACGGAGAAGTCTAAACAGGGAAGAAAGATTACAGTTTAGTTTCTCTAAGCAGATATTAGGCCAGCGGCACCGACAGCCCTTCCTGAGGGGTTTCTGTAGGCTGACCGTCGATTGTAGCTCTTTTTCAGGATGGCAGTGGAGTCAATATCGCCCGACTGGGAGTTTGATCGCTTCGATGATGGATCCCAGAGTAAGAAATGAGTGTGTTCTGCACATTAAAGCGTCTTGTTCCTGATCACCTAACCAACCCTGAGCTAGCACTGTTGCTGTTTCTTTGTGTATTTTAATGTGTAGTATATACATTGCGTTGCTGTGCGTGCATGTGACTCAGGAGACGACCATTTTTGTTTTCATTCCAGCCAGACAGAGAGTGGTGTCACTGATTCAGCTGATCTGTTAGCTAGAGAGCATCTCGCTATTTGATCAATAACCGATCAGGTTAACATTAACTAGGACAATTAGTGTAATAAATAACGAGATAGGTGACACTCAATGTTTAGTTGTTTTATATACTGTATGTATGAGTGTGGCAGTACGGCTGCATTTTCTGCACAGTTCACTGAATAGGATGAGTCACATGACCTGCCTTAGCGTGGGGGGGGGGGGGTTTGGATGATGGACATCTCAGTATCTCAACAAGTTTCTGACTACAATACGTACAACAACAAAAAAAGACTCCTGCCGTGAGAAAGTATTTACCCCCTTCCTAATTTTGCGTATTTATCATATTTAAATGATTCAGATCATGAAACACATTTTAATCATGCACAAAGATAACCAGAGTTAATACAGAAAACGTTTTTTAAATGATTATTTCATTTATTAAGTGGAAAAAAAAAGCTGTCCAAACCGGCCTCTCCATGAATGAAAATGTAGATGCCCTCTGAACCTAATGACTGGTTGTGGTTTGGCGGCAACAACTTCAAATCGAGCATTTGCAATAACTGACAATAAGTCTTTCACATCGCTTTGGAGGGATTTTGTCCCACAACTGTTTTAATTAATCCACCTTGGAGGGTTTTCGAGCATGAACAAGATGTTTAAGGTCATGCTACAGCATCACAATTGGATTGGGAAATTGGAAGTCTGGACTATGACTAGACCACTCCTAAACCTTAATTTAGATTTTTTTTTTAGAGCCATTCAGAGATGGGCTTGCTGGTGTTTTTTGCATCATTGTCCTGCTGCATAACCTAAGTTCATTAAAACTTGAGGTCATAAACTGATGGCCAGATATTCTTCTTCTGGATTTTCTGGTACAGTGCAGAATTCATGCTTCCATTAATTATGTCGGGACGCCAGGTTCTGAAGCTGCAAAGCATCCCCAGACCATAACACTACCATCACCACCACCACCACCATGTTTGACTGTTGGTATGATCATCTTTTTATGAAATACTTTGTTAGTTTTATACCAGATGTAACGGGATGCACACCTTCCAGAAAGATCAACTTTTGGCTCATTAGTCCACAGAATATTTGCCCGCTACTTTTTCACATAGTGCCAAGTAGATTTTTGACAGCTTTCTTTGCTTAATAAATGGAATAATCATTTAATATCTGCATTTTGTATTTTTCTCTGGTTATCTTTTGTGTAATATAAAATTTAGTTTGATGATCTCAATCATTTAAGTGTAAAAAATATACAAAACGAAAATCAGGACAGGGCAAATACATTTTCATGGCAATGTACATTACAAGGGAAGGTGCTGTTTTCCTCAAGTGCATGTACCTTCTGCCCCAGAAACGAAAAATTTTATGCAGTTTGTACAAGTAGTAAGAGAACCAACTAGTTCATAATATTTTCTCTCTTTTTCTACATAGAAATTCACTCAGAAGTGCAACTGAAAAACTATCACAAGTTCCTAGAGGACTACACGTCTCAGCTAAAAGCTATAGAGGAAGCGCTAGACGACTCTGTTGGAGATGTTTGGGATTTCACTTTAGATCCGATAGGATTGAAGGTGCTTGTTCGATTGATTGTTTCACTGTCTAGCTGATGTTCTTCCTATTTGCTTTCAGAGACACCAAAATGATCAAAATTATTTCATCCTCTCTATTATTTTTTAACCATTCTTTTTATTTTGTCACTGTACAGCTCCTTCCATATGAACAGTCCTCCCTTTTGGAGCTAATTAAAACAGAAAATAAGGTAAGTCAGAAAACAAAGAACATAAAATATGGTGACCATTTTCCTGTATCTTTGTGCTGTGGATTATTGGCGGTGTATTTCTGAGAACTTTCTTTTCATCTGCAAAGTAAAGATAATTGAAATTTTCAAATAATCGATCACCGTAACAACCAGAAAAGTTTTTTTTAATTGTCCCTTCATGTCAGAATATTTATCTATCTATCTTAAACCATCATCTTGACTGAAAGTTGGTGTAAGGTAATGCGGTGCACATGCATGCATCCATTCATGCACTCTGGGCATTTTGGAAGTGTCAATCAGCTTACAATTCCCTTGTCTGGACTTTGGGGAAAATCATAGTACACAGAGGAAACCATTAAGCACAATGAGAACATTCAAATGCCACACAAACTGACTGGAAGTGGAATTTGAATCCCAACCCTGGAGGTGCCACTAAGGCACAAATCTTCAAGTCAGCACACAACAACACAAATAAATCATGTGCATGGATTTTAAAATAAAGTTATGGTAAAATTAGGGTCCAGTCTCGCATGTTGTGCAATAATGAAGTGTTTGCCTTCTTGTCTGACATTGCAAGGAGTAAAAGGATTCCAAGGGAGCAAAATTGTGCACACACAGTGCTTTCTCCCCTGTCAATCACAGTGACACTAACTAATAACCTGCACCTGTAGGCTTTTATATGTGATAGAGGGCAGAGCAGCCGCTCAAAAAGCTGCTGAAGCATTCACGATCCCTGATCGAAGTCCTGCACAGTGGCCAGAGGGGTTTTGAGCCATTCTTCTTGCAGAATAGTGGCCAGGGTGATGCATGATGCTGGTGGAGGAAAATGTTTTCTGACTCGCTCCTCCATACACCCCAAAGTGGCTCAATAATATTTAGATCTGGTGACTGTGCAGGCCATGTGAGATGTTCAACTTCTCTTTCATGTTCATCAAACCACTCTGTCACCAGTCTTGCTGTGTGTATTGGTGCATTATCATCCTAATACACGGCACCGCCTTCAGGATACAATGTTTGAACCATGGGGGGCACATGGTCCTCCAGAATGGTTCAGTAGTCCTTGGCAGTGACGCGCCCATCTAGCATAAATATTGGGCCTAGGGAATGCCATGATGTTGTAGCCCAAACCATCACGGATCCACCCCTATGCTTCACTCTGGGCATGCAAGTCTGGGCGGTACGCTTCTTTGGGGCTTCTCCACACCGTAACTCTCCCTGATATAGAAAAGACAGTGCCGGTGGACTCGAGAGAACAATACATGATTCACATTGTCCACAGCCGAAGCTTTTCACTGCTGGCATTATTGAAACCGATGTTTGG
>JAOVVB010000010.1:13142976-13157459 GCA_028570985.1 Heterobranchus longifilis | reverse complement strand
GGGAGCCAACTCTTTAAAAAGATGTGGAGGAATGGGATCAGCAGGAGATCCTGCAGGCTTCATAATATTAATAATCTCTAACAGAAAGGAAAGAGAGATGGGCTCAAACTGGTTAAAAACAGCAGAGCTAGAGACAGAAATGGAAATAGATGGGTTACATGCAGGAGATGTAATAAGAGCCCTTGTAGAAGAAACCATATCAATAAAAAACTGGAGAAAGTTCTCACACACTTTATATGAGCTTTCGAAACTGGCAATTTGGGTACCATTAAGAATTGCATTAAAAGACTGAAATAAAACGCGAGGCTTATGACAATTTGCTAAAATTAACTCAGAGTAATGTTTGGTTTTTGGAGCTTTTACAGTTTTCTGATAAAGACGCCAACTATCTCTCAACGAACTAAAAGACACTTGCAATTTCTCTTATCTTATCTTATCTTATCTTATCTTAATGTGACCATTGCGGTAAGTTTGCTTTCATCGTGTTTTTATAAGGTTAGGGCTACTACTCTTTTATCTAACGTGTATTGCTCCTCTCATTGTTTGTTTGGCTTGAACAGTCACAAAATCAATATATGCTTGTGTTTATTTTCTTTCTAGCATTCATGTAAAACCCTTTAAAAGTTATTTTGCAGAACAATGGAAGTTAATGTAAGCCATTAAAACTTTTCCACTTTCACTTTTTTACAGGAATCAGTACAACGTCTGCATAGTTCAAAAAACAATTTGCACAGTTATGATCCACAAACTGGGTAAGTTTTATATTAATATTTAGAAAAGATTTTTGGTATTTTGTCTTAAATGGGTATTATGAATGTCACATAAGCATGTCTGGGTTTTTCCTCATAACAGGGCAAATCAAATGTTGACCTCAAAGGAGTTATGTGTGTGTTTTGCTGATGTTAACCCAGAGGTTTTCAAAAGGTATTTTAACTATTTTAAGTACATTTTAGACACTATACATTTAATGTAAAGTTTTGCTAATAACATGTTTTGTTCTGTTCAGCATCCTGAAAGACAAATTATGAAACCCTAAGGAGAAAATATTAAATGGACCCGCCTGACAAAGCAGAACTGAGGGAATCATTTAAAGCTTTGGCCGAAAACAAACAGAGAAAAGAGTTTAGGTTGTTATAAATGTTGTTAATTTTACTTTCTACTCCTTTTGAATTGCTATTGCTATTTCAAAATGCTATTAGCTGTTTCAGTAAGTTTCTGCTATGTTTTGCAGTTGCTGGAGTCTAGGTGTAATGTCCTCCAGACAGCTGTAGAATGGCGTAGTTCTCTGGAGCTTGGCAACTCCTGATTCAATGTCTGATGAAGAAGATTGCATTATTGATGGGAGGCCAGTCTGGGTTCTTAAACCACTTCTGCACAGAAGTCCACAACTGTCAGCTCTGTGCCAAGACATACAGAAAAGACTGGAAGCAGACCCACACTATGTTGCCACCCATCACTTCTGTGTGATGGCACAGAGTGACATGGCTGACACAGAATCAGGCGAAGCAGTTTATTTATTCAAATGTAATTTCTTTCTCTTTTATAGTTAATACAGCTTTATATTTCATATTATATGTTTTATTATTGTTACTGTAATTTGGATATTTCAATTTGTTCTTGTTTTATTTATTTCATTTTTGTAATAAAAGATATAAAAAGTCAATTACTGTCTAAGCATTTATATCGTGAATAGTATTAAAGGCCTGTAGGTACATAAGCAGGCCTACATATCTGGGGTTGTGGGTGGACTGAAATGTAATTGGGGGTGAAAAAATTCTGAGATGATTATCTGCCATGGCAACAATCACACATCTGAAACGGTACAGATGCGGACATATACGGACATGTGGAATTTTTTCGGGCAGTATTTTTCTGAATATATACGAAAATCTGTGAAATTTACTGGTCCGTATACAGCTCTTTTCATGTAGTGGACTGTGTTTAAAAATGTCATAAGATCAGCAATATCTAAAATTCTGAAATTAACACTTCAGGCCCAACGTCCATGCCATGTTCAAGTTACAAAGATCACACAATTACTTCAATCTGATGCTTGATGTGAACTTTACCTGAAGTTATTTACCTGTGACTTATTAAAGGTTTTCCTAATAGGTCAGTGCCAGTATATATGTGTGTGTGTATGTAAGGTATGCTTTATTTTTGTGCAACAGCACTGTTATACAAAATACACAGTTTTAAAATTATGACTCAAAGTACAGACCGACATATATAATATCTGTGGTTCCGCACAGCATTCACACTGTCTATCAGTACAACCTGGTTATGTCGGTGCAGCCCGCTAGCTGGTGTCACATTAGCCTAGCCCATTTCGTCATGAGTTGACGGCATTACGTCGAGCCGCATTAAACGCCTCCCTTCAGAGCAGGCTTCTATTATGCAAAAACACAATTTTATTATTTTTCCCTAATTAACACGCCCGACTAAGTAAACGCAAGAGTTGAGTAAGTTACTCCCAGTTTTGTAGCTTCAACTGCCAAAAGGTGGAGCGGCTAGGCGCATGAGCCAGCAGCTGTACGGCAGGCACGTACAGTAACTCACGCCAAGCGAATACCCGTAGAAATTCAGGCACATTCCAGAGGTAAGGAAGCGCACACGGCATCTTTGCCTTCGTGTAACATTGTGTTAATATGTTTTCCCGTCGCCAGGACTCTCGTAGATGCCGAAGATTAAAAATCCGGGTTAAACCCTCTTTTCATGTTTGCCCTACTGCAGCGCAAGCCGTTTCCTTGCTCATCCGCCGTATTCGCCATTTTTATTCACTGCCTATATTGTAGTAGTACTGGCATTTAATTTTACGTATAAGACACGTCTGCTTTTCGTTTTTTGCACATCTTAAATCCAGCTTTTAAACTCGGGGTCAGGGTGAGGCGGGGTAATAAAAAAGACGGACGTCGCACTTTACGATGTTATGAAAAACGTAGCTTGGACAATGATGTTAATGCGTTAAAACTTGTGTTGTGTCCTTCATCCCTGCTGCTCATTCTTTTGTTCCTCGTTATTGCATCGGGACTAACTAGCCGCACAAAACCAACGGAAAACTCATGTGCGACTGCCATGGTAAACCAGGCAAGAGCTCCACCCCGTCTCTCTCTCTCACTCTCACACACACGCGGGAGGGGATAGGGATAACTATGTTTCTTAACACGCTGGTGAAATGAAGCATATACAGCAGAATAAAAATTCTACCCTTTTAAAAATGCAAGAGAAAGCTATTTTCATAAATAAAAGCAACGTGAATCATGTTTTATCTTGTTCCACCTTTAAAGTTATATAGCAGCCAACTAAGTAAAAAACAAACATGAATATTTTGGGGCACAAATGACAACAACCTGGTTGCATAAGTGTGCTCATTGTGTAAACAACCAAAACTACTGCTGTGTACCTTTAAGAAGTGCTTATGTCATATAGGTAATACATTGTGCGTGGTGACACCTGCAGATGATATAGTGTGAATATGGCAACACAGTTAAATTTACCTCTGTTTTATTATGATGTTATTTATCATTTACCTTATTCATCATACCAGTGCCTTGGGATGGCTTCTTATTCATGTATGAAGGGAACAATAGAAACAATGAGACCTGGTTGATGTAGCTAAAAAAGAACGTTTTAGAATTCCAGTCAAATGTGTCCAACTTGTTCTTGTCCACTTGACTCAGCCCCCCAGGGCTATCTATTTGTGTCTACCAAAGTCGTATTACAGTTATTGTTATAAGGAAAGGTGTCTGTTTATTTTTAGTTATACAGCAGTTAGACGAGAGGAATTCCAGAAGTGGTAATATCGAGCATAACAGCACTGAGATGTTTAACTGTTTGTGACCCTGTCTGTGAAAATCTGTGATTCAATGTTTTTTAAATCAAATCATATGTAGAATAGTTTGGCACCAAGCCTAGGTGTCCTCCGCTCTGCCTCCATAGGGACTTCCCTGTGTCGTCCCATGGGCAAGTGTGTAGGGGGATGAGGTGTGAAAGGTGGTGGAAGGGAGCTGGCTAACTGGTATGCCCAGTGCCTGAGCTAGCCTCCCTCCAATGAAGATTGTCCACCCAGATGGCTATTCTATATAACTCCTCCAGATCCTGTACAGGATTGCATAAGGCTAGCTCATCCTATAACTGCTCAGCGTTCAGTACTAAACTCGAATGTGTAGTCCGAGATGAATCGTCGACTCGGGAATCGACTTGCGAACATACTGAACCCCAGAAGTGGCTTATTAGAAGAGTATGACATGCATGGGAAGACCTTCCTGTTCGGAGATAGTGTGACTTTTCTAATTAGGGTACTTAAAAGAAATTAAAGAAAACTGGGAACAAAAAACAAACAGAGCTCCGCCGTCTCCTTGAGACCTGATGGAGCGCTGACAACTAAAAGTAAATCTCTAGTCTTCACTAGACGAGTGAACGATTTCTCAGGACATATTTCTTATTTTGTGTGTTTTAACTTAGAGCGAGCGTGCATGCCAGTTGTACGGCATGCTGCGCTTTACTCGCATAAAGTGTGTAAAGTGTGCCGGCTTCTTTTGTAGACATTGGGCTGGGTCTTTGCCTTTTTCTTTGTCCTTGACATGTGCTTGTCTCTTTCTTGATGTGTGCTTTGTCTTTCTCTTTAAGACCCTAATACCATACCTTTTATACAACAGTTTAACAAACACCATTTATTTTCAACAGATTATGACTTGTTTGTCTCATGTGATACTGCTTAACTATCACATTACAATAAACAATATATGAGATTATAAGACTGTTTGTAGACTTAGTTTACTATTGTTAAGCTGAAACAATAGTTCCTTTGGCATAAAAGTTTGCTTCTTTGTAGATTTATCCAAAATATCTGACAATACATCAAGAAATGTAATGCTTAAAATATGCCTAGAAATAGAGTTAACAATCGTATATTTGGTTTATTGTAATCTTATATTTATAAATAGTAATTAAATTTGACTACACTTAAGATATTTTCACTTGCTATTATGATGTTTTTTTTTTGCAGTTTAAAGTTAACACACATCAGTCAACTACAACTGAGCAGACTATCAAAAGTCAGATTGACATGCATAGTTTTCTAATGTTGAGATTATTATATGGTAGTACGCCAAATATGTACAGTGGAACCTTGGATTACGAGCATAATTCGTTACGGAAGCGGGCTCGTATAAATTTTCCCATAAGAAACAATAGAAACTCAAATTATTTGTTCCACAGCCCAAAAAAATAAATACATAGAAATACTTAACACGAAATATAAAGTAAAAATAAAACAAATTAACCTACACTTTACCTTTTAAAAAAAGTAAAAATTAATCCCGACAGATAAGTGTTTCCGTTTATGCGCGCAAGCGCTGTGTGTGTGTGTGTGTGTGTGTGTGTGAAGCCCCTCCCGTTCCAAGAGAGAGTGTGGGAACCGGCACGGTGTCAAATTACGCGCACGCACACACGAGAGGCTGAGGGAGAAAATGGATTTTTAACTTTCTAATGAGACTTTCTTACACAGTAAACCTTTCTCCTTTCTGATTTGAATTTCACATAAACACACATTAACGGAAAAAACTGTTTTGTCGGAAAAATTAGCAAGGAACATCGCTAATGACACTCGTGTGAGCGCATATTAACGGAATAACTGCTGTAACGTAACACAAACAAACAAATGAACCTGCACTTGACCTTTGAAAAGAATTGCGACAGAGCAGTGTTTCTGTGAAGAGCAGAGAAAAATCCAGGTCACACACACTAAAGCCGAGAGAGTGTGTGACCTGGCATGGTGTCAAATTATGCCCGCACACATAACAGAGAGAGAGAAAATGGATTTTTAACCTCTAATGAGGCTTTCTTTTGCTTTACACGTACGTACACACGTATGTTATAAGAAACAGTACACGCACGCTGTAAATACGCGCTTACAAACACAATATAAAATATGTTTTACACACACACACACACACACACACACACACGGTCACAGTGTTATAGTAAACAGTACACGCGTGCACGGATGTTGATTATACCAGTAAGAGACGCGCACTAAGACCCAGCAGGGGAGACGATTTCCCACAGTTCCGCAGCGCAAGAGAGAGAAAAACCATCGGCTCAGTTGTGATCACGTGACGCTCGGCGTCAAAACAACTAGCGCATGCGTGATACATGATACTCGGTACTCGTAAACCAGGACTCATTCATTTTCCAAGTCAAAATTTATTTAAAATCTTTGCTAGTCTTGCGGAATGCTCACAAACCGCGTTACTCACAATCCAAGGTTCCACTGTATTTATAAAAATATAGCCATGTAAGATATCTCAGCTTTGGATGTTTTTAAAGATTCCTAAATGCACTTCTAAAACAAATTCTTTTATGGACTTTTGCATAAAAAACAAAACAAAAAAATGGTACTTTAAAAATAACATATATTGAGGGGATAATAAATACTTATTGGTATGGGAAAATAAATAAAGCCTAGAGATTGTCTAGGCCATAAAAGCAGTTCCACTTGAGTCTTGAGTTATTTGGTCAGATTGTTTGCATTTGTCATCTTGTTGGAACATCTAGGGTCACCTCAATATTCAGTTTCCTAATCTAAGTCTCAGTGCATCACTCAATTTATGATTCCTCTGGAATCAAAGTAATGCTCCAGTTCACCTTACAGATTAGCAGCCCTATATAATCATGCTTTCAGATCCATACTTCACAGTGAGTATTATGTTCTTGATGTTAAATATTCAACTCTTACTTCTCCAAATCTCATGAATTAGGAGTATAAAAGATTTCCAAAATTTCATGTTGTCTAAATACTAATTTGCAAATTCCTAATTTTCTTTAGAGGTTCAAAACTAACTGAACAAATTAACAATCACAAATATTATGAATATTTTTAATACTCAGATTAATCTTTGGAGATTCTTTGCCAACCCCTTTTACTGCAGCTGCCATTAGTTGCTGCTTGTTTATAGGTCTTTCTATCTTCAGTAAGTGAAAAGCCTGCTCAATTGGGTTGAGGTCAGGAGGCTGACTCGGAGGCTGACTCGGCTTTCACAGTTCATTATCCATTTTTACTGTGAGGCAGCATCCTAGCGGTTTTGTAGCATTTGACTGAATCTGAGCAGAGTGTATAGCTCTTCAATCAGCAATCACATCGTTAATAAAGACTAGTTCCACTGGCAGCCATACACACCCATATTTGAAAGGTGATGTGGTATGCTTTGGATCATGGGCCCTTCCTTTCCTTCTTAACATTCTCCTCTTTCAATCCTTCTGGTTTGAGTTAAACCATGTATATACATTCATGAAGGTGCCTTTGACAATGACATGTTGTCTCAAAAATTCTCCAGATGGGTGATTTCAGCACCCCCTATATACACTATATATTATATACATATATACCCGCCAAAAGGAAATATGTATAAACTATAATTATCAGTTAGTCTCTGATGAGCAAGCCGTGGGCGACAATGGCAAGGAAAAAATCCCTGAGATGGCAATAGAAGGAACCCTCGAGAGGAACCAGACTCAACAGGGAACCCGTCCTCATTTGGGTGAAATCAGATAGATACAGCAGGGATTAATTTGCAAACATACTGTGTGGTATGAGGCTGAAAGTTTAGTATAATGGCAAAGGTGTTAAAAATAATACATGTCCACAGCCTAATGATGGCCTCCTTCACTTGCATAGGCACCTCTTTGGCTTTGATATAAAGAATTTCCAAGAACAGATACTAAATAAAAATCTATCATGTATCATCAATGCCAAACCTTTCATATACATAATTTGTATATGAAAAAACTAATTTACTGGCCAGAACAGGCCATCAACCTGCTTATCCATCGGTTGCCCATTACTTTTGGACACAAGTAAGTGAAGGAACTTTGTAAATAAATAAATAAATAAATAAATCCTGTAATTCCTTAATGGTTAATGCCATTTTGTTTAGTTAAACCTCTTATTGGAAAACTGAAAGACCTTCTAAAAAACAGACACAAAATAATAAATGAAAAATTAACATATAACAAATGTGTGCAACAGTTATGTTCAAGGTTTGACTGAATTCGTCAGACAAACACAAAAAGAAAACAGATGTTATCAACCAAAAGCTCAGCAGATGACAGACAGGACAAAAAAAAGACCTTGAGAGAAAAGAATATGGAAGCTCAATGGCTTGGGTACACACGGAGAAACCGAATCTATATCATCCCTCAGCAGCCATCAGAAAAACAAAACTGAGCCCTCACTGTGCTGGGCATCATCCAAAAAGCTTCAAGTGGCACTCAGAACCTGCTCCGAACATGTTCTGACCTTTCTTGCCAAACTATTTTAGAACCACTTAGTGTTTTTGGCAGTATTACTTACACACAAGCCACAGTCATTTCTCATTTCAGTAGATTGTTCATATACAACAGTATTACCCATCACTGAAAGTAAAGGCTCACATCTACTTTCTCTTAATACTAATGAAACTGTCAATGTCAATCCCCAAAGAATAATACTGTATTGCCATGTTTGACATTTCTGTTCAAATAAATCAGGTTCTCAGCTCTGGTCCTGGAGGACCCCCTGCCCTGCACATTTTAATGTTTTCTTAGCTCCCAGCACACCTGATTTAACTAATTAACAGTCTTTTTCTTTTTCAGGACCAGGGTTGAGAACCACTGAAAATAAATTGTGGGTGCGGACACGTAAAAAGTGTCTCGAATGTGATCAGCGTTATAGTTTATAGCGTCATATTCACAATTCTAAAGCTCCATGCCTTCATGCACCTATGAATTTTACAATTGTGTTATCTCACTATTGTTCTTGATGTATTGAAATGTGCATGTTCAAAGCATTATATAATCATAATAAACACAACTTTTATTAATGTGCTTTTACCTTATTGAGATGAATAAACAATGGACTGTTAGTTGTCATAGTTTGCACAGTATGCTTTGTGAATGCAAAAAAGAAAAGAAAAAGCACATAAAATTTATTATTATATCAAATGTCTTTTTGGCACCGACTGGAAAGGATCACACTGTCTCCTCTAAGGCAAAGACTGCTTTTTATTCTTTTTTTATTCCAACTGACAAGGGTTTTATTGTGTGGCTATATGACTTGCACTGGAATGTCCTTCGCGTTCATTCTTATAATGTAGATATTGGCTTTTGCCCACTTAAAAGAGAGCTTAATTGGAGGCCCAGCCATTTTTTCTCCCCCTTATAGGACAGGCAAGAACTCTCTGTCCAGAACTGCGGACTTCAATCAAAAAAAAGTAGTAGAATGGAAAAAGTCAAATGAAAAAATGTGTGATGAGAACAGAAGAATGCACTAAGATCTACTGAAAAATTCTATTGTGTGTGTATATCTTTGTGCCTCTGTAAGTGTGTATCGGGGCTGTATGGGAGCAAACACTAATTCTAGTAACATTCTGTACCTGGCCTTGAAGACGCTCATCTTTGAGCCTTTCAGAAGTAGCTCTTTTAATGGCACAGTGCCAACCGACCCCATTTATGACCCCTTTAAATGCCCTATCTGAAACACCACCACCAGCATTTAAATGCGGTTCCTACAAGCATTAAAAAGAATACATCAATGAGTCTTCCTGACTTAGCTGCTTCATCTTTCATCCACGTCTATATGGGGTCTGACACACACTGTATGAATTCTCCCATTAGGAATTTCACAGATATGAAAATAACATTTTCAAAGACATGCTTCAAATATTTTAGTTTTTCAGTTGTGCTGCACACTGAAAGTTCCTCAGCAAATCCCAAATGAACAAAAACTATGAACACAAAAGGCACACAAAACCAGAAAACCAAGCAGAAAACTGTGATGCAAAATTACATTCACTATAACACAAAAAGCTAAAACAAACATTCACTTACCTCTCGTCCCTTATGCATTTACATAAAAAAGAAAGAAAAAGACAATGCGAACAAGACAATTAAACAGATAGATCTAAAACAACTATAAAATATAACAGGTTAAAAGGTAATCTTCAAAGCTTTCCATGATTTGACTCTTCTCAGCAGCACCATGTCAACGTTTCCTTAGTAACAGCAAGTGGCAAATTCATCTTATTAGGTGCCAACACTTTAGCATTATCATCAGCTTCACATGTGACAGATGTTTGTGACTAAAGCCCTAAAAATAACTCCACACCTTAGGAACAGATGTCTACTGCTACACATGCATTTAGGCAAATGAAATAGTCTATGCCAACAAAGCCTCGACACCTATGATTGAAGGGGAAAAAAAATAAAGCACTTAGTTATTCGCTAAAGTTGGCCTTGGACAGATGTGCTGTAGGCGTTATTTACATCTACTGCTACTGTGAGCTGGTACTAGCTGTTTAACGAAGTATTCGCCATCAGCCGTTTTGGTTACTTGGAGGGGAAATGCACAGTGAGATGCTAAATGATGACAAGTCGACAATAAACAAAGATTTGCCATTCCGTGTATCTGCTTTCCTTTAGAATTCCTTCAGCTCACTCTCATGCTCCCTGATAAGCAGCAGCTGAGCGTTATTAAATCTGGTTGACTGTGAATCGGTGTGTTTTACCTCAGAATGATGCTCATCGTTTTGCTGGAGCACTTCGATACAAAGCTCCCCCAGACGCATCATGTCTTCTAGCCTCTTCTCTGGAGGGACCTGAGAACAGTCGGCTGGGGAAAGACACAATAATCAGCTACATTTTAACTAACATGAGGATCATTTCAACCTAAGTCACATTTCTTTATTTCTATACTTATGTTGGCTGTAAGCATCAATTGTAAGGCTGTTATGATGCAATATGATGTGTATAAAACCTTCAAATTGGGCATAATCAGTCAGCTGGGTGTAGTTGACAAGTGCAGCCTTTTCCAAACAATTCTGAACAATCTTCTTCATCTCCTCAGCAGGGACTGGTGTAGTGATGTCTTTCATAAGAATCTATACGAAAGTGAAAAAAAGAAAAGTGGACCAAGCAGAGTGAGTTGCCACTTAGGATTTCTAATTGTGCAGGAATAACTCTGTTCAATGCTGAACTGAATCATAGAGTAGCAAAAGAAAAAGATGCCTTTATTGGTCACATATACATTACACTGGGGTAAAAGGGCAGGGTCAGCAATGATACAGCACTTCTGGAGCAAGCAACACCTTGTTCAAGGGCCCAACAGTGGTATCTTGGTGGAGCTAGGGCTTGAACTGCCAACATTTTGTTAAGTAACCCAGAGCCATAACCTGCTGAGCTACCGCTGCCCCATGTTTATATACGCTTGCTAATAAAATTTTTTTTGAATGGTTTGGAATTAGACTGACAGCACAGTGATATAGTCGTTAGCATTGTGCCCTCGCTCCTCTAAGGTCAGGAGTTTTGCCTCTGGTCTGTGTGCATGGTGTTTACATGTGTTTTCCATGCTTGGTGGGTTTCCTCCGGGTATTCTGGAACAGTTCCTCCAACAGTTCAAAGACAACAAATTAAACTAATTCTTATTTCCAAATTGCCTATAGTGAGAGAGGGAGGAAGGTGGGTGAGTAAGTATGTGTTTGTTCGCACATAATGGATTGTCACAGCATCCAGGATGTAGACTGCCTTGTGCTCCGATTCCCTAGACTTTAGGCCTTCCATGACCCTGCACAGGATAAGCGGTATATATTAAAGTATATGCGTGAGTGAGAGTGAAATCAGACTTCCTGTTTTCTCTTTACATGCTAATTTCATTTTTATAAATCAATTTTGGTGGGACAGTGCCACCTATTAAGAACTGGTAAAGTTCACCTCTGTACGTCACGTTGGGGGAAACTGCAACTTTGCAGTGGAAACTTAATATGAAACTTCATTTAACACAGGTCCCCATCACTCTTCTCTATGTTTATTGCAGTGAACAAAAACCTGCACATTTATATACAGTACTTACCCTTTCTAGAAGTGACAGTGTGGCTTTTAAAGCCCCCTCTGGGCGTCCAAAAGGGAAACAATACCTGCAAACAGCAAACAAAGGAAATTAAACACCCAAACCCAACTGGCTATCATGATCATGCAATTTTATGCTCAACTCATCTTAATTTTAATAGCATGTGATGTATAATAAGGTGATGGTGTACTGCAATGATATTTTTCTGAGATTAGGAGAAACCAATTTTCCTAGCAGAAAGAAAGCAAAACAGGTGTTGGAGCATAAATAGTGAAAAGGCTAAAAAAGACTGAAAAAGACTGGCTAGTGGTTATGGACGCTGTGGGCCACAGCAGTAAGTGAAAACCCTCAGTGGAGTGGCATGTTGTTAGCCTATTTGAGATGTGAACCTAAGGAGGAATTGTGACTCAGAGCTTTAATAAAATGAGGCTGATGGCGCTTTGTTTACCCCACATTTGCATAACTAAAGTTGTTTTATAGTTATTGTCTAGCTACTGTTCAGCTTATTTTGTGTTCCTGCTTCAGGATGATACACTTTGTTTATTGGCGTTCTTAAATCTCTACAGAAAGAAGCAGAAGGAGTCGAGGTAAATGCCACAGTGATACACCTTATTAGTGTTATACACCAATAAAAATATGTTAATACTCAAACTCTTTGAATCTTCAGTTGCCTAACAAAAGACTGTAGCAGTATCATGGCTCGGGTGCTTTTTAAATCAGTTCCCACCTGAAATGTGTGATCTGGTTCTCTAGCAGTGTCAGCACCCTGACCCTTATCTCTTCAAACTCCTCCTGTTCCTCCTCTGTGATGGTACCCATACCATCAGGCCTGAAAAAGAAATGCAATACATATTTGATTCTTGTAACTTTTAACATGTTTTAGGCAGCCTAATATGTTTTTATGTACTGGGAATAAATACATAATTAGAAACAACTAAATGTGCTAAAAGGCCTTACTGTACATAAACTGTTCCCACCAAGTTGTAAGCAAACAGTTGTACAGAATGTCACAGTATGCTGCAGCATTATAATTTATATTTACTGTAACTGAGAGGCCCAAACCTGTGCCAGCACGACAATGCACCTGTATACAAAAGCAAAATCCGTGAACACTTGGTTATGTTTTGACGTGAAAGAACCCGAGCAGCCTACACAGCGCTTACCTCAGTGAAAGAAAAAACACAAAAATCTAGGGAAAAGCCTTCTCAGAAGGGTGGAGCAATGCCACAGGAAGGGAGATATAGATGTCATGGTCAGGTGTCTACGAAATTGTTACATGTATATTAATACAGATTAACTTACTTAAATTTGTTATTATGAATTCATAATCATTAAATATTTGAAAACAGACTTTCACCTGTGTGAGCTCATACTTTTATTCAAATCTCTCCCAAATATTACAAACTGAGCCATGTTTAAAGACAGGTCCAGATTCCAGTTTCCACAATGTAATTCAGCCCTTTTTATCATGTTTAGTACAATAGCTTAGAACGTTAAATGATTCCACTTCCACCACCAATATAATGCCAACGCCCCCCCAGAAATGTTGGACTACTGAAAAGTATGAACATGTACAGCACTCAATTATTGGTCTGTGCTCCTTTTCCATGAATTACTGCAGCTATGCAGCGTGGCATGGAGGCCATCAGTCTTTGGCACTGCTGAAGTGTTATGGAAGCCCAGGTTGGTCTGATCGCGGCCTTCAGCTCTTCTGTGTTATTGGGTCTGGTGTCTCACATCTTCCTCTTTACAACACCACATAGATTCTCTATAGGGTTTAGGTCGGGTGAGTTTGCTGGCCAATCAAGCACAGGGATACCATGTTCCTTAAACCAGGTGTTAGCACTACCAAGTCCTGCTGGAAAATTAAATCAGGATCTCCATAAAGCTGGTCAGCAGAGGGAAGCATGAAGTGCTTTAAAACTTACTGGTAGAACAGTGGACTAACACCAGCAGATGTGCAAACTTTACACTGCACCTCAAGCAACTTGGATTCTGTTCCTCCAGACTCGGTGACCTTGATTTCCAAACAAAATGCTAAATTTTCTTTCATTTGAAAAGAGCACTTTGGCCCACTGAGCAATAGTCCAGTTCTTTTTGTCCTCAGCCCAGGTAAGACACCTCAGATGTCTCTGGTTCAAGACTGGTCAAATTTAACAGAAATAAACACTTGAAATACACCAGACCATGTGTAATGAATCTATACACGAGTTTTACTTTTTGAATCACATTTTTTTAATATACACACACAGTGGAGATCAAAATTAGAGAGAAACCTACAATTTCCTATATTTAATGGTCACTGCTTTGTCTTATTTGAAATTGTCTAAACAGTAGTAAAAGACCAGTTTTCAAGCATATTTCATGAGTTAAGTATATATTTTGAAGCACAAAATAAAAAACTTTGATGAGATTTGAAAAAGAACACTGATCAAAATTAGAGAACACACTTAAAGAACTCCTAGTTATTGGTGTTTATCTGGCACCTGGTGCTAATTTCTGACAAACCCTATTTATCTGGCAGCCTAACTTTCTAGCTTTTACTGACTTTGCAAGATGAGCTGTTCTAAAGTGACTAAAATTCTTTGGCAGCAAGTTGTCA
>JAOVVB010000010.1:13131357-13142876 GCA_028570985.1 Heterobranchus longifilis | reverse complement strand
TACACACACACTGTACACTGTATATACACACACACACACACACACACACACACACAGTTCTTGTGTCTCACACACTGGCTCTCATGAAGACCCTCTGACGAAAGCAAGACAAAAACTAACCCATGCTACAGTGAAGTTCAATTAGAGTTACCAGCCTAAAAAAAAAAAATCACAATTTAACAGCACCTCAGATTAGAACTTTACAAGAGCATAAGTAGCAGATACATCGCAACATTACCTTATCATTATCACCAGATAATTGCAAATCTGGATATTTTGTATTACAACGTATAAAGAAGCAAAAATCTGGGAAGACCATGGAATTAGAAGGTGTGTCCAACTTTTAACTGGTAGAGTGTGTGTGCACACACGAACACAAAACTGTCTAGTACACTGAGGCCAATAATTACTTTCCTTATACCAAATGACTGCTAAACGTAATTACACAGATTAGATATGCACATGTTAAAAGGTCAAGTAGCTGAAACCCATTAACCATAATCCAATGTAAACTACAGAATTTCCACAGGAACTACAATGATCTGTTGCGAGGCACTGCCTCTGACTTTCCAAGCCTCCTGACTTTCTTTGTAAATGGAAGAGCCCCATACTAAAAACCAAGCTCTCCCTTTACTTTACTGTTTTAAGTGCAACTTGTAAACTGGTCTGCACTCCAAATCCCTCTTTATTAAATGAAATCCTTTCTCTTCTTTTTGACAAGAGCCAGCTAATCCGACAAGAGCACAAGAAAGGGTCTAAAGGGCTATGCTGGATTTTTTTGCGAGTGTGTGTTAGAGAGAGAGAGAGAGAGAGAGAGAGAGAGAGAAAACGAGCCTAGCCTTGTCCTGAGCTTGTTCATGAAGAGACATTTTGGAAGAAAAGACAGAATGGGTGTTTTAAACCCTCCCACCCCCACCATTTCTCTCTCTTGCCTTTCTCTCCCTCTGTTTCTGCTCATTATTTCCACAGTAGGCCTCATAGTTGAACATCTGCTAACAAGAGGCCTGGGAATTGAACTACAAGCGCCAGGGTGAATTGCTCTGTTCTGTTGCTGTTCCTCTCTTTGTGAGAGTGCAATTTAGTCAAGGGATCAAGCTGTGCTTCTGGTCATCACTAAACCACGATGAAGTATTCACTACTCACGATAACCTTTCATCAAATGCTTCAATGGTATCACAAAGGCACACCAGAACTGGATGACAGCAAAGGAAAAGCATAAAATGGTAAACCTATATTAGCAGTAGAGGTATTCAACACAAAGATCACTAAGCTTAACAGCAGAGAAAGCATATACAAACTGGTCATTTTTTCCTGCCACTGAATCTTCGCCAGTGCTGCATCATGTTTGGCTTAGATGGTGAGAGCAGGGCATTGAGGGGCAAACTCATTGTCCATGTCTAATGAAGCAAGGGTGTGTGAGACGAGCTAAACGCTGACCTGGGACTCAGATTCTCATTGAGAGTGAACACATTTCAACACCATTTAGAAATTACTGCCATATCAACATGCTTGTTTAGCGTGTTGCAAGGCTCAAAGCATCATTCATATACTGAAAGTGTCCCTTCCATCATCGACTGTACATCCAAAACGTTAATTCCTGTTAAAAGTGTGTAAACAAATATACGAGCTGGTCAGAGAACCCAGAACTACATATAACAGGGCAGAATGTGAAGTGTTTTCCCAGGCTACCACACACATACTAAAAACAAACACATGATTGCTTAATAACATATGAATTACAAAAAAGGAAACTTGTGAAATGACTCCAACTACAGAGTGACAGATGAGAACCCAGCTGTACATCATGTTTACAGTGTGAGTGGGCTGGAGGTGAAAGTGCGGTGGAGAGGGGAGGGTCACAAGCAAAACTGACATCTTCATATGAGAGACACGTCAATAAGGCAGGGGGATTAGGACTGACATGTGAGAAGGGCGACTTGAGATTACGGTCTTGCCTGATCTCACACACTAACACATCAGCATCTGTATGAACTCAACTCTGTACAAAGCCTCACTGAGCCGAACGCGCTTCTTTCAGCATTCAAGCAGACATGTGCCACAAGCAAGTCATTCCTGATGTGGCTGTCAATCAATAGCAAGCCTTTGGTGCGGGAAAAATCTGTGATTTAGGGTTGAGTTAGAGACTTACTAAAATACTGATTAAAAGTTTTTGCCACAACCAAAAATCTATTTTAATTCTATATTGACAATGTTATAAATATTGACATTGTAAGTTATTTTACAAAAATTATTGTTTTCAAAAAGATTTTTAAATTCCTTTTTGAATCCTTTTGGAAAGTCAGTAATCACCAGTTTGGAATGATTACACTATTTTACCTTCTAAAAAATAGTAATTACTCCCAGAAATATACACTTACTGAGCACTTTATTAGCATCACCTGTTCATCTACTTATTAATGCAAGCAACCTCCAGGGATTTTTTTTTTTTCGGACACACAAGTGTTTCATTTACTTAGAATGGAAGAATAAGCCATGTGATTTAATCGATTATGCAGTTAAATCGATATTTTATGATGTAGAATTGATTCACGCTTTTTAAATATATTTATCTTTGAAACACTGATTTCTCTAAAATTGACAAATTCTATTTAAGGTTATGAGCAGGTGGTACAATACTGCCACAAACTGAACTGGAGTGTGGCATAGGAGATTACCAAAGAAAAAAAATGTTGCTTTGTATGATACACGCCATTTAAAAAAAAGTTAACAACACAAGTTACATGACATTTCAATGCATATTAGATATTTTTAGTAATTTTAAATATATAATACTTAAAGAAATATAGCTGCCAGAGGCAAATCAGGCAATAAACATTAATCCTCTTGAATTCAATTACAGTCTACCTACAATTCACAGCTCTACAATGAACAGCAGCTCTGCGGATACAGCCTTGTTACATAGAGTGTCAACAAAGAATAGCCAGACAGGATTGAGCTGACAGAAAACCACTCTATACAATTGTGGTGAGCAGAAAAGCATTGCAAAATACATGACACATTGGACCTTGGTGAATGGGCTACAACACCAGAGGACCACGTCAGGATCTACTTCTGTCAGTCAAGAACAAAAGTTAAGGCTGCAGTTGATACAGGCTCCACATATCTGGATGCCTGAAGATTTCAAAAACATAGCCTGGTCCGATGAATCTCAATGTCTGCTGGGGCACATATGCAGTAGGGTCAGAATTTGATGCAAACAGCATGACTCCATAGCCTCAACCTGTCTTGTGTCCACAGTCCTGGCTGGTGTAATAGTGTGCAGAATGTTTTCCTAGCACACTATGTGCTCCTTGATACCAATTCATTCAGCACTATACATGAGCACAACAGTTTATATGAGTATTGTTCATTGGCCATGTGAATCTCTTCACAGCCACAATTTGTGCCTCCTTTAAAAGCTACTTCCAACCCAATAAGGCACTACATCACAAAGCAAAAGTCCTCTCAGATCGATTTCTTCTTCACCATGCGTTCAGCTGTTATTCAGTGGCATTCCTAGTCACCACATCTGGGCTTTTGATATCCAACTATCATATACAGTATTATCCAGCTTTGCCACAATGTCAGAAAACAGAAAATATTATTTTTTTTATTTTAGATTGTAGAATGATTGCAGAAAAATCCTGACTTTTAAAAGGCAAGGACTTTAAGAAAGCAAGGATTTATACATATATTTGTATTTTATTACATAAGTTTATAATTTGGACAAGCTTTATTGTGTCTTTTGTCTGATGGGCCACATTTCTGCCTGATAAGAATCCATATTAGAATTTCATGTTATGTGGTTGCATAGAAGATTGATTTAGCTAAACTGGTTGCATTGTGTGTCTTTTACTGCAATAAAGTTACAAGTTTCAAATTCAGACATTTAGGTATTTCTGGTACATATCTCATGAATTACAAACCAAACTATTCTAAGACATGTTTTGGATGTGACTTAAAAAAAGAGAAACAATTGATAGGGAGTTAGAATATTTTCTCTGAATATACTGTGGGTATCTGTATCAGTGACAAGTTATGGACTGTGGTTAACATGCAAAAAAAAGAAAACGAATGAAAAGATTGAAATTAGCAAGTGCCAAATTGCAGTAGGATCTGCTTGAATAGCTGCGATGAAATGCAAGAGAACAAATTGATCAGCTGGCATATTATAGTAGGCAAGATTTAGACAATATCATTAAAAATGTAGCTCCAGAACTAGCTATACAACAGTGAGAAGCATTGAACACCCTCTAGTTACAAGCATATTAAACCTCATATAAATGTGTTACACCTTGAATAATTGGATAATTGTTACTGATGAAAAATTAGAAAGATATTTGATTAGATATAATTAATATATCAGAGTGTCTGAGCAGTTGCTCCAAAATCATAAATCATCTGCTAATTTCATGGCTTAAGGATATTACAATAGATACTGTTCTGTAGTTGTACAGTAGCAGTTCTAGAGTCATGCCATGGTGTGTACATATAGAGCCGTAACAATAGTCCAAACCCAGGGGCTGCCACCAACATAAATCCCCCATTACAGAAGACGTGCTTAAAAACGTCCTTTTCAAGTTTAAAAAAAAAACACAAAAATTTAATCTAGATAAGGCTTACAAAGGACTTCTCAAGGGAGAAAATCCTTCTGAGGTTTAGTTGCTTATGATCAGGGCCTATTCTATTAAAAATCGATGAATGTAGTGTGCATGGACAACCAAAGATACTCCCATCTCTTCAATTTACACAGATTACACATTGTTTTGGTTTATTTTTATTTTTGTATAAGAATGTGAAAGGAAATGTCTGTACAAAAAAAAAAAAAAAAAAAAAAAAGATTTCCCGTCTTTCCACACCTACTTGTGTGTTAAAAATATTAATGTCATGGAATATTAATGTCATGGAATTTATCAATGATTTAATCCACTGGGTCATCCTTACTGTGAAAATTTCAATCTGCAACATGCTATAATGTCATATAAATAAAGAAAGAAATAAAGAAAGAAACAATAATCCATTATACAGTACATAATAAGAATAAAATGACCTGCAACAGTTGAATGAAACAAATAAGGCACAGACAAAAGAAAGTTTAAAAATCTCCCTGCATTTGGCAAACGTTATTTTTCATTTCTATCATGACCACCGAAAACTCTACAGTTCTTCTGTTAAGACATTAATTATTAAATGAATCAACAAACTGACAAAAAGCCACTGCTGCCAGTTTTCATTTGTACCTAGCAATTAGCCAGAGAGGCTAATCACAATCACTCTTAATTGTCTAAATTGATGATCAGAGAGTGGCAGCACATACATGTGTATTCAGAGTCAATCAGATAAAATAAGTTAAATGCAGGTGATGTGCAATGAGAAGACAGCTAATAGCTTTAAAGGGGACAGTCTACAAGCTAGACATGAAGAGCTTAAGCTAACAAGTGGACAAGGAAAATTGCTCATACCCACAAGCTCTGTTCATACTGTCCTAGTTCAGCTTGCTGCTTTATGGTGTCCTAGATCCCACAGAATAACTGATATTTTCTTGCTAAAATGCATAAATTAATTATCCCCAGACACTAAAAGCAAGCAAAAGTTAAATTAAATCATAATTTAGTAAGCCTTGCTCAAACAAATTCAGTAATTTTATTGTAATTGCCTAGTATTTGTGAATAATTGAGAGCCGTTAAATTAGTAAGAAGGTGGGAAATGATGTTTTCAATATCGCTCTCCCTAGCATTTTAGTCCTGTCTGAATTCATTATGCCAGTAATTGTTTACGGACTGCATGCACTCACATTTGGAGAGATTACATAGTATTTTACCTTCTGTAAAATATGCACAAGAAATAACCTCAGGCAATAATACAACAGTTACTGCAGTCAATGATGGGTACTTTCGGGATATTTATAAGAATGGTAGGAGTAACTGCAGGGTACTTTACATTAAGCCAAGCACACATTAAATACAAAATTTGGACATCAAAGTCCATCAGCTGTGAAAGAAATGTACTATCTTGGTAAATGTATTTTGTTGAACCTAATCTTTTTTTTTTTTTTTTTTAGTGTTAATAGGCTATATTATAAAAAGTACAGTAATAAGCAAAAAGTTTAAAACCAAGTCAATCTCGGTTCTATAATTAACACTAACCATCTCTAATGAATAATATGAGGGACATGAAAATTCTTGTGAATAAAGGCAGTATGGTGATGAGACTCTAAGCTGCAGTAAAACATTTGAATGGTGCAAACGTTTTAAAGAAGACCTTACATCAGTGAATGACTATACTGGCCAAGGTGGCTCAGTGCAGTCATTCCCGTGAATAGTGGAACACCTAATCCTTAAAAATTGATGGATAAATTTTCACCAACTTATGGAAGAGATGCATCCGTCTGTGTAAACTGTACACAAAACCACTTGCACATTACGGGAACTCAGCTGGGAGTTATTGCCACTTTCTCCGTATAGCCCTGACTTCACTCCAAGTCATTTCCACATGTTTGCACAACTGCATTAGTGTAGCAGGGGATTATATAGAGAAGTAAAGGCAGTTTTTACTCTCATAACTGTATTCTGTTATTTTGTACAATCAAAAGTCCCAGTTTAACTTAAACACCTTTTGTATATTTAGTGCTCAACTCTATTTTTTTTGTAATATACTATAAGTGATATATAACATTAAAAATTATGGGTCATGAAATATGAAGAGATTTAAAAATAAAAAAAAAGCGAAAATTGCAACAACAAAAAAAATTAACAACTAACAGTTACAGCAGTTTATAGGAGAATTTAAGAATGTCTACCCATCACTTAAATTTGAATCCTAATTATATTCTTAATAAACAGGACATTAATTTTTGCCTTATAAAATTATTTGCACCTTGGACAGAGCACATTTCCAAATGAGACGACAAAGACACATTTCTTCCTATGAAGAAGGAAGCACTGTGCTACACTATAGTATCATTAGAGACATAAATGAGTCATTCTCAGAAGAGGAAGCATTTTTGTCTGTTTATCCGTTTTAGACAAGACTGATAATATATAGCAAGCTTTCTCAGTAAAGCTGACTTTTATTACGTGGAATAATGTGGAATTTAATTAGTTATATAGTAAGAGCAAAAAATAGGTAATTTAAATTATTATTGCTTATAATAAAATATTAATATTTAATAAATTGATAGATTAATAGATTTATAATTATATCATGTCCTTAAAGCTGAACAATAATAGTATGTGTGAGTAGGAGTAGTAGGGACGTGAGCTGGTACCTGTTCCCATGGACATGAGAAGCGCAGAAGGCATAGCTGTAATGGAGCAGGGTCGGATCCACTAGCGCATTGTTCTCTGAGAATTCCATGAGGTCCTTCAGGTAGCAGAGGTGGCGATGGCAGCCTCTCACGCCATAACGAGCACAGTACTCATCCAAAACAAACACCTGGCCTGGGCTGAACCATCCCTGCACAACCAGAAGAAATACAATCTCATAAGAGAAGGTGGAACTGTCTAATCTCATGTGAATCACTGGACAAACAACACTTAAGCATGAAGTCTTTGTATTCAATAAATCAGGAAAAAATGCTAAGCCAAAAAAAAAAAAAAAAAAGAAACTGGTTGGGTTTTTCTGCATTGCAGCCTGCACACTGGCTTTTATGTGCAGGTGAAGCTTTTACAGTCTAACAAGTTGCAGCTCTGACCTGAACTGCGCTGAACTCCTATAACTCAGAAACAATCTTCTGATGTACAGGAACTGAAACTGGAACATGCATTGCATTTACATGCCTCTTATTTTTCTAACACATTACTGAACACAATTTACAATGTAGGGGAAAAAAAAAACATTTCACAACATTTTAACAAACAAGTTAGACCATGGTTAAGCGCAAGCAATTCATTCATAGGCAGAAAAGTCAACATGATACTGGCGGGTGAAGCACGCTGAGAGGCTCCTGTTGCATTCATTAGCTCATTCATCCCTCGCATAATAACTAAATTAGGCATGAATCTTACAAAGTTAATTAACATGCCTTCTCCGTAGGAACATTAACAAATTAGCACTTTGAGGGGGCCGCTCGCCTACGACAGTGCTGAAGGCTGGGAGTCGTGAGGACGGAGCTGTGGCGCAGAAGCGTGCGAGAGACCAGCAGGCTCAACACAGTCCCTTTTTTGACCTCCCAGCCTGCAAACGAGGATGGAGTGATCATTACTGTTAAAGATGGGGAGATGAGGAGCGTGGTTCAGAGGCCACACAGACCTGACACATACTGAGTGTATTTTGACTCGAGTTTCTGTCGCTGTGCTGCCTTTCTGTCCCTTATCTCTGCTTTTACCTTCCAACTCTCTTTTCCAGCATACAGCTTATACTTAAATTGAGGCTTTAGTTTATGCTGATTTATATTTTTATTAAAAAAACAAGATGATAATCTAAGTGCTGGATTCCTATTACCTTATATGACTGGACTACTGCTTATTTATATTATTATTTTTTATTAATGGGTGACTATATCTGTTTAAATGTTTTTAATGAAGCCAATAAATAGAAATATGACATCCTTCTACACAACCAATCTCTCTCTCTCTCTCTCTCTCTATTGATCTCTTTCTCTCCACTTTGTCACTATGCCTGTCTCTCAGCCTGTCTCTACCCTGGATCTATTAATATCGCACCACTAAGAGCTGCAGCATAATGGCCCGGTGCCGAGCAGAGTGCCACAAGATGTTCCACCGTGACAAACAGATGGCCTGCTCGTGTCTTGGCTCCGACCGCTCAATTACCACTAGCAATTGACTGAGACGGCACTCGCGTCGTCCTAACGAGCACGGCACAGTCTGGCTCCTACTGCTGCTCATAGTCTGAAAGAGCAGAAAAATCTCCTCACACAGGCATAGAAGGAAAGACAGACAATTCAAGTACAAAGGTATCTGTGACCGGATTGCTTTTATAGCACATGATGCACAAATGAGCAAATGTGTAATTCCAGGAACATTTATTGGCTGATCCAAAACCTACATCGCTGCATCAATCAGATTTAGTGTATTAGATGAATAAATCCAACACATATATCTTTAATGCAAAAAACTTAGAAACTCATTGGATATTATCAAAGAAGGGAAGTAACTGGATACTAATACATAGGTGCTCTATTTTTTATTAAATAAAACATTACCATGAACCTGAACCACAGTTAAAGAACAAAAATGTATTCTATGCTATCAAGACAGGATTCAATTAAAAAAAAAGCTTCAAAACCAGCACCATTTATCCATACATCACAGAATTACTATGCTGCAGAGCTAGTGCAATTTTCTCATTTCCTTAATTAATTTTCTTTATTTCTTGCTCTAAATCATTATGTCTAATTAGTGGAAAACAAACATCCATGATTACCTTGCATATTCACAAAGGAAAAGTTGTGTTTTCTTTCTTTTTTTAATTTTTTTTTTTTTTTTACACACAATACAAAAGCAGTCGAGGTCTGTTTTTTTTGTAGGGTAAAATAATTTAGAAGGATTTTTTTTTACTTTTATGACAAATAGCAGCTTTTGGTACATTATCTTATTTTTTTGTTAGAGCTGTGTCTGATGATTTGGTTGAGTTTAAATGCTTTATGGTCCGAAAAAAAGCATAGTCTCTGTATGTAATGTTAATCAGGATTCAAAATTCATACCCACTTATGTCTAAAACGAAACTTACTGTTACACAAACATCAAAATATTTCACCACCTATAAAGGTTGAATAGCTGGGAATGTGAAAATAAGTCACATGTAATATTTTGCAAAATACTTATGATGTGACGGGCATTTAAGCCCCTTCTACATAATTTTTTTTAAAGCCTGAATGGTGCCATGCCATGGTAATGATCAGTATTAAGCAGGCTGTTCTGTCTCTTATATTCAAGGCCTCCAGATGACAAGACCTCAGTTTGCAGACAGATCTCATTAATAAAGGTATGATTTCAGAACAGTGGCATGTTTGTGAGGTGATGCGAGTGCGTGAGTGTTATGGGAAGTGAGGGTGATTGGGTGGAGTGTAAAGTGGATATGAGCAATTATATTACGGCTGAACATGACTGGCCCTTACTGCCCCTCATTTGCTTTTACATTCACAGGCATCTAGTTCCATACCTTCTACATAGGAAGGGGTGGCAAGGCTTTTTCTATTCACTTACAACGTGCTACCTTAAGGAATATCAACTCTTTTTCATAATTAGCTCCTATTATTTTGAAACTATATGATTCATCAAGTTCACTAACTAATATTGTGCAATTGTACTAAAACTCATTAAAGCTGTGTTTGGGGTATAGGGACAAAGCTGCAGGTAATTACAATTGTTCTGATATTGATAATAAAACCATTATTTATTCAAGAGCTATATAAACAAGAAATTAATATTGAATAACTGAGATGTCTGACAAAATTCCCAAAAGATCCCAAAGATTTCAATCAGGTGTAGCAAAGGTGATAATTTTTTACCAAATCACTTTGTCCTGTTTAGGTCAGTTGATCAGTTAAAACTTATAATAATATCGATATACGACAAATTTTAGCTTTAGCACAAAGTGGAAAAAAACAACTGTGCTGTTAATATTCTTTTACATAGTTATAGAACTAGCCAGATAGTGATGTGTTTTATAGTTATAATATTATTTTTCTTTTCAGTTAAATATATGATGGATTATTCAGTTCTTTGAATAGTGGCTGATGTTAAAAAAAAAACTCTGAAAATTGTACTGCTCTCCAGCACTTTAGCAAACAACCTGCCTCCTGCTACAGCCAAATATTTAAAATTTTTGACTCATCAGTCCAGAACATCTGCTGCAATTTTCTGCACCCAGTTTCTATGTTTTTGTGCATAGTTAAGTCACTTAGCCTTGTTTTCACTTCGGAGGTATGAAACTGTCTTGCACATCCTCACTTTTGTAGCAGAGTTTTGCTGTTCCTCACCCAGCTTTAAGCCCCCTAATCAGGTGTTTCTGTTTCACTTAATGACTGTATTTCAACCTATATATGAAACTGATCATTAGCATCTGCTTGGTATAATTGATCAATCATACAAGTGATTATGATTCTACACAATCAAGTGTAAGAATTTATGCTGATTTGAAGCCAAAGGCTAGTCACACAAAATATTGATTTTATTTAAATGTTTATTTCAATTTACTTTGCATTTTGTAAATTCATAGAAATAGAAACAATTAAAATAAGTTTTTTAAAAGCATTCTTGCTTTACAGCATTTTCTCACACATGCCTAAAACTCTTGCACAGTACTGTGCATACTGTACGTAAAATGTTTAGACACACCAAATTACACCAATTTTTTTTATAGTGATTTATTTTTTTCTATTTTAGAATAATACTGGTTCTAGTTGTCATTTTAAGATATGAAGGTTAGCTGTTTAAACTGCATTTACAAAACCTATCAAGCACCATAATGAAACTGGCTCTCATGAAGACCATCGCAGGAAAGCAAGACCAAAACGTACCTCTGCTGCAGAGGAGACGTTCATTTAGAGTCACCAG
>JAOVVB010000010.1:13110146-13127378 GCA_028570985.1 Heterobranchus longifilis | reverse complement strand
ACACACACACACACACAGACACACACAGACACACACAGACACACAAACACACACAGACACACAAACACACACAGACACACAAACACACACAGACACACACACCTCCAACTAGAGCAACATATACACATCCACGCCACACACCATTTAGAGCACTGGTTGTTTGGTAGCTTTGAATGAAAAATGAAAATGAAAATAAAGCAATCAAATATCAGTTCCTTTGAGAGTTCTTTTCAGAGTATGCTACTACTGATTTATTCTTTAATTCTTCTCCGTTCTCTTTCTTTCCCTTTGAATATCACTGCACTTGCACTGCAGAAAATATCCGGATCTCTACAATATAACCTAAATAAAAATTATCGCAGTTCATCGTCATAAGTTAAGCTTGACATAGTTCTATTAAGGGTTCGTGTACACACTTCCCAGTTTTGAGCGATGAACCAAAACAGCATGAACACAAACACAGAAAGGATGAGCTCACCAGGCATGAGAAGGAGTCGTTCATGCGGTGGAGGAGTGTGTGTTTCTGCAGCATTTGGAACAGCCTGGCGTGATCGAAGCTGCAGGGAACAGCAGAGATGAGCTCCTCGACTCCTGCCCTCTCCAAACCTGAGACACAAACACACTTATTTCAGCCTGAACAATAATAACAATACCAGTGCGATAAAATAATAGACAAAGCTCTTGGTCACAAAGTGATTCGAAATGACAAATATGGTGCAACTATGAATGTAAAATAGATATTCATTTACATAATTTCGGAACATAAATATAATTGAAGGAAAATAAGTAACAGGCTTATCACTCTCTCATTCTCCAGTAAGTGCATTGATGCAACTGATAACTTGTCTATACAGGCAGAAGAAATATCAGAGCTCACACTTTAGAATGCTCTGTAAAGAACACAAATCTGTCTTTGGTTGCGTTGGCATCACTGTCTTCCTTTATTTGCATGTCACTTCTTTTGGCCAAAGCTACTCTGTGACAGCCAGTTTTCCTGCTTTAGCAGTAAACATTTGACACTTACAGCCTTGCTCAGACATGTGATGCCCATCATCTGACAGCAGTTTCCTACTCGAGCACATTCTGATCTTCAGTTACCACAATTCAGCTGATAAAAAGATGCATGCATGCATGGAACCAAGAATCTTTCAGCTGAGTGAACTATGACTGTAATACATTTTCGAAGATTGAAGCATGCAATTAATTTTCACCACTTTCTGAATATTCTACTATCGTCTAAACACGAGTTTAACTGTAGCACCGGTAAAAGAACAAGACGGCCTGACACGCACGGTCACGACAGCTTAGAAACGTACGAATCTCAGATACAGTTGGTCTGAAACTCAACCTTGAACGAGGCATTACACCTTTGTGAAGGTTTAATAAATATGTGCATTTGCCTGAGTGTGTGTGAGTGATTACCATCTGTCTCCTCACATCCCAATTTGCACTCACTTTTCATAAATAAAGAACAAGCAGATGACAAGCGCATCACAGGGAATAAAGAAAATGACACATATGGGCAATGTGAAGGGTTTCAGGTCAGGGCAGACGATGTGTGTTTGTGTGTGTGTGTCTCTAAGGCTGAGGGAGTTAAAAAAAAAAAAAAAAAAAAGAAGAAGAAGGAGGGAGCACTAAAAGTGTGCCCAAGTTCATTTCCACTCCTTTCACTGCATTTGTCACATGCATCCTGAAAACCGGCTAATGGGGAACCCATCAAAAGCCTAACACTTGCTGCCGGCAGTCTAAGAGTGTGCATATGCGAAGTGAGGTCTTCGCTCCACAACACCCACAAAAGACCAAGGCTTTTGAGACGCATCTTCAGACGCCTGCATGGCCAGCGGCACCTTTGTGAGCCGGGCATTAGTGATCGCTTTTATTAACGCTGCCATTTTTGGCATGCCGATGACTTTGTGGATGCTTGTATGGACAGAGAAAAGCGCTGTGTATATGCCCAGAAGCGCTGTGGGCATCTGCTAGTCCCTCCGCACGACTGCAACGACAGTAGACAACAAGTGCAATTCAGCAATTGACTTGCAAACACTTCTGTCCTGGCCCAGAAAAGGGGCTGTCTCACCATTGTCCCACTCGCTTTAATTCTGATATAGGTCATATTACATTCATTACTATCGAAGCATCAACTGCTTAATGTTATTTGGTAGAAAAATGGGGACAAAAACGATTTTTGGGCAGGGGGCAGAAAGAAAACAAGGAAGAGATTAAAGAACGGAGACAAAAGAAGATATAGATTCAATGCAGGAAAAGAGAAGAGGGAAGCTTCATATTGATCTGCGAGGCGCGAGCCTGACAGATTCAGTTCGACTGAAGAATCATATTGATCTATGTCAACCTTAACTTACAGCTATTATCTGTAGACGAGGGGAGGAGGAGGAGTACGGGAACTGTCGTCTCTAATCAGGGCTGAAGTGCTGAGCCATGATGCCCAGCACAGCAGAGAGAGACCAGCTCCCGTTTCTGTCTTCACTGTAGCAGTCACATCCATGTGACGTGAGCCACCAAGGTGGACATGAGCTTCATGACAGATATTAACACAGCGCTGGACTGAAATCACAGGTACACCCCCGCCAGTCACTTCGGTCAGAGTAACCAAAGTTTGAAAGACAGATGTGGACCGACAGGACGGCTGCACTCTATCAGGATTATATGGCCTATATGGACACATACACATATACGCACACTGTGAAATGTAGTCTTAAGCTCTGTGGCTCATCTGTGCTATGAGAAAAGAGGTTCACGCTGGTCACCTAAGAGACTAAAGCAAATGGACAGCACTGACATGGACAGAGGCTCTTAGACACATCAGTAATCCAAGTGTATAATGCTGAAGAAAAAAAGAAAAAAATTCAGGAACTGAACTTCTAGAAGTTTATAAACTGAAAGTTGAGAAAATCACTAGACTGGCCTTCTGTACTACCACGTCCAAATTCATGTGACTTTGTGATAAAAAATAAAAAAAAACTCTTTGGCTTGCATAAAGTGATGGAAATTATTGTAGAAGGAAAAAAAATATTGTATGAGGTCCAGCCTAATGTGAGAAACAAGGAGGAGGAGGGCCTTGAAGATTTGAGAATTTTTGGAAGTGAAGTGCTTGTCCTCACATGCCTGAAAAGTCAGTGTAAGTCACAAAGTGTCTTATTTTATTCTGACAACTGTCCAAAATTTCAGTCAGCATTGGATGCAGCAGAGATCTCTGCTTGTTATGGTGACAAAACTGAAAAAGAAAGTCATTTAAGGTGAAAACCTGAAAAATCCTGACCAGCAATAAGTTATGGAATTGGCTTTTATGGTCTGTTCATGAAAAATAAAAGTTAGTAAAAGGGTTATCTAGTTGTCAAGGGCAAACTACATTAGTTGTGGAAAGACTTATTTCGTTCAGTGATTGGCAGCATTGAGGAAAAATCCTCACATCCTCAACTCAAACAAAGAAGGGATTTTAGTACTGTACAGTATATAAACAAGCTATATACGGTAAATCTAAATGAGAAATTACAAATTGGAGAGGATGTAACCTACTTAGTAATGAAGCAGGGGCATCTTTTTGGATATTCCCCCCTCTGCAGTTGTGCTGCTGGTTCTGAGCTGGCGGTAATGGTTTGTACGACTGGCCTGTAGCACGGTACATTGCCTGCACCCACAGCGTCCGGTCCTGTTCATCGTTTGTTGCAAATATCACCAAATCCCCCTCCTTGACAGCGCTAAAAAAGGCCTGGCCTCCCTGAAGACCTAGAAAAGATATGCGGTGGTCAACATATTCAAAAAGCAGACAAACTGCACATAGCTTATACGTTGCCTTTTATGTTATTCAAGGAAAAACTTAATAATGTATTCAGGAGACAAGTACAGAAGTATAGCCTTGCTTAGTTAATTGGTTAATACAGTATGTCTTTCTTTTACATGAAGGACACACATTGCATAGAGACACTATACTTTGACTACGTTTTGGCTGTTGGTCTGTAACATGTCTGTAGTTTTTTTTAAATTATATTTATCCTCTTCAACATTTCCCTTTTAGTCAGATGAGATACAGATATATACCGTCTTTCTTTACACCACTTGGAAACTGATGGGCTTTCCTATTCCAAGGGCTTAGGCTTAATGTGTCAAAAAAAAAAAAGTGTCAAAAATGAATGTAAGAGGGCAGGAAAAAAAAACTGACCTTGGAACATACAGTTATATCCCAAAAATCATTTACCTTGCACTTGTGTGTAAGGTTTGCACAGCATGTAGTATATAAATGTAATAGCATAGAATAGGATGTGTAGATACGGTATATACAGTCAAATCCATAAGTATTTGGACAAGACCCCCCCCCCCCCTTTAAAAAAAAAATCCTGTACACCACCACAACAACCTTCTACTCAAAGAAAGGCAGCACTCTAGAGGAGCTTGGCATGTTATTGTTTACAAACTCGAGACGCTTTCATGAAAGGTTTTTTTTTTTTTTTTGTTACCAAGGAATGAATTCTGCAATCATGTAGAATGAGCTCACCAGAGCATCCCTTCTTTTTAAGACTGAACCAAACTGTTCATTTGGTCACTAAAGTTTTTGATAGGGCATTTTTTTTTAGCCTAATCATGGCCTTGCTCACTTGCCTAGGTACCTCTTTGGACTGCATATTGAGAATTCCCATGGACAGTAAGCAAATGAAACAAACCGCATCCAGCCATGAAACTGGTTACCCAATTATTTTTGAGCCTGTGAAAATGGATGGAGTTTGGAAAAAAAAAAAAAAAATGACTGTAATGTCTAACTGGTCTACACTGAAAGTCGACACTTCACTCACACCTTGATTGTTTCATTTCAAATGAAAGAAACATTCCTGAAAATTCATTTCTGTAATTCTTTGCTCCTATAACAACAAATAACATTGGAAACCAAGTTTTCATTAGTATTATGAATCACAGCATTGGAAACAAGAATTCCAATGGTGCAAAGGGGCTTGCCAAAATGATCAATCAGACATCTGTCAGTTTCTCTTCTTGAGGTGTTGTTCTGTCGAGGACATTTGTATAAAACTTTCAGTTTTTCAAAATAATAAAAATAAAATAACGAAAAAATGTGTGCGCTTCACTTAATTTCACAGCAATAAAAATAAAGATGCTGTTTTTTAAATTTATGGTAGATAGTGGATACTGGTACTGTAGTTAGCAAGAAAAAAGTTGTAGTCACAAAAAAAAAAAAAAAGGTCGAGCACAGACATGTAGAACAGTTAAATTATCAAATTAATATGAAATTATCCAAACACTGATGTTTCAGGGGCTGATGTAATAAAACATTAATTAGAATCAGTGACTGTAATTAAAATGAGTACTTATTTACAGACTCGTAATGGAGAACAAGGAAGCAATCAGTGTTTATACGCAACACTGGGAGATGAGAGAAGTACAAGCTCACCAGGCTGTGGATCAGAATAATCTACTGTATATCCATCCAGCTGCATGAGCTCATGTGGCTCTGATTTTTTCTCTCTGTAGCTGCACATGGCGAAGGTGTACTGGCTGACCTGAAATAGGCAACAATATTTATTGGCGAAGTTCTCTCATTTAAAAAGTACATTTTCAAAATATTTCGGAAATAATTACAGCACCTCCAATAATGTGTTTAATGCATGTAGATGTTGTGCTAAATAGAAACATTTTAATAAGACGGCCACAATACTAAAACCTTTACTCACTTTACCGGCACTTACCTGAACAAGAACAAAATATCTCCTCTTCCACCGTTTCCATACTCTCTGCCCCAACGCATAGAGGTACCTTAAGAAGAAAAAAAGAAGAAGAAAAAAAAAAAGATTACAAATATGCTAACCTTAAACATCTACTGTAGATTCACTCAATAAATGTTTTAATGACAGATAAAAACTAAGTTTTAAAGGCTTTAGTAAACAGAAATCACTCCATAGGGAAAAAAAAGTCTTGTAAAGGAGGTTGGAGAAGGAAAGAATGTCCAGTGGAGAAAGAAATCATCCACTCGTGAAAATGATTTTCAGTTCACTCTCTAACACCTTTTATACAGTCATGGCCCTATTGAGATGCTATTAGTATGGAGCCATGGTGACTGAGAAATTTGTCTGCACCTGTACCTGCTATTGCACTTCACTTAGTTCTGACCTGAAGACAAACTGGTTTTTATAAAGAAGAAAAAGCGAAACTGAATTCAAGGCACAGCTTTATAGGGGGGAAAAAACAACAAGTGAATAGAGAAGTTGAATTTAAAACCCAAGACATGACTGAATTTAAAACCATGACCCAAGACATGACTCTTGTTCCATCTGTTATGGAACATGAAGTCTAATTAGAGCAAGCAGACTGGGCTATAGCTCTGTCCTCGGTCACTAACACCTGCTAAACAAAAACATGCGTTACAAAGTAACTACTGTTTTAAGAGTGGTGGATGCTTTCATGTAGTTCTTGTTCATGTAGTAAATATCAACAGTATTTGTTATTAAGCCATGCCAAACTGCTATGAGGTGAACTAGGGTGGCAAACCAATGAGCCAACAAAAGCGCATCCACATTCTTCTGTATGGAAAGTGTCAACCAGGAGAGGTCAACGTACAACGCTTACCAATTTACATGCCTTCAGCGCCCTCAAGAGGACAAACTGAATCACCACAGCCTATTAGTATATAGGTTTAGAAATCCTGAGAGATTCATTTCCCAAACGAGACCCTTATTAAACCTTTATACTCACCAGTTTATGTAAGCACAATGTGGCAATAACTCAAACATACTTGAGAGAGTAAATGTAAACAGTGTATATATAAAGGTCTTAGAAGTTAGTAAGGTTAGGTTAGTAAGAATCCTCAGGCAGTCATGCCTCCACATTCTATGAAAGGAAATGTATGGACCCCCCCGAGAAATAAACTCCTGATCAATGTGCGTCCGCTTCTTTATGGACGGATAACATGACGGGTTTACAGAGCTATTAGAAAGAAATAAGTGGACAAAGAGAAAGATGAAATGAGTGAGTCTGGGAGAGTGATGGAGGGAGAGAAGCAGACAGACAGACAAACAAAAGCAAGAGAAGCCTGAAGCTGGCAAATCTCCCGTTCTGAGCTGTGGAGGGGTCGTGCTGCCAAACTCAATGGTTCTTCAGTCTCTCCACTGCTCAACAGATGGCTGCTTTTAATGGGGGGCATTCAACCTGAAAATCCCTTTTCAATGCATCTCTCTTTTTCTTTTATGTAAGTGCTCAGGTGTGTGTGTGTGTGTGTGTGTGTGCGTGTGTGTGTGCGTGTGTGTGTGCATGTGTGTGTGCATGTGTGCGTGCGTGCGTGCGTGCGTACGCATGCACACGTGTGCAAGTTCGCATTTAGTGACCTAGAGTAAAGATGGAACTGTCAATCTGGTGAGTACATATCAAAAATGATATAGTGGCAGCAAAAGAAAAAAAAAAAAAAGTCAATCATTTATGTAGATTTCAAGTCTCCTGAAGGACCTGAAACGGCATCAGTAGCAGTCAAGCTTTTTCGAGCTATTACATAAAGAAAAGTAACATCTAGTGCAAGTCAAGTGCAGCTGTAGAGTTTTTGCACAAACTGCCCAGTAGCAGGCAGCCTTTTCATGTGCTTTATGAGTGTGTCACAAGTTCAGGGAAACAGGTGACAGATCAATGTCTGTTCTACTGGTTGCAATACTTACAGTAAAACCATTTTTTTGTGCAATCACATAACTTTCTACTACAGCAAAAATGATAGAATAATTGAAATGCCCCCCAGTAAACTATACATATATTATATATTCCAGGAGAGCGTAATATGAGATGTCAACACACTGCCCAAAAACAGATCCTGTGCGAGTATGTATGCTCTGTGTATAAATGTGAATCTCCTCCAGACGTAAAGGTCCAAGATGGCTTTAAAACCACTTGTGGGGGTCAGTTATAAAAAGGTAATGACAGACTGAAGAGGCTTCTGCTAATTAGCACAGGTCTCTCAGGGAGCAGCTCTATAGTGAGAGCCTGCTGGAGCGCCTCCATAATTAACAGGCTGATGGCAAAGGCCTGCGAGTCTCACCCTGTACAATAGCCCTGCTTTATGGTGACTATGGGAACTGCCTTCATCTGTGTCCATGACTATTTATCAGCAGTGCAGTCAATAGCACTCATGAATAAGTGAGTGTTGATTAACATTATACATTTTAAAGTTGTTTCATTCAGTTTTGTTTATATAGCAATTTTAACAATGGTCAGCTTTATGGAATAAAAAATAAATAAATACAAATAAATAATTAACTAAGAGAAGCAATATGAGCAGTAAAAGGATAACCCACATCAGGGATTGTCCCCTTTAGTGCAGTTCAGTGATGCTTGACTTCTAGATGGCAACATTAGGCTTTACCTACAGTCTTGAATTAAATGTTGTACTTCCAAGTATTCCTCACAATGAAGTGTGCCCTCTAGGAATAAACAGCCAGCTCCTCAACAAACAGGAACAGATGTAGTACCAGTTGTATCTTTATCCTCCAATTTATCTCTCAAGGGGTTCTTCGAAATGAACAGGACCAAAAATAAATAAAGAAAAATATAAAACAAGTGTCTGTGTCAATTAGAGTGGAGTTCTGCTGCCCTCATGTGGAAAAAGACCCATGTCAATTAAAAGCAGTACAAACTTTTCAGCAAATCTTATACAAACAACAACTGGCTGTTTACTTAAAAGAGCTTCTCTGAATGATGAAAACAAGTTTTCATTTTCAGGAAGAGCTTTATCTGGGTGGGGGTTGCAGTGGATGCAAAGAAGCAGCTTGATGGAGCACTATGTACACAAACTCAGCATGTATACATGCACAGTTTGGCCATTTAATTGGACTACAGTTCTTGTTCCATTATACAGGCATGGCAGGGGAATCGATTTAATGACCAGAGTATGCGTGACTCTGCTATAGGTGGCGGTATGCCCCTTGTTAATATCGTATACCCGTTTGACATACAGTATTACATCACAGACCAAAACACTTAAAAAACAAGTTAGCTCGCAGCAAACTAGTACCATGTCAAGCGATGAAAACATGGAAATTTACAGTGCTGTACATTCTGTATGTGTTGAATGCTTTATTTTTATACCATTGAGATACACACTTTCCCTTGTGTTCATGGCTTTTTCTAAAGGCAGACGACATTGTCATATTGATAGTGGCTTCTTGAACGGTTACGCATTTACAGTAGTCGAGACAAAAAGACACAGATACAGACTAAAACAGACTAAAATAAGTTTCCTAACATTTAGTTTTCCCCAGATATTTACTATAAAAATACTATTTGGTGGTTGCCTCTTCAGTTTTCCATGTTTGTCAGTTTTGGAATAAAAAATGACTGAAAAATTGCTTTCATTTAATTGCCAAATTTAAGTAAACACTGCTATTATTGAAGAAACATTTTACAGCTTTGCAATAAAGTATCTCTCTACAAAAGAGAGGAAAACTGTATTTCAGCTGTATAAATTTTTTTCCCCCTCAACTGAAAGTCAATTTAACCACTGAGTATAAAACTTCATCATTACAATTATTCCTCTCCAGTGATGTCCAGCATCCAACAGCCTTAAATAACTGACCACTTTAATCACTGTGCTGAGTAAAGCGCTGACATACCCACTGTGTTTCATGTTTGGTGGCTTGTCCATACGCACAGCCAGTTTAATCTTCAGGTCTGTATCCTGGCTGTTTTTGGGGATGACCATCTTATGCAGCTCTGCAGTTTTGGGCCCATTTGTTGTAGGGTTTAGTACCACCTGGTTAGGAAGAGAAAACAAAAAGAAAAAGAGAAACATAATTAAACAATGTACAAAATTTGATAAATAGGACAAAATATGGATTAAGAGGTGAATGTTAAAAAGAGAAGAAGGAAGAGATACAGAAAGATTCACTAAAGAGAGGACAAAGTAGATAAAAGAGGAGCAGATGCAGATTGAAGGTCTCTAAAGGGAGTCTCCATCTGTTACCCTAGGAGCCTGAGCTGTAATGACTTCTAGCTTTTTTTCATAAAGCGGGTACTTACGCGCACACACATGATTAACATGACTAAAACTAGCAGTTTCTGGGTTCACAATACATATATAATATACATCACATTATCGTTATTGCTAGGAGAGAGAGAGAGAGAGAGAGAAATATATAGAGAGAGAGATAGAGAGAAAGAAAGAAATAGAAAGAGAGAGAGAGAGAGAATGGGAATGTTGGTGAGGTATTGACTGTTTATAGGTGCTATAAACGAAAGTGAGAGCAGGGAGTGTGTCACAGTGTGTCACACACATTATAACCAAACTGGTAAAGATTGCAGTGCTGGTTATTAACAAATAAAACTCCACAATGGCATAAATGGATTGAAACACTCCATGTTGTGCAGTTACAGGATAAAATAAATCTCTGGGACTATATCTCACCTGGTTGTTTTGTATTTTCCATAATGGTATATCCTAGAGTCTTTGCTTACTTTGAAATAACATTTGAATTTGATGCTTCTTAGACAATGTTGGTAGGGATTTGGGAATTAAATAAGGCCTTAAAGCAATGCATTACATGACGCTACACAGAATGCTGCAAATGATGCCTGATGCAACGTCTGTTGTGTGAACTGGCCTTGACTCTAAACCAGGGGCGTCATGCCCAATCCACCCCCTGTGCAGACTTTAATACAAAGCTGAATTGACTCAGGGGTGTTGACTGTGGTATCCTGAGGTAACTCTGCAGGACTGGACTGTAACACTCTGCTCTAACTGAACCTTATGTACAAGTCTCACCCGGCCCAACTCTTTGTCTTCTAGAGCCAGGACCCCTGTGCTCTCAGTAAACAGTTTCACTTTAACCACAGGCAGTGGGTGGGTGGTGGTAAAGTCTCCTTGTGTGCCCCATCTGCAGACAAACACAATGGTAGAGTCTAAGAAGTCATTTATGTGGATAGCTGCATGAATCATATAGGAAAACATTACTGGCATAACTCTACCTGTCCCCGAAAAAGATTTATGGCATGGTTTTTAACAGCAGAAAAAAAAAAAAAAAAGTTTGCCCAAAACACCATTATGAGACTGCGAACAAGCTAAAGTGGAATATTAAGACATATTTATGCTTATACAACCATATGGTCAAGCATTGGTAAATATTACTGTCAGACTGTTGTGATAAATTTGAATTAAACAAAGCCACATACATACTTACAGTACATAAATACATTATATACATTATATTACGTATATTGCTAGAGGAGAGAAAGAGAGAGAGAGAGAGAGAGAGAAAGAATGGGAATATTGGTGAGGCATTGACTGTTTATAGCTGCTATAAACAGAAGTGAGAGCAGGTCTAGAATGTGTCACAGTGTGTCCACAACATTAAAACTGAACTGGTAAAGATGCAGTGCTCACACACATTTCTCACACCACGCAGTGCAGAGTTGCAGCAGGCCTGGAGCCTATCTCAGGGGTCTCGGGCATGAGGCAGGGTACACCCTGGACAGAGTACTAACCCACTGCAGTGTAATTTAAAAATGCCAATTAACCTACTCTGCATATCTTTGGTCTGTGGGAAGAATCTGGTGTACCCAAGCACGGCTAGAACATGCAACAGACCTGAAGGTGGGACTTGAACCCACGAGCCAGGAGATGCTAACAGCTACAACACTGTTCTGTCTTAAATTTTTTTTATTCTATGTCATGTCCAATTCCTCCCCGTCACTAGGGGGCTCTCACATTAAGCTACTACACCTCAGTCGGGAGGGCTGAAGACTATCCCGTGTTTCCTCCGAACCACGTGACGTCACTGACCGCTTTTTTTCGAACTGCTCGCTCGCCCACCATTGGAGGCGGCGTAACACACTCCGAGGACAGCGCTTTCCGCTTGCGTGAGCTCACCGACGCCCCTGGTTGGCTGTAGAGCCGTGATTAATGTGGGAGAACTAAGTACCTCTCATCCCTCCCCTCTGAGAGAGCTCGGCCAATCAGCTCTCTATAGACCTCCGGCTGCGAGAAGTTACAGCATCAGCTGGGGATCGAACTCGCCATCTCCGTATGATGGGACGAGCACTTTACCACTGCGCCACTCGGAGGCCCTAAACAGCATCTTTTAATAATAATGTGTATTAAACTTATTGACCCTGTTGTTCTGTACACCATGAAAAACATTCACTTAACAACCTGCTATGAACTAGAGGCAGTCAGGTGGAAGGTCACCCCCATCCCACGCAGACAAACAAATGAAGACGTTAACCCAAAATAGCTTTTTACTGAAAACAGCCTCAGGGGTGTGTCCACTCAGTTCCATCCATGTGTCACCTGGAGCTGTATGAAATTATTCTGGACAGAAATAAAAATGTTTATTTCCAGCTGGCCAACAGGATGAGAGAGTGCACTCAGAGCTGGACAAGAATTTGGCAGTGTGACTCAGCAACTTACTAAACACACTGCTAATGTAGATGAATGAGAATCAGTTCAATTTCATTTGTGCAGTGCTTTTAATAATACACATTATTTTATAGAAATATAAAGTTAGAACTAGTTCTCTAAAGTGAAGACTTTAAATGACCCATAATCTACTTAGTGTGGCTCACTGGATACCAATACGAAGCAGAGCTGTCATTTCTAAACCCAGAGGTTGCTAAGGCAACCGATCACCACTAATAGCTCTGACCACACACACACACACACACACACACTCTTTGGTCATTTTTCAATTCAATTTACCCCGACATCTTTGTTCCTCAATTCAATATGTGAAAGAGTGCATTTTTGGTAAAATAAACTTGACTTTTGCCAAATAATAAAGACTAGAAAATTATAGTACAGCCAGACTAAATTGTCTACACTTGCATACATATATAGGCCAATTCAAATATACAAGATGCTACTATAGTAACTCAGAAGTATCCACTTTCACTTCAACAGTTAAATTAAAGTTTATGTTTCAAAAGTAAGCGTCTGTAATTGTCTGGATGTTTGGAATGTGAATGAGACGATGACATTCACATATTAAAATTAAAATAATCCTGCACTTAGAGTTCATGCCTAAATTTCCCTGAATACATTAAACTAAATACTAAATAAACTAAATCCATCTGCATGTCAGGAAAAAACAGTGTGATTATCTAAAGGGCCAGGCCTAAGCAGCTGAAAGCCTAATAATCACAGAGTAATCATCTCATGAAGACAATGCACAGACAACCCCACCTTAATCTGATTATTCAAAGAGATGTTTCAATTTCAAATGTACACTGAAACTGAGTGGCCCTCGCTTCAGCATGAGAAAACGATGGAGTCATACAGGCACACAGTGCAGTATGGAATAAATTGCCATGTTAAATCCCTGCTTCTCTACTAAAGGTTAAGAGATGCATCCAACCCTTTTTCTTTCTGCATTATTGCATTTTCCCAAAATGAGCAATTTCTTATTCCGACACTTAGTCGGATAATAGATGAGACTAAAAGAGTAAGTTAAATGAGATTGAACTGAATAATCGATCCATCCAGTGCTATAGATGACATGTGCAAAGGCCAGCCTGCATTAACCAAATACCATGAGCAGTGGAGCTTGTCAACCTTGATGAATCTTTCTTCACAGCTTCTAGTCAAATAATCCAGAAGCAAGATCCCATGAAAAAGCAGAACAGCTTAAAACATGGGGTGTAGGAATGCAACAAATGAAATGAAGGCTTCTCAAACCTGATTCAGGCTAAAAACCTTTCCCCTTTCAAAGTGCAGTCCAAGGCAGTCTATACACGTCTTTTATAAAAAGGAATTAACACTGAATTTTAGACCTATCCATCTCATGGCCCTTAGTTTATCACATTTTAAATATATCTGCGATTTTTATTAACACTAAGTAAAGCACAGATGGGGCAAATATTCTTCTGGGTATTTCCAGCAATTTGTGTATGCAGTATAAGGGACATTAAACAAAAGGGGTTTAAAAGTGAAGTAAAAATGCCTCTGGGGCCCTCTAGTGGCTGCCTGTAGTACAATTTTTGTACCCCCTGTTAGTTAGTGGGACAGAATTTTATTTAGAATTTTATTAACAGAGGTTAATTCAGATAGAGTGTTCTGGTATTTTTACAAGTTCATACAACTTTAATATATTCTGCAAATATGTTTCTTTAGGATACCTGTGTTTTATGAGAATTAATCATTGGTAATTGAAAGGATGAGGTTGATGAGATAAAGTTTCAGTCAGGAAATTGCATAAACTAAGCTGACAACTACTACATTTATCATTAATTTAAAATTAACTTTATGTTCTGAGTGAACACCTTTCACTCAGGACATAAAGTATGTATAAAGATATAATGAAGTATAATAAAGCTTAGCCAGTCATTACTTTCACAACATGTCATAGGCAAAGCAGGCAGACCATAAAAGTGGAGTGGCGTCCTAGGGGATTCCCTAAGTACATCTTAACATTTTGCAGTTAATGGGTAGGCAATTAATTTTAAGGCATTTGATGTCCGAGTCATTTGACTGACAACCATTAAGAATCAAATTTTTTAAAACAGAAAAACGTTCAGGAACATGGGAATGCCCTCATACTTAAATGATATCAGCTACATAGGAAATGGTAGCTCACTTAGTCTTGACTAAGAAGTTCTAATCTTTTCTTGACAATGATGAAATAAATATAGCTGTGAAAATGATACTATTACAACTGAATATTTTGCATATTCATTAATAACACTCTACTTACCACTTTGAGCTGCTGATGCGCCATCTTAAGTCGCATAGCCAAATTCCAAAATATAGATGGATGAGATGTGACCTATTGACCGTTCACCTAGATTTACTAATGTTTCTGGTCTTGTAGCTACTGACTCGTCTAATGAGCTGCCTTTATTTGAATAGACTACATACAGGTGCATCTCAATAATTTATAATATCATCGAAAAGTTGATTTATTTTAGTAAATCAAATTAAAAAAAGGGTTTATTTCTTGTAATTTTGATGATTATGGCTTACATAACAGGGATAACCACATTCGTAAGTGGATTCTGAAAGCTTTTTAAGAATTTGGGGAAGATTCACAAAGAGTGGACTGCAGCTGGAGTCAGTACTTCAAATGCAATCACGCAAAGACATATCCAGGACATGGGCTACAACTGTCACATTTCTTCTGTCAAGCCACTCTGGAACCAGAGACAACGTCAGAGACGTCTTTCCTGGGCTAAGGACAAAAAAGATATCCCTGTTGCTCAGTGGGCCAAAGTCCTCTTTTCACATGAAAGTAAAATTTGCATTTCATTTGGAAATTTTGGTCCCAGAATCTGGAGGAAGAGAGGAGAGGCACAGAATCCAAGTTGTTCAAGGTCCAGTGTAAAGTTTGCATAGTCAGTGGTGGAGCCATCTACCAGGAAGTTTTAGAGCACATCATGCTTCCCTCTGCTGACCAGATTTATGGAGATGCTGATATCATTTTCCGGCAATTTCTTTTCAATTGATTTACTGAAATAAATCAACTGTTTGATGATATTCTAATTTATTGAGATGTACCTGTAGATGTATGTGCTTGGATAAGCCACAAGAGTTGGTCTACTACAGAACTTGCAGTGGGTTCACAACTGAACAATGCTCAGTTTTTTCTTTCGCTAATTTACTTTGCTGCAGTACAAAATTTAATCTGCTGAAATACATTTCTGGGTCCGCATTCAGTCTATGGTCCAACAATTATACTTACAGTTATAATACAGAATACAAATGCTGCCATGATAACAGAGAGACTAGTAGGGTTAGTATTGGTCAGTACTCACTGTGGTCTGGAGGCCTCAGCCTGGTCTGTCTGAAGTTTCTCTCCTCCTTCTACTTCCATGGTACAATAGACAATTCTGTTAGGGGCTACTGACTTCAGCCCTTGTACCTCCATAATCACAATCTGCAAAAACCCAAAAAAGGAAAGTGACACCTCTCATAATTCATATCTATGCAGGAAGATTTACCAAAATATTGCATTCAAAGGACAGTAAAAGAGACATGCATAATATGCAAGAGATATATACGTAAAAGAGACCTTACATAATATGCATGATATGTAGAGGTGGTCTACCCTATACATTTTAATAAACTAAAAAGCGTCAAATTTGATACATTTTCAGTGTAATATACAGCCTACTATTTACATTAACATTTCAAATGTTACTCTTAAAATTAAGGTTTTTGTAGCCTGGGGTAAGATGTTAAATGTTCACACTTTTTATTACTTTTTTATTCCTGGTTGAGAAACACTGTCTTAGTTTACAGAAAACAAATACTGTATAGCGCTGTGAAAGTATAGGACTGAGCTCTTCTGCAGGCTCCTCAGTATCTGCATGAACAGAACAAAAACAACAATTGGCCAAATTCCCATTGGGTGCTTTCCTTCTAAGCATGTGAAATACTGGTTAACCTATGTGTTTGCTTAATTATGCAGATAGGGTCAGGTAATTAACCTTCTTCTTACAGCAAGCCAGTCAATGGCTTTACGTAGTACATACATTGTTAATGCCCTTTGACCTCAATTAGAAATGGAAAACTGCCAAAAGCAAATAGATACAGAGATACAACAGTTAAAAATGATCATTTCACATGATTGTGTTCCTCCTGCAGAAAAGCCCTAGAAGTACAGGACACATGTAGTGACAATGTTGGGTACTGCTCACATACCTCCAGGGTGAAGGATAGCACTACATCTGATTTGGAAAGTGGCAGATCATTTTCATCTCCTATATCCAAGAAACTGTTCATAGGAGTGAGTTTTGGTTTGATTTTGGGCTTCAAGTCCTTGGCTACAGGAAGGCTCTCCAGGTTTGCCATTAGCAGGTTGATTGATGACCTCAGCTCCTCCACATACATCATCTCCATGTCCTTAGACATGAACTTAGGAAACTTCCTTTCCTACCAAGTAGATTTAGCAAAGTGTTCATAGTGAGAGATAGAATGCTAAATAAAAAAACAACAGAGATGGAAATCAACAGTCACCACCCAATATGATATAACCACCATACCTAGGTGCTGATTAATAGTGCAATTCTCTAAGTACGTATGTCATGATTTTATAAATATCCCCTTTTAAATATACATATATTATTAATACATATACATATTACATTTCTAATTTTGTTACAATTTTAAGACCTTGAACCTTCAAAAAAAATTGGTAAAGCTTAGCTTTATTAAACAGCTACTGGGCTGTCCAAGGCATTGGACTACGGTTCAGAAGATCCCAGGTTCAAACCCCACAACCACCAAGTTGCCACTGTTGGGCCCTTGAG
>JAOVVB010000010.1:13070838-13083800 GCA_028570985.1 Heterobranchus longifilis | reverse complement strand
AATTTCATAACATATTAGAGCCTTGATTTGCCTGAATTGATACACATCGCAATATATATCGCAGGAAAAAAATATATCGCAATATATTTAAAAGTATATAATATAAAAGAATTTTTTTCCCAATATCGTGCAGCCCTAATGGACGGGTTACATTCAGTAACTATAGATCTATGTAGTCTATGTCCCTTGAACGGTAGATACTGTGATATGCTGTGTTAAAGAGAGTGTGTGTCTGTCTAAGTGTGTGTGTGTGTGTGTGTGTGTGTGTGCTAGCTGATTCTGCTATTTAAATCAGCCTTGACAGGTCTCGAATCGCTTGACGGAGCATGACGCGTGATGATTTTCCACTGCGACATCAGGAACATCTAATGACGGAAGCGAAGCAGCTTGACACCGAGATTTAACCACACTTTAAATATCGATAACAACATTTATCGAGTCACCTTCATTTACAGAGATTAGATCCGGGCTATTTGAGAACATATACCTTCCTGTGATGTGATCAGGTGTTTAAAGCAACAGTGAGAGTTGTGACAGACTAGAAGCCATTCATCAGCACTTGGTTTCAATGACAGATCGAAAGCAAAACCTTAGGCAGTTCTTGAGATATCGCCTCAGGTTTGCGGTCATGCTTCCATGTTGCGCATTGATGTCCAGCATTACATAAAGAGGTTCAAGTCTATAATCCAAGGATTATTAATGCACTATTCTTCACCAAGTGTCTTTTTTTCCCCACGATTTTCTCCCTAATTTAGTCGTGTCCAATTCCTCTCCATCACTAGGGGGCTCCCACATTAAGGCTACTAGTACCACTCAGTAGGAGGACCGTGGACTATCACGTATTTCCTCTGAACCACGTGACGCCAGCCGACCGCATCTTTTTCGAACTGCTCGCTCATGCACCGTGATTAATGTGGGAGTACCTCTCATCCCTCCCCTCTGAGAGAGCTCAGCCAATCAGCTCTCTCTAGACCTCCGGCTGCGAGAGGTTACAGCATAACCCGGGAATCGAACTCTGGATGATAGGGTGAGTGCGTTACCACTGCACCACTCGGAGGCCGGGCAATGTGAATTTTTAATCATATTGGGCAGCCCTACATAGTCAGACTTTGAACGTCATAGCAATGCTGAGCTAGAAATTAATTTTTGAACTGCTCTCTTTTTCCTGAAAAGAATGATTGTGCAACATATTTTCTTAATCGAAACAAAAAATAATTTGGAGCATATGGTTTTATTTATTTTGGATTTTCTGAATTCAATACAGGATCTGCTTGTGGCAGAATTCTGGTCAGATATTTAAGAACTCTTGCTGAATAACTTCAATTAAATTTCAGATAAAATTTTTATTACAATTGAAATTAAAACTTCAATTAAACTTCAATTAAATCTGTTGGCTTCCTATGGCTGAGGCTATGGAAGGTTAAAATGAAATTGACCAGTTTATCCTTTCCACAACCAGTTATAACTGTGTTAACCTAGGCAACACGATTAACTGAAATTTGTTTAATTTGTTTAATTAAAAATATTTTTTATAATTTGGGTTGCCTAGTCAAAATAGCACAGATTTTTAAGATCATTTGTTTTTGGATGTTTCTGTGACCTAATAATAATAATAACAATAATGTGAATTTCTGAGTTCTACATTTTGGCAATGTCATTTTCATGCTTCGAGAGCAGTAAAATGTACATGTTGTGAACAGATCACCAGCAGGACTTCTGTACAAGCAGTTTTTTTTTTTTTTTTATCTTTTCAAGGCTGTTTTGCCATACGGATCCATGCTGCTTGAGTTTTAAATGTTAATGCTTATGTGTTTTTTTTTTTTTTTTTTTTTTAAAGAAGAGATCGGCCACTGTGTCGAAACTGTGTTTCTCTGCAAAGCATGCACGGCAGTCAATATTCTTACTCTTTTTACAGAAGCTGGCAACCTATACCTGTTTATTCTGTTAGGGTGAGAGGGAACTGTCAGATGGACAGATTATTAACAATATCGGCACATATACTGTACTTGGGCGGCCTGCCCAAGTATACCACGTGTGAGGACACACTGTATAATGTGTGTTTTGGGTCATTCTCCTGTTGGAACAGTCAATTTTGATTATTTGTGATTATGGGTAATTATAAAATAGGTTCATTATTACATCCATTTTGTGCAATGCAAAAGTTTCGATGGCAGCAAAACAGCCCCAAAGCATGAGCCTATTACAACCCTTAGAATTTAATTATATTTCAACCCAGCTAACCAAATACATGTTTGATTTCAAGTGTGAACACATGTGACATCTTATTTGTATTCAATCTAATTAAAATAAACAATCAGGTGTAAAACAGCCGCAATTTTGCAACAGCCCCAAATTTCTGCCATGTTCCCAGAACCAGTTAAAACATCACTGAAGAAGTGATGATTTCTAAAAGCCTGAATTCTCCAGCTTTCATTACATGAGAAATACACCAACAACAATACAACAACTTGACTAACATGTCTGGGTTGTACAATGTTCCATTTAAACTGACACAGAGCAATAAACATGAAGTGTCCTGATCTAAAGCCAAAAACTGATATTTTAACCTCAGACACATGAATGGATAAGAATGAAAGTCATAATTCCTAAAGGTTGTAGACAAACTCAAGAGATCACAGCTCCATTCTTAGCTCTTGAATCCAACAGGTTGCTTGGTAACCTGGCTTGTCAGGAGAGAAGGGGAAGAAAGAAAGCAAGAGAGAGAGGGAGGTTGAGATTTGCTCAGATGGATGTGGCTGTGCATTAATTTTGTATTAAGCTGCTAGCGTTTGGACCTGACTAAGGATATCATTTTTGCTTTGGGCAAAATACTTCAGAACTCTGCCCTGAAGGGTAACAGCATGCAAACACTAAACACTAATCCACAGTCGGATGAATTTTGACTACTAGATGTGAAAATAGCCAAGCCCTTTCAATATGTGAGCTGCAGGAGATTTACATCAGCTCTACTTTAGTGTGGATCGTAAATCTGCTGCTGGATACTCATCTCTTAAGGATCATAGGATTCATACCTGCAAGCAATTTTTCAGCTCTGCACAGCACTGTCTGAAGGAATAAATGCTCTCTGAAATAGCAAGTACACATTATCTCCATGACTAATTATAAAATAATCTCACAGAGCAGAAACATTCGTACATTTATTTAAATGCTTTAAAAAAAACTCCTTTGAAATTATAGCTAGACCAGTTCTGTTGTTTGTGCTGTACATTGTCATGGCGCAATCCTGTGATGGGCATGGACCCAATTTTTTTTTTGCTCCTCGCTCGCTCCGAAGGGTGCGACCCCTTAGTTACTTTCATGCCAATTCACGATTTGGCAGCAGACATGGCTCAGCTAAAATCAATCTTTCAAAACCAAGAACTATACAACAGAGGTCCATATCCTTCAACAGAGACCTCCTTTTGCCCCTGTACCTGTCATCCTATCTCCATATGTGTGGGGCATGATGATGAACTCTGTAGGCTGACCAAGTCTTTTTTTAAGGTCAATTATTCCAATCTGCACAAGTTTCTCTCCTGTAAGGGAGTTATCCCTTATCCACTGTTGCCCCCACAGTGTGACATCTAGCCCAGGATACTGAGCAACTTTCCACCATCCTTTTATTTTTTTGCACATTGTCAAATGTGGTTAGTACAAGCCTTCCCCCTCCGGTTCCACTCTGCATGTACCAATCAATGCTGCAACATCTGCTTTGTGTGTTATAGTGGCTCTTTGGGCCTTAAGTCAAATATGCTCTTGATGCATTTGCTCAGTGAATCGAAACAGTACTGCAACTTAACACTGCAACTCAATGCATAATTTTCCATTGTCTGTAAGGGATTAGTCAGCTACACTACGCATGTTTCACTGCTTTCCAGAGGATCTTCTCAAGTAAAAATATCCACAGTTCACTTCCCTGAAGTGTAGCAGACACACTTACAGTGCATAAGCTCAAGAAGCATCACCAACACCAAAAGGTAGTGTTCAAGAAAATTTTGCTGAGGTACCGTTCAAGTAGACCTCTTCTCTTCACTAGCTGACACAGATCCTTAAAATAAAAAGGATTTGTAAAGCGAATACTATTTTTTCTTGAGTTCTGATGGATTGTCCTTTTTATTTTATTTGACACAACAGTAACAACAATCAAAGTCTGTAAGTATTTTTGGATGTATAGTGCCAAAGAATTAAAATGTAAACTTTTGCGGGTTTGTGAAGGGGGCGGGGCCACTAGATTTGGCATGACTGGCAAGGAATGAATGCATGAATCTCAGCCTCCCACTACTGTATATTATAAAAGTGAGCTTTGGGGCCCCCGACTGGCGCAGTGGTAAAGTGATCGCCCTCATCCGAAGATCGCTAGTTTGATTCCCGGGTGAGGCTGTAGCCTCCCGTAGCCGTGGGCCTAGAGAGAGCGCACCCAGAAGGGTTGGCTGGCGTCACGTGGTTCGGAGGAAACGCGTGATAATCTTCGGCCCTCCCTGACTGGTAATAGTAGCCTTGATGTGGGAGACCCCTAGTGACGGGTGCGAATTGTATACGACTAAATTAGAGGAAAAATCCATTAATCAGGAGAAGAAAAAAAAAAAAAAACTTTGTCCACAGCTTTTGTCCAAAGGACTGAGTGCACTGCTTCGGCACTTTCATCTCGCCAAGCACCAGCTTTTGCGATCCAGCCGCTGACAAGAAAAAAGTGATGTGTTCCAAGATGCTGCGTGGAAATTAGAAGTCACGGAGCTCACGTCGAGGCTGCGCTAATGGACGGCTGAACAGGGCTGGCTGGCCGCCACAGCAAACAAAGTGTTAAGCCACATTAAAAAGCCCACAGGAACTGTTGCCCAGGAGAAACCACTCTGTCGCTCTATAGCCGCCAACCCGGACCAACCTGCACACATAAGTAGCATGCGAGTGGTGCGAAATTTGGGTCATTGCCTTGCTACGTGAGGATTTTTCTTCCAATTCCACTGGATACACTGCTTTGTACTGTAAATTGGCAGACTAAAGGTTTTTGTAGACTTCAAGAATGAATTAATTCTGCTGTTACCATTATGAGTTACTGTACATCATCAGTAAAGACTCTGAAGCTGTTCTAGAAGGAGCCATGCAAGTCCAAGCTATGACACTGTGTGTTTTACCAAAGAATTTGTATGTTTTGGATCATAAACAGGTAATTTCTTTATCTATACTTGTTTTCTATCACTTTTGTATAGCTTAATCTTGGTCCCAGAACTTTTGTGGCTCATTTCAAATTTTTTTGTATTTATTTATTAAAATAATAAATTATTATTTATAATTATTTATTATATTTATTAAATTCCAATCTGACCATCAGATTGTTACTGCTGATAAGTGGTTTGCATTTGGTGGTATGTTCTCCACATTTTTATGTCTTTTTCAAATGGTTGCTCTTGATACCTTCCATCCTGCCCTGTGGAGGTTGTTGGTGTTTGTTTCATTTGGAGGTTTTCTTTATAGCTTTGACAATGTTTCTGTCATCAGCTACTGGCTGTAGTTTCCTTGGCTGACTTGTTCAATGTACTTTATACATCTTTGTGGGATGTTCCTGGCCTCCTCAGTACCTACCAAAAGTGGTCCAAGAAAGGAAAAACGGTTAATCAGTAACAGGGTCATTGGCAGCCAAGGATACATGTGTAAAGCAAAGGCTGGCCTGTGTAGTCGAACTCCTGTAACTTAAATTAGCTAAAAATGTTAATGGTGTCGGAACCATGGCGCATTGCAGTTTGTTATGTATGTGGCTGAGTAGCCGCAGACTGGTCAGGATGTGCAACTATGCATGCTGCCCCATGACCACCGCCAATAGCGCCTACAATGTTGGCGGATCAGAACTGGACCACTGATCAATGAAAGAAAGAGGCCTGGTCTGATGAAGCACATTTTCTTTTACATCACGTGGATGGCTGGGTGCGTGTGCATCACCTTTGTCAGTCTGTGTCATATATACACACGCACATACACACGCACACGCACACAGTCAGCCATTCTCATAGTGCACATACTGTATACACTCATTCTCTTCACTTGGGTCAGATTTATTTTTTTTCTATACAAAATAAATTATTAGCCATACTGCAAGCCTCGTGATTGTGCAGCTGGTGTCTAAATCTTTTGGAAGGCAAAAAAGTGGTACCAGTTATGTGCTCAACGCCTTGGCAACCGGCAAAAAAAATGCAGTGACTCAGACATCCCTGGTGAGGCAGTGCTGATGCTGACATGGCACCCTCCTCTAGCAGATTTAGACCCTGATATGTAGTCAAATCAGATTTCAGTCATGCAGCCTAAACACCCTGCTAGTCACAAACACCCTTATTAGGCACCAAATTGTAAGCGCAGCCTCGAAAATAGTTACTTTCATGCCAATTCACGATTTGGCAACAGACATGGCTCAGCTAAAATCAATCTTTCAAAACCTAGAACTATACAACAGAGGTCCATATCCTTTAACAGAGTCCTCCTTTTGCCCCTGTACCTGTCATCCTATCTCCATATGTGTGGGGCATGATGATGAACTCTGTAGGCTGACCAAGTCTTTTTTTAAGGTCAATTATTCCAATCTGCACAAGTTTCTCTCCTGTAAGGGAGTTATCCCTTATCCACTGTTGCCCCCACAGTGTGACATCTAGCCCAGGATACTGAGCAACTTTCCACCATCCTTTTATTTTTTTGCACATTGTCAAATGTGGTTAGTACAAGCCTTCCCCCTCCGGTTCCACTCTGCATGTACCAATCAATGCTGCAACATCTGCTTTGTGTGTTATAGTGGCTCTTTGGGCCTTAAGTCAAATATGCTCTTGATGCATTTGCTCAGTGAATCGAAACAGTACTGCAACTTAACACTGCAACTCAATGCATAATTTTCCATTGTCTGTAAGGGATTAGTCAGCTACACTACGCATGTTTCACTGCTTTCCAGAGGATCTTCTCAAGTAAAAATATCCACAGTTCACTTCCCTGAAGTGTAGCAGACACACTTACAGTGCATAAGCTCAAGAAGCATCACCAACACCAAAAGGTAGTGTTCAAGAAAATTTTGCTGAGGTACCGTTCAAGTAGACCTCTTCTCTTCACTAGCTGACACAGATCCTTAAAATAAAAAGGATTTGTAAAGCGAATACTATTTTTTCTTGAGTTCTGATTGATTGTTGTTACTGTTGTGTCAAATAAAATAAAAAGGACAATCCAAGTCTGTAAGTATTTTTGGATGTATAGTGCCAAAGAATTAAAATTTCTTATTCGAGCCTTATGTCTTATATACGGATATTCTCAATATTACGTACAGGGATGCATTTATCCTCTGACTGCCCTGTGAGTCCTATAAAATACAACAAACTAAATCATCCCACAACAAATTAAGTAATTCTCAATAGAGAAATGGTCGATGCACTATAAAATATATCATACTAAATCAGATAACAGCCCACAAGATATTGACTAAGGGGATGTTAAATAGCGAAAATATTCAGTGAGTACAGTTTGCCATTTCACACAAACGATTACAACAAATTATCTTTACAGCTAAAAAAAGAAATGCATGCAAAGTGATTAAATGTTTCTGTAACTGAAGTAGGGTGTTAAGCAATATAAAAAGACTTGCCTCATAGTAACTGCGCACAGCATTGTAGAATGCTTCATCGGCTACAATTTGTGTCTCTCCTTTCAGAAAGGCCTGAAATCTCTCCTTCACTGCTTGCAGTTGCTGTTTGTTGAGCTGTAAAAAAAAAAAAAAAAGAAGACATGGCATGTGACAAATCGTTTAACCACACAAAGAGTCCTATTAGGTCACAGTAATCACTAATGCGCAATACCTAATGGAATATTTATGGACATTAACTGCTCTTGACAAACATTAACTGCTATTGACAAATTGTGCTTGATAAATGGCAAGATATTAAATTTATTTTATTTGCCAAAGACTAAGATGATGATGGCACTTAGTAGGAACTTTGAAGTGTTGTGTCACATGAGGGTTTACAATAATTCTTGTATAACGATTGCAGCCGACGTTCTAGCACATAAAAACAAAAAACCTTTCCGTATTTTAACGTAAATAAAGTGAAATGTTGTTAAACATAAATTGAATATCAACAATAACACATAAAAATAACTAATAAGTAGCACTTGTGCATTGTGGACACCATCATTATTATTATTATTTTATCAGCATAAGGTAACAGTGTTAATTAGTTTGTTGTTAAATACATAGTTTACAGTGTAGAATTTATTGTTGTCAAAGGGTTTATTGCTCAATCTTAACACACTTCCAGTATACTCCTCTGTAGCTTTCGCTCTGTTCTTAGAATCTCTGTGTAACAGTTCGAATCAACACGGCAGGTTTAATTATCTAATTAAAAAAGTTATAGCCTAATTAGAACTGCACGTGCCTGTCTCTGATCATACAGTAATATGTATTTTAGTTTTTAGCATGTGTGTGAGAAACATTCAACATATGTTAATAAAAATAACACAGATGCACAATCAACTTATGGCATGAAGAACCGAAAAAAATTTAACAACCCATTTCAGCTACGCCGGTTTTGTGCGGTGGCCGTAAGCATGCCTAAACATAAAATCTTTTGGCAGTCCATGCGGAAGCCCGCAGGCCGTATGTTTGACACACCTATAAGCATTGAGCGATCACATAAACCATTAAAATGAGTCAATCACAAACAGGTCGTCAGAATGTAAAAAAAAAAAAAAACAAAAAAAAAAAAAACTTATGATTGGCTGGATTTTAGCGAGCAGTGTGTTGGGATATTGAGCACATGCAAGAAATACAGTTTGAGCACAATGCAAATGTGTGATGGAGTAAGTGAGCGTTTAAGCGAGCAAAAATAAAATCGGTTGCAAAACAGTTTTGGCATGAAAATAACAGCATAATCCTCCAACTCCTGATCACTGGTCATCATGTTTAGCTCCACCTCCTTGTTACACGTCATGTGAGTGACAGCGGAACGCCGTAAATGAGGAAGAGAGGGGTGATTGAGTTGTATAACAATCATTTGCTAATCTCTGGCCTGATTAGTAATTTAATGGTGTTTTGTGTTATACTGTTTGAGTGCAACCAGTGACCTTGACTGATGTAGCAATCCAGGATTGTTGTCAAGTAAATAAGTGAACTTGTGAATGCACGCAAATACAAAAATACAAATACACACGCAAGTGAATCGCCGTCATTCAAAAATTAGATCACATTCATGTATGAATCGAGATCGTGATTTTTTTTTTTCTTCAATTAATCATGCAGCTCTGGATGAGTGTGAAGCAAATGCCTTTGGGAGAAAGTACAAAGCATGCGCTTCAGACAATAAATGCTTCAGCAATAATTCATCTTTGAAGTGTACCAAAAGCTTCCCATTTAAACTCATCAGGCTTATCTGAACCTGCTTTTATGTGCCTGATCTAAAACTGAAGCTGTGTATTACTTACCGCACTAGGCAAGGCATTAAATATCATTTTGAATAGTATTAGCATTTGTATACACATACAAATACTTATTCCACATGAAATGTTGCCTCAACTTCCTTGCACATTGTATTTCTGTCCATAACTTTGTATAATACTTCCTCCTCTGCCTTGTTTATTCCAGTGAGAACGTAAAAGTGTCTGCTGAAGCAGCACTAATGTGGACTACAGACAGCGACAGTCATTAAAAGGTGCAATCAAGCACTGGGCAAGGAGATCAGCAGCCAGGCATAGTGTACCATTTCATCCTTACATGCCTGCCATTCACTTCATTGTGCTCATGTTGCTGAGCTCCACCTCTCTGGGGTTTCACCTTCCTTGTCTATTTAAAACGACATCTATTATGAAAACAGTTTTGTTCACATTTTACCTGTATATTCAACAAAGTGCGTAATGTCTATTGTGGACAAAATTGTAGGAGAGGGAAACGTACTAAAGTTGTTGAGCGTGTCAAAGATTCATTCACGCTGAAAACTAGCCTAATGTATAAATCTACTTGTACAGTTCATGAGTCATGTAGACAGCAATGGACATTTAACTTTATCATAAAACATCACAGTGTAAAAGTCTTGAACCAATCCTCATTTCTCCATATTAAATTAAATATTTGAATAAAATAATAGGAACAAATGTTTTACTGTGACAGGCTGCAAAGTGCCAATATGGCACTGGAATCAGCAGATTACCTGCTGACAGGTAATCTTTTGTGGCTGCTGCTAGCTGTTGGCCGACTAATATATCATAGGTTGGACTGATATTAACCACTTGTCTTTATCTGTTGCCTATGGTCTATCCCATCGATGATACCTATCGTCTGTTAGGCAAAACGAGTGAGTGACATCACATTTGAATTGTGGGGGGGAAAAAAAAAAAAGGTGTGCACGGTCACATGACCACATGTTACAGTCAGTCAAGAACAAACCCAAAAGTGTTTCTTCATTGTTCTTGTTATCTTTGGTCATTTCACAAAAAGGCTTCATCTTGAATCTGATGTTAGACAAGTTGAAGATTTAACTAGCATAGCATAAGTTTGTGTCCCATGTGTGAGACATGGTGACATAGAGAATGTCGCTATACTGTTAATGAGAACCAAAAAAAGTCCTTCAGGAAGCCTGGAGAACTATTCCTCAAGACCATATTAAAAATACAGAAAAGTCTGGCTTTGTGGAAGCAAGATCTGAAGAAATGTGGGAAGACTTCTGCATCAGAATGATGATCAGATGATCAAGAAAAAGGTATGAAGTCACTGGAATGAATTTTTACAACATGTGAATTTTGCATGTAAATTACCAATCAAGCAACATTTTTTTTTTTTACCAATTAGACAGAAGCACAGGCTTTGTGCTATTGATCTATAGAGTAACACAAATCATTTAAAAGGTACCAGTCCTATATGCCTACCACACAAATGTTTAGATTCCATCCATGAAATAATTAATTGTAGGATTATTTTGGTGTCTCTTGGTTTGGACATGGTGTGCATGCAAAATAAGAACCCTCACAGATTTTTTTTGATGATTCTACTGAACTATATTGTTTGGCAAACTTCAGCTGGTCCCCAAGTGCTGCAGTGAACCTGAGTTTACTGAACTGTAAGTTTAAATTGGAAGCAATAACGCATCTAGCCAAAAGGTATGATACTACAGACAAAATCCAACCACGAGGTGACACTTCACTTCAGATTTGTTACCGCTGAGATGAGGCGATTTAAGACAATATGTATAGAAGAGTACATACAGGTACATTAATACCATCAAAAAGTTGCTTCATTTCAGTAATTCAATTCAAAAAGTGAAACTTGTATATAGATTAAACAAACACCGACTGATATATTCCAAGTGATCATTTATTTTAAATTTAAATGATTATGTCTTCCAGCTAATGAAAACCCAAAATTCAGTATCTTCGAAAATTGGAATATTGTGGAGGCTAATGGTGTCACACACTAATGAGCTAAGTAACTCCGGCTGTTCGTAGAGTGCTATATCTAAGCACATTAATGAAAAGTTGAATGGAAGAAAAAAATGTGGTAGAAAAAGGTGCACAAATAACCGGGATAAACACAGCCTTGAGAAGATTCTAAAACAAAGCCAATTCAAGAGTCTGGGGAAGAAGGAGTGGACTACAGCTGATGTACTGTACCAAGCACAAGTGTATCCAGGACATGGGCCACAACGGTCACGTTCCCTGTGTCAAGCCACTCTTGAATCAGCGACAACGTCAGAGGCATCTTTCCTGGGCTAAGGACAAAAGGGCTGGACTGTTGCTCAGTGGGCCAAAGTCCTCTTTTCAGATGAAAGTATATTTTGCATCTCATTTGGAAATCTTGGTCACAGATTCTGGTGGAAGAGAGGAGAGGCACAGAATCCAAGTTGTTTGAGGTCCAGTGTAAAATTTGCACAGGCAGTGGTGGTTTGGGGAGACATTGTGTTTTATCAGGTCCAAGGTCATCGCAGCCATCTACCAGGAAGTTTTAGAGCACTTCATGCTTCCCTCTGCTGACCAGCTATATGGAGATGCTGATTTAATTTAACTTGGCAGGTGTAACACCTGGTTTAAGAAACATGGTATCCCTGTGCTTTATTGGCCAGCAAACTCACCCGACCTAAACCCTATGGAGAATCTATGGGGAATTGTGAAGAGGAAGAAGCGCGACACCAGACCCAGTAATTTATAGAAAGGGAGCACCAGCCAAGTATTGAGAGCTGTACATGTTCATACTTTTCCATACAGTGGTCCAACATTTCTGTGGAAATCTTTGTGCAAATCTGCTGCAAATATGCACAAAAATTAATAATTATTTTCCACAGAAGTTATACACCCATGGTGCATTCCCTGCCTCCTAAATTAAGGAATGATGAACAAGGAGCAAAGGTGCATATTTAGATAGGTTGCGTTAAAAAAAAAGGTTCACTTTTAAGATAAGTTTCTCCTGTAGAAAGTAAATAGGTAACTATAAATTCAAAAACTTAGTGTGGCAGGAGAAACATCATAGCGTATTTGCAAAGCTAAACTGCATCTTAGAAAAGAAAAGTTTGAACGAATATTGTACTCTACCTGTGGGTGCCTCAAAGTGAGGCATGTGATTTAATCATTTACTTAGAGCAATTAATATCATAACCCACAATCATCAACATATAGTGGGGCAAAAAAGTATTTAGTCAGCCACCAATTGTGCAAGTTCTCCAACTTAGAAAGATGAGAGAGAGGACTATAATTTTCATCATAGGTCTACCTCAACTATGAGAGACAAATTAAGAAAAAAATCCAGAAAATCACATTGTAGGATTTTTAAAGAATTTATTTGCAAATTATAGTGGAAAATGCGTATTTGGTCGATAAAATTTAATCTCAATAGTCAATACTTTGTTATATACTCTTTGTTGGCAATGACAGAGGTCAAACGTTTTCACAAGGTTTTCACACACTGTTGCTGGTATTTTGGCCCATTCCTCCATGCAGATCTCCTCTAGAGCAGTGATGTT
>JAOVVB010000010.1:13027560-13059744 GCA_028570985.1 Heterobranchus longifilis | reverse complement strand
AAAAAAAGAGGTCGACTGGTGTCACGTGGCTCGGAGGAAACGCGTGACAGCCACCGGCCCTCCTGGCTGAATGGAGGCAAGTAGCCTTAATGTGGGAACCCCATAGTGACGGGAGGGGAATTGGACACGACTAGATTGGGGAGAAAATCGTGGAAAAAGAATTGGATAGGACTAAATTTATAAAAAAATAAAATAAATAAAAAAAATTAAAAAAAAAAAAAAAGAGTAGGGCAGAATTTTGCTTTGGTTATTTCTATCCTTTTTACTACCTCCTGTGCCAGCAAAACACTACAAGGTAAGTTTAGTAAACAACATTTATGTCATACTTTGAGCTAGGAATATTTTCAGTTCGAAATAAACTTAAAGCCTGATTCCTATGAGTGATAGGAATCCTAGTTCTGACCTAGGTCTAAGCAATTTCCATGTTTTGGCCATTTAAAGAGTTCCTGGGAGGCCACCGTTTCAGACAAAAATGGCAATCAGATCAAAGCCATGGTGTACTAAAAAAAACTTTCGACCTTGATGGTACCCAAGCACAAGTAAAAGGCAGGTACAAGTGAATTAGTGTAGCAGGGGATCATACTGTATAGAGCATGGGTCCTGAATTAAAAAGGTCCGGTCAATAACAAATGTTTGCGTTAGGATTCATATTTCTATATATGCAGTCATTGTAAGTCTATAAAAAAATAAGGTATTTAAAATTTGCATAGTATTTCAATAATACTTAAAAAAAAAATTATCAATCTTTAGTGAATCTGCATTTGCTTGATCCTGGGCTGTATAGGACTTGTCATACGGAGTTCTCGTGTAGGTATTTTACAAGCCAATGCCTTAAACAAGCCCTAGCTGCCGACCTTTCAGAAAAGCACGAATGAGATTCTGAAAATACGGTCCTTGGACGAAGCACTAAGAAAATTAATTGTGTATGGAGTTTAATCATACACAAAACAATGCTATTATTTATATTCACAAGAACACTCAGGGGCTAACATAAATGATAAAGAAAGAATACAACAAAACACACGCAATATTATGTTAAATGCGGTCATGCAGAAACTGTGGAACAAAGAATGTATGAGGCCCCCTGCATACACTCAGAAATCTCAGAATTCAATCAAATCCCAAAATAACAACAGAAATAAATAGATTTAATTTTTTTTTTTACAAAACTAGACATATCTAAGTCAAAGTGACACTGCTGAGGAAAACTACTGGGGAAAAAAACCCCAAAAGTAACACTACTCCCCATACTACTAATTAAAAAACAAAATAAATAAATAATAATAATATCATTATAATAATTGAAGAAAGTACAAAGAAGAATCATTATTGATAGAAAATAAGGGAAGAAGAAAAAGGGAGACAAGATATTAAATATAAAGTGAGATTCTGCTCCATGTATGATTGTGATTCTCTCCCTGTTTCTCGATTCAGGATTAGTCAGGTGTCTTGGAGTGTTCTTATGATTGTAAACAGAGCTACATTATTAAAGTCAATGCAAATGTCTTAATGTCACTGTAAATACTGACATGTATTTCCCCTCTTTGAATAATATTATGTCATTGTCCGTACACAATCTTTAATGCTCCAGTTGGCGAGATACTTTATTGCAGTGTTAGATGTATGTTAATTTCAAATGGATTATACAAACATTATTTCTCTTCAACTGAAGAAAAAAAAAAAAAAAAAAAAAGTGTTGGCGTATTGAACGATAAGTTGAAATTAAAATAAAAGCCATTTATTGCTGACTGTAGTTCACCAATTTTGCTTGCGTCTTCCACAAAGGTGCGTTTGTTTTGTTTTTGCCTTTTGTTGAGTGACGCATATAACTACTCCCACCTCGAGGAGAAAAAGCGCTAGATTACCAGTATATTAATTACTCTTATTTATCAGAAAACCGTCAGGGTCTGGACAGAACGGTCACTCAAATTAGAGCCATTATGAAGGCTTTACAGCCCATAGGTAGCATCTCAATATCAACTGTTCAAAGGAGATTATTGCATATTTAGATGACTTCAGCATTGTTTTGCAATGTAGAAAAAAAATAAAATCAAAATACATAGGATCATGGAATTGGAAAGTGTGCCCAAACTTTTGACTGGTAATGTATGTATATAAAAATGCCCTTGACGAAATAAGAACATATTGAAATAATCGATAGATTGGGAAGTGGTCACATTCCAGTCGCATTCAAAGTGCAATTACATGCATAAAACCAGAGAGCTGAATCTGTGTGTTTACAAAGAAATGGCAATCATGTAAAGGATTTTTTGAAAATAAAATTACATCTCGCTAAAAAGTGGTCATTTCATATGGAGAATTTTGGGACATCTCTCCCTCAAGTCGGAAAAAAAAAATCAAGCAGAAGTCGAGCATAAAGAAGCCAGCAGAGACAACCTGCTTCATACAGTATCATTCCTTTGGACGTATAAACATTTTCACATCGTCACCACTTTAAGATAACAGCGCAAATTCAATTCAACTAAGGGAAGCAGTTGCTATGTTTGTTTATGTTCCAGGTTTTCTGGTTCATTCCTGAGGTTAGAGTTCTGTCTGTCAGGAGCTCTCCTCACCCCTCATGAGTGTTCATCTAGTTCTCTGGAGGTAAAAGATTGCCTACTCTAAATTGCCCCTAACTGAGTGCGTGTGCACGAGTGTGAATGCTGCTCAGTGATAGACCCCATCCTGGGTATATTTCCACTTCATGTTGCCCAGGTTTAGATCCCAAGACAAACCTGACCAGGATAAAGGAGTTACTTCTTCCTACTTCTTTTCGAACACGTTCTGCTTGTTTATTATATTGTTTCATGTTTGAAATAAAGTATTCAAATAAAGAAAAAAAAATCAATAAAAATGAAGATGATGAATGAAGGAGTTGTCTCACACTGGTGTGATTGTTATAGTGTATGAAGGATTTCTTCACGAATCTCACATACCCAATGACAGATTTTTCTCAGTTATGTATACAGAAACAAATATTAAATGTAAGTCATTTTACACAGTAGCTTACACATAACATTTAATTGCAAATGACTAACACAGTGTTCAGTTCAACATAGCTTATGTAGGTAACCTCATGACAGCACTAAAAGGCTGCTACATATCTGCAACATCTAAATGTACATCTTCCATGGTGTGAAAGGTCATATGAAACATCTATACTTTCTTTATTCAATGCTGGCATATGTATGCAATTAGACACTGAAGTCAATATTGGTTTAAATGTCACACTCATAAAGCTAAAGGTGCTCTTTACTAGTCTAAATATTCATTGTGGCTTGTGGGCTCTTTTGCTATTATTTTAATGAGACAGTTAATGAGATGGTTCTATTTTGCTACTTAACTGACATGGTGTGGAGTTACATGAGATACTTAGAATATTTAAAAATATAAAAAATACTAATGATGTAAATATTAAATATAGCTTATGGCCTGGAAAAAGGGGCAGAGTGGATGCTGGAAAATGTAGGCACAGCCATAAGGGTGTAGAGCTTAAACATAAAGTTGTACTTCCCCTTTACTACACTCTCAGGACAGGGTGCTAAACCATCCTAGTCCATGCCGGGGAGAGAACCTTTGGTATCTTTACTGTTGCCTGTTTTATTATGTTATTTTTTAAAAGCTTTACTGTGCAAATGGACAGTTTAGTAATATTACAGTTTAATCTTCATCTTCTTAACCTCTTTTCCTGTAAAGGGTCAAAGGAAGACTCCAGCCTACCCCAGGAAACTTTGGACACAATACAGGGTACACCCTGGAGAGGGTGCCAACCCATCACAAGGCACACACGCATACAACGGGCAATTTGGGAACACGAATTAACCCAACCCGGATGTTTCTGGACTGTGGGCGAAACCGGATTACCCAGAGTAAACCCACCAAGCACGGGGAGATCATGCAAACCCCACAGCCACAGACCCAGGAATCGAACCCTTGACCCTGGAGGCACAAGGCCACAGTGCTGCCAAATACTAATGGTGTTAACATTATATATACAGTAGCTTATAATAGAACAAGAATGAATGATGGAAAATGTAGGTGTAGAGCTTAAACATGAAGTTCTATACAGTACACACATCTCCTTTCTGCTTTACTACTCTCTCCGAAAAGGCTCTTTCATGCCGGGGTGAGAACCTTTAGTATGTTTAGTGCTGAGTCTGTTGTACTGTGCCACTTTAAAGCGTCACTCTTCAAGCTAAATGACGAGCAAATGTATAGTTTAGTAACGTCGCAGTTTTTTGTTCCGAGTATACGGATAAATAAAAAGCATTACTTAAGTATAAATTTGCCCATATGTTTCGAAAAGTAGGCATTGATAAACAAACAAACAAACAAACAAACAAACGAACGAACCTGCAGTTGTTGTTATTGTTTGGAGTTGGAGTTGTAGAGACGGAGTCAGTGTGAGAAACTGCGCCGAGTGTAACAGGTGTTTATTTTCACTTGCTCTAAACGCACACTCACCTTCTGCTGCCTCCGTGCCATGTCTGTCGGTTGTTTGGCATTGAAAGGATAAGCTATGCACCTCAGCACAAACACGTAAATCTGCAGTTTGGTTTTCCTCTCCGCTTCTTCTCTCTGAAGTCTCTCCTCGTCGCTTTTCTTCTCGTCCTCAGGAGAAGGAGGAACTGCCTTCTTGGTCTGCTGCGTCCGCACCGCTCCTGAGGGCTTCTCCGATTTTTCCGACTTGGGGATTTTTTCCGGGAGTTTTTCCCCCAGAGTTTTGACCACCGCTTCGTCTTCTGGTGGAAGTTCGGCCTCGGATTCTTCACTGGAGGACGGGTCCAGCATGGTCGACACCCGGGTTTGGAGAACTCACCGAGAAACAGAGCGAGCGTGTTTTGATTCTCTCCGCCGTTTATACGCGAGTCCACTCGATAGCAATGTGCAAACGTGTGCGCTCCGCTCTGGGGGCGGGGCCACACCGGGAACCATTCAGCGCTACCCGCTGCTCCGCGCGCGTCTGAGCAGCCGAGTGCGAGCCCGTGCCGTGCGCGAGCCCTCACTGCTCTTACGCAGACACAGGTAGCCAACCTGTGGCGCTGCAACACGTGAGACGACCCGTGCTTAAAGGAGCACCAACGCTACCTGTTCCCGAGGACCAAAAAAAACACAGACAGGCTTAAAAAACTAAATAAGTTTGAAGCATAATGAGTTTATTATTGAGACAAGGTCTGTTAAAAATATTAAATGTAGTCATCGTATAATATTATAGAATTATTTCATACATTATGTATCCATTAATATGATAATATTCCTCATTATCAGAATGAGGAATAGCCTACTACATCACATGACTTTAAATTACATGTGGTAATCCAAAAAGATGCTGTACAGACTCACACTCAGCTTGACTTGAAGGGACAATATAAGGAAGATATTTAAAACCAGAAACTGTTCGAACTCTGGTGTACACCCATAATAAATAAACAAATAAATTTTAAAAAATTAAAGTTATTAAGCTGTGTACCAGCACCAAAAAAAAAGCTAAAATATTGAGACAAAAGTTAATTTTGTGAATTTGGAGTTAGATAAAATAAAATGATTTGATATGAAAACAGAAATATGGTCTATATGCTAAACCCAGATGATCCTGGATACCAAGCACATGGCACAGGGAAACCTCTATGTTTATTGGTTTAAAGTGTCTCAGCAATTGTTGGCCAGAAGTCTCTTTTACTGACACACTCTTCAGGCTCCCACACAGTTCAGTCTCTTGCACTGCAATGCACCCTCTACAATGCCATGTGGAAAAAGCAGGAGAGAATGTGTTGTAAAGAAATCTGATGTACTTGAAATGCCCAGCTCGTTGATTTAGTTTTTTTTTTATTCCCTTATTTGATATTTCTTTAATTTATTCAACTAATATGGAACTATTTGGTTTCACAAAATATATATATAAATAAGAGAAAGGTTTTGTCTGTACATTGGTCAGAACTCGCTCATTAAGTTATAGCTATCTTTATATTTTATACATTGGAGGACCCGAAACCAGTCAAAAAAATCTCTTGTCTGTATCTCTGTCTGTCTGTCCAGCTAGAGTTCACATCACATCATCAAATTGGCTCCACAAAATTTAATGAACAGTTTAATTGGCAATACTAATAATAGTCTTTGCCTAAAGTTAAACTCGCACCATAAATGAAATCAAAATGTTAAATAAAAGTGAAGCTATAAGCAGTTTTGTGCTAGATTATGTTACAGCATCTAGCACTGTGGGGTTTTTTTTGGCTTTTTTTCTGTTTTTTATGCTTTTTTTCTTCGTGGTGGGCGTATGTGCCACTCAACAGAGCCAATCAACATGAGAGTTTACCTGTGTATAGACAGAGTATGCGGAAGACACAGAAACGACTGTAATGCCCATAAAAACACTCAACATGCTCAAAAAACATAAATGAAAGTGTTATACAGCATTGCTTCCTCCAAAAGAAGAAAAGTAGACTATGAAAACTTTCAAAGATAAATGGACAGATCAACGTATGTTGATTTTTTCTTGTAGGATGTTTTAAACCAGTTTGTCTCATATCTTTCAAAACTGTGGCGTTACTAAAAAGCAGTAATATTACAACACTGGTCAGTAGAGCAAACATACCCTGCAGCAGTCCGAAGTGAGGGCATGTATAATACCTGAACTGAGAGCCCAGTGTTATGCACTAAATTGCTCCCCTGGCATGGATTGCCCCCTATATAATCGCTATAAAATTATCTATTACAACATAATTTTATTATGCAAAAAAACTTGCTGGATGAAGTACAACTTATCGTAAACATGGTGTAAGTACCTTAACCTTATTAAATTTAATTTCTTTGTATTAATTATTTAGGCAGAGTTCTGCAGTACAGAAAGACAGGCAGACATGTATGTGGGCTTCAACTTGAAATAATAATATCACTGATTACATTATATTAGCTTAGTTTTAGCTTTAATCTTTTAACTATTTCTAAATCCTCTTTTCTTGTCATGATGGGTACTTACCCTAGTCTTAATTAAATTTCTGAATTCTGGAAAAGTTGGGACTTTTTAAAAATTTGAATAAAATAAAAAACTGAAAGTATTTCAAATCACATGAGCCAGTATTTTATTCACAATAGAACACAGAAAACATTACAAATGTTTAAACTGGGAAATTTTATACACAAAATGAGTGTGTAATTTCAAATTTGATACTTGCTACAGGTCTCAAAAAAGTTGGGACAGGGGCATGTTTACCATGGTGTAGCATCGCATTTTCTTTCCAAAACAGTTTGCAGTCTGGGCATTGAGGTTATGAGTTTCTGGAGTTTTGGTGTTGGAATTGTTCCCATTCTTGCCTGATATAGGTTTCCAGCTGCTGAAGAGTTCGTGGTCGAAGTCATCTAAAACCTTTATATATCTTTTAGCATTCCAAATGCTGGAAGTGCCTTCCAAAACATGCAAGATGCCCATACCATCAGAGATGCTGGCTTTTGAAATGAACACTAATAACACGATGGATTGTCTTCCTCCTCTTTAGCCCGCAGGACACGCCGTCTGTGATTTCCAACAAGAACGTCAGATTTGGACTCATCTGACCATAGAAGACTTTTCCACTTTGAAACAGTCCATTTTAAATGAGCCTTGGCCCCACAAGACACAGTCACATATGGCTTCCTTTTTGCATGATAGACCTTACGTTGGCATCTGCAGATGGCATGACAGATTATGTTTACCCGCAATGGTTTCTGGAAGTATTCCTGGGCCCATTTAGTAATGTCAAAGGGCCAGAAGAACACAGGCATCCAAACAAAGGTCTTGGGTCTTTCTCTAGTTTCTCTGAATCTTTTGATTATGTTATGCATTGTAGATGATGAGTTTGCAAAGCCATTGCAATTTGAAGTGGAGGAACATTGTTTTTAAAGTATTCCACAATCTTTTTATGCACGCTTTCACAGATTGGAGAGGCTCTGCCTATCTTTACTTCTGAAAGACTCTGCCACTCTAAAACATCCCTTTTATAGCTGATCATTACAGATTGTTACAGACCTGATGGTAAATGTTCCCCTAGCTGAATCTTTTTACAATTTCTTGCTCTTTCAGCCCTTTGCTGCCCCTGTCCCAACTTTTTTGTGACCTGTAGCAGGCATCAAATTTGCAATTAGCTCTTTTAATGAATAAAAGTGTAAAATTTCTCTGTTCAAACATTTGTCATGTTCTCTATGTTCTATTGTGAATAAAACATGTGATTTTTCATTTTATTCAAAAAGTATTTAAAAAGTGTCCCAACTTTTCAGGTTGTAAACTCATAACTAATTGTATTAATTGTACTAATTGTATACTTCAAATAGATCACTTAGATTAATGACTCTTGCTATACTGTACATTGCTCTGCAAAATGGATCAGCCACTGTAATGTTACAGTATGTATATCTACAGTAAGACCGCTGCTAGCTTCTGCAGAATTCTAAATGCTACAAACTTGGATTCTGGATGTCACATAGTTATCCCTGATGTACACAGCATGTACAGGTCTCTAGGACTTGGAAGATTGTTGTACATGGAACTTATAAAGAACCTCAGCCTCACTTAAGAAATTTGTCCCCATCAGGCCAGGTTATGGGACTGCTGGTAAAGGCCTCCCAGAATGTCAAACTCCCTTGTTGTTGTTGTCTCAGTGCACTGATGGTGTACTAACATAAAGCAATTTTCAAAATCTGCACTGCACCATGCTCACTATGATCAACGATCAATCTCTTGATGTTTCAGTCAGCTGGCAATACATATAGTCTACAAGCCGTTCGGTGTGCATTTGTTGCAATAGACCAGAAATATCCAGATGTCTGTATATGAAACTTTAACACAGTAAAAGATATATGATGTCATCACCTTGAATTGAACCTAAATGTAGACACACAACACAATCTAAAATGTATTAGATATCCATGCGGGCCATTGAATAAAAGCAATAATAAAGCTTGTCTAAATAAAATTTCTAAAATCTTATGCAGAAAAATCCTTGAAAATTTCTTTCAGTAAAATCTACCCTTGAAAGTTTTTTTTTTTTAACCTTTTGTGGTCTACTATGATATTTTGCCATTTGTAATCGCATAGAATAACATTTTCTACTAGTACTAAAATTATGGTGCAATTATGGTGCAGAACAACAATTTGATAGTTGTTTTCAGACAGCTGAAGACTGGCCTGTTTTTGTCTGCTTTTATTCTTCAATTTGCAGCTACAGAAAACCAGTGGAGGGAAAGCATCAGTGAGGTGATGTCATGTGGGCGATTTATGGGTCAGGGGCAGGGATCTGATGACATACAGGTAGGGAGCTGTTGCAGTACACCAATCTCAAGATAACAAAGGACTGAACAATTACCCGAATAGCCTCTATTGAGATAAAAGGAAGCACAATCCTGATAATGTAAAGCAGACACATACAGTACAGTCATGTGTAAAAGTTAGTGCCCTGTCTTTTACCTCTGTTTTTTGCGTGTAAAAACATAATAAAACCCCAATTGATCATACCGGGTCTTAATATAAGGCAAATATAACCTCATACGGACAACAACATTTAACAACCTTTTTTACCATGCCGTTATTGATTTAACAAAAATGAATGAAAAAAGAAAAAAAAAAACATGTGGGCAATACTAAGTAGTCCCTTACCACTTTTACTGGGGTTAAGACAAGTAAGTTGCACCCTTGTCCAGTTGGAGGTGTAAGCATTTGTTTGAGGAGCACTTGCTGCTCATCAATCTGGAAAAGGATATCAAACCAATTCCAAACAGTTGTTTAGTTCAGCGTTCTACAGTGAGAAAGACATAAAGGTCAGACTGTGCAGTGCTCAGAGAAATAGAAAAAAACACTTGTGCCATATCTCAGACTCTACAGGTCCCACCAAGCATGTTAAATGTTAAAGTCCATGACAGTCCAAGCCCGTGACAAGTCCAAGACTAAACGGTACAGAAAGTACGTTTTGTTTGGAATGCTTGCCAGGAGAAACCTTTTCTATCTAAAAGGAACATGAGGTTCACAAAACTGCATCTAAACAAACTATAAGAATTCTGGAACAATGTCCTATGGACAAATAAGACCAAATTGGAGTTGTTTGGCCTTAATACCCAGCACAGTTTTTGGTGAAAACCAAACAGCATATCAGCAGAAACTCATACCTACTGTCAAGCACGGTGGTGGAGGGGTGATGATTTGGCTTGTTTTGAAGCCAGAGGACCTTGACACTTTGCAGCCATTGAGTTGCCCATTACCTCCTCTTTATACTAGAGTTTTCTAGAGGCAAACATGAGGTCATCTGTCTGACAACTAAAGCTTGGTCGTAATTTAGTCATGCAACAGCACAATGATCAGAGCAGACCAGTAAATCTACATCAAAAGGGCTGAAAAACAAGAATCAAGGTTTTGGAATGGATTAGTCAAAGTCCTGCCCTCAACTCAATTGGAATGCTGGGGCAGGATCTTGTGTATATGAGAATGCCCAAAAACCTCAATGAAATTGAGCAATCAAACTGATGTGAGATACTTATAAAGCCATAAGGAAAGCCCTTACTTGAAGTCATTGCTGCTAAAGGTGGATCTACCAGCTATTAAATCTGTGGGGGCTTAGTAATGCCCACATGTTTTTCTCATTGGCTTCGTTTTTGTTAAATAAATATTGGTACAGTGAAAATGTTGTATTTGCCTAATACTAAGACCGGCTATGATCAGATGTTTGTGTTCATACACAAAAAAACATAGAATTAAAAGAGGGGGTACTAACTTTTACACATGACTGGTCAGGCTAGCAAAAATAGAAAAAAATCTTGACATTGCCCAGAAATACCCCAAGGTTGTGTAGATGGAGTGTGTTCTCAAGGGAGATGACAAGTTCTTGACATGTGGATGCATCTCCAGTGATATTTCTCAGCTCACTCTTACTGGGATTTAGTTTCTGGTGATGAGCTGACATTCATGACAAGATGTCCACAAGAAATCTAAGCAGAAATATGAGAGTTCAATAGCAAAAAATATAAGAAAATTTAATTCAATGAAAACCTACACAACACAAATTTTTCTTTATTTTTTGTTTCTGTTTAAAATTAATTTCTCTCATGCTTTGGATAGTTGCTCTGTTTCTTGATCAAACCCCCAGTCTATTTAAAACATTTGGGAATAGTTATCCTAGAGATACATTTTAAAATTTACATAGTTGCATTTACATGCTTTCTGCACTTAACTGTACAATGTAAAAATGTCTAAATAATTTATGGTCAAATATTATTAAATTGTAATTGTTAAAAAAAAAAAGGGAAATGGAAAAATGGGAAAAACCTTTCCAAAACATTAAAGCACCATAAAAACTTTTTTTAAACCGAACCTACTGATTTTTATTATTTCAATTTGGAAACCTAATCCAGTTAGGCTGTATAAAATGCTTAAATTCAGTGGCCTTTTCATCAATATTCATCAGAGTTGTAAACATTAAAATGTATTTTGTTTCATATGTTTTTTTCCCCCCCTGATTTTCTCCCTAATTTATTGTATCCAATTCTTCTCCGTCACTAGGGGGCTCCCACATTAAGGCTCATACTACCACTCGGTCGGGAGGGCCGAAGACTATCACGTGTTTCCTCTGAACCACGTGACGCCAGGCGACCGCATCTTTTCGAACTGCTCACTCTCACACCTTTGGGGGCGGCGTAACACACTCGGAGAACAGCGCTATCCGATCCTTCTGTTTGTATGAGCTCACAGACGCCCCTGATTGGCTGCAGAGCTGTGATTAATGTGGGAGAACTAAGTACCTCTCATCCCTCCCCTCTGAGAGACCTCGACCAATCAGCTCTTTCTAGGCCTCCGGCTGCGAGAGGTTACAGCATCACCCGGGGATCGAACTCGCCATCTCCAAATGATAGGGCGAGCACTTTACCACTGCGGTAAAATAAGGGTATTTATTTATATCAGTTTGATATGCATCTTACTTGCACAGCTTGTCTTTATGGAATAAAAACAAAACTTTTTGTTTCCTTAAATATAACTACTGAGGCACACAACCTTATACCAAGAGTTGTGATTTTAAAGAGCTATGTCACATAAACATTAACAAAATCTTACTCAGTCTACTTAGTCTTGAAGCTAAAATTATTACTGCAATCTACTTCCCCTTCCACCATCTTTACTTGTATGAGTTATGTCATTGCTGTTCTAAAACTTGTTGGCAACACAAAGTATTGTATGTTTTTATGCAGTGAAAAGTATTTTCCCCTTCCTGAAAGTCTCACTTAAATTATTGAGATCATTGAAACAATTTTTTATGTTACACATAGATTACCCAAGTAAATACAAAATCCAGTTTTTCAATGATGATTTCATTTGTTAAGGGAAAAAGCTGTCAGCATCTTGATAAATCATAAATAAACTGTGAGTTTTGAAAAGCTGAGTTAGCCCTAACCCTAAGCCTAGGAGTTCATAAACAAAGCAAGAACAACATCTAAACCACTGCAGGACTCACTTGCCATATTTAAGGTCAGCGTTCATGATTTACAATAAGAAAGAGACTGGGGAAAAATTGGAGAGTTTCAAGGCATAAACCACTGCTGTCCAAAAAGAAGACAATGACTATTGTCTACTTAAAACCCCCAAGATGTTTGTTACAAATATCCCGTGGACTGATAATACAAAAGTTTAACTTTTCGGAAAGTGTGTGTACCGATACACACACCCTTATCTGGCATTTCATACACCTGGCGTTTCATAAAAAGAACATCACTCCAATAGTCAAACATGGTGGTGAAGAATAATTCAAAACTTTTTCACAGCAATGTAGTTAGTGTTTTGAGAGCACGCTCGTTATTGAACAAAGCCCTGATTCAACCTGTTTAATCAGCTGATCTATCACTTGTGACGCTTGTAGTATTTATATACTATATATTTAATGAGAATTTTTGATCTGGTCATTAATGTAGTTTATAAGGAATATGAAGTGTTATGTTTCATATTAATGTTATGTTAGTGTCAAAATCTGAGCTGGATTAGACTACCCATTAGATCCTGCTTTTCAAATGATTGTAATCAACATTTACTCATTCATTTATTTATTCAGTCTCTTTTTTTTGGTATTAGTCACAAGAGGCTTCATATAGAAAACATACAATAATACACAAGGAAATTAGGTACAAATAACCATTTGTCATCTTTCCCCACATCTCCATTACAGTTGTCACATAGATAAGCCATGTAGATTAGAAATAATGCTACAGTACATTTTTATGCAAATATTCAAGTAAACTTTAAAACATTGTCAGTTTGGAGTACAATAATCTTGCACAAATACATTTCAACTTGTTTCATACACCACTATTTAAAGTAATCTGTCATCATAGTTTTCATGTGAACGCATTTAGCTAAAGTACAGCCCTTACTATGCATGTATACATCACTGAATATATAGCTAATAACTAATCAAAACATACATAACAATTCTACAACTAATCTTCAGTTTGCCTTCCATAAAAAAAGGACAAATTGATATTTAGCAAAAACAACATGAATGCTTACAGGAATCAATTCAGTTAATGTTCTTTTGCAATTAAATTCCTGCAGTTGAGTGCATATATAATATTTCTCAATTAATTTCAAAACTAATATAGTTCTAAAATTGTTCTATATAGAGAGGCAACAAAGAAAAAAAAACCTTTTTGTTTGTTTATGTCTTGTATAGAGGTCAGCCAGACCAATGAATTCCGTAGGGTTTCATTAACGTCTGTGTTTTTCCTAAACATTGTAAGAGTTCATTCACCCTAAGTGAATATATCATGAATCATATATCATTAGCAGTCAGCAGCTCCTTGAAGCTCCTACAGAAAATGTGGAATTTAAAATCAAAACAAGTGACCTCTTAACATCTGATTTCGGCCTCTTATTTTATTACATCTAGACTTTCTAGTGAACCTTAAACACCTGCCTTTAGATGTGTTGCCTTTTAATTCATTTGTTTTGAACAGCCATTCTATGGATTTAAATAAATTCCTCAAAAACAAATTCACTTTGTGAAGACATGATCTATATGTATAAAATGTGCATATAAAAAATAAAGTTAGTATTTTGTGAAGTAGTCACTTACTGTAAGTACTGAACCAGTCAAAAGTTTGGATACAAGTTAGGATTCATTTTCTATTCATTTTTTTAACTATAAAATAACACATATGGCATTAAGTAATTATAGGTAACAACGACAACAACAACAGTCAGTTGTTATTTTAAGACATAAAGGTCAGCTGTTCTGGAATAGTTTGTGCATCAAGCACCATGATGAAGACCATCCCAGGAAAGCAAGACCAAAACTTACCTTTGCTGCAGAGAAGTTCATTTTGAGTTACCAGCCTCAAAAATCATAAGTAATTGCGACATCCAATATCAACTGTTCCAAGAAGATTATTGCGTATTTTGGATGCCTTTACATCCAAAGTATTGTTTTAAAATGTAGAAAGAAATAAAAATCAGGAAAGACCATGGCAATAGAACGTGTGTCCAAACTTTTGACTGATAGTGTATCTCATCTATAGTATAAATACAGTTATAAAACACCATTTCAGCTCATTTATATGAACCTCCTCAGAGTACTTATGGAACACTATTACAAAATGTAGATGCTTTCACCATTGAATTAAGGTCATTTACATTTACTCCCCACAGTACACCAAGAAATTGAACGCATTTACCAAGCTACAAAGATGCATTTGAAGTCAGGAGGTTACATATACTGTAGGAAGATAGGTTAGACAGAGAAGTCTTTAAAACTGATTTTAACCACTAAATATATTTCATCTGAACTGACTATAGTCTTGGCAAGTCAGTTAGGTTATCTACTTCATGTAAGACACAAGCGATGTTTCCAATAATTGTTTATGGCTAGATTATTTCACCTATAATTCACTATATCACAATATTAGTAGGTCAAAAGTGGTTCTGTACTCAGTGGACTATGCCTTTAAACAACTTAGAAAATGATGTCATGGCTTTAGAAGTTTCCGATGGGGTAATTGACATCATTTAAGTCAATTGGAGGTCTACCAGTGGATGTATTTTAAGGCCAACCTTCAAACTTAGGGCCTCTTTCTTTGCCATAATGGGAAGAACAAAGTAAATCAGTTAAGTCCGATTCATCATTGAAAAAAAATGCAATCCATCCATATGCCTGAAAATATCACCTTCATCTGTACAAACAATACTATGCATCACAAGACCACATAGCCACCATATCGCTCAGGAAGGAGACATGTACTGTGGTACAAAAAGTACAAATCAATCCCATAAGAAGAGAGAATCTCTATAAACCTGACTCAGTTACACCAGTTCTGTCAGAACTAATGGACTAAAATTCCAGAAGCTTGTTGTAAAAATTCAAAGGCAATATTACCAAGTACTAACTAAGTGAATAGAAACTTCTGACCCACTAGAAATGTGATGAAAGAAATAAAAGCTGAAATAACGTTTCCCTCTGCTATTATTCCGACATTAGTGATCCTAACTGACGTAAGACAGGAAATGTTTACTAGGATTAAATGTCAGAATTGGGAAAAAATTAGTTTAAATGTACTGTATTTGGCTAAGGTGTACGTAAACGTCTGACTTCAATTGCACTGTATGCCTTCCATCCCTATTTACTTTAGACACCATAGTAAACTGAAGCAGTTTAAAACCCAGTTGTGTTTGCCACGCCATAGGTAGGAGCCCAGTCTGGATAAGTATCTAGAGAAAAGATTGGTCTTCCCCACGTACTGACAGCCAACAGGACTGAAAGAACACCAATGACGTTCATGCCCAGTCCAGCTTTGACCTGAAAATAGTAAGCATCCACAAAGCCAGTATTATCACATTGACTCTCAGCTTGCACAGTGATCAAGACACAATTGCCTTGCATATTTAATATGCATCGATAATGACTCACCATATCCATGATTTTTACATGCCCGTATGCAAAGACAATAGCATTTGGAGGATTGGAAACAGGAAGCAAGAAGGAGAATGACACACTAATGGTTGCTGGTATCAGCATGTAGAGGGGGTTGACATTGATGGCTTCAGCCTGATAATGACATATAGATAATACTCAGTAATATTAACATGAATGCTGAAAACCATGCTGCATTTTCATATAATGTAAAGAAACACATTTTTATTTTTTCTAACGTAACATACCAATGGAGCAAGTATGGGAAGGAAGATAGTGATGGTGGCTGGATTACTAGCCACTTCTGTAATGGACGTGACAATCAGACAGGCAATAGTGACAATGGCCAATACTGGGAGATTCCCCAATGGACTCATCAGTTCTGCAACCCAAGTGGATAAACCAGATACCTGTGGGTTTAATAATAGAATGAGTAGAAAAGTCATTATTTAAATCTGTTGAATAAAATTCTTTTTAAACCCTCTAAGTAACCTTTTAATATTCCAGTGGTCATTTGATTTAACATGTTGTACCAGAACTCTAAAATAGCAGTTGTAAGAACTCTAAAATAAAAATGAGGACTTTAATAATGGTGGGTTGAGACTTTTACCACTGTAAATTAAACCATACATTTTCCCGATGTAGTTCTAGACCACTGGGAAGGTCACTGCGCTTAAAATTTGGCACTTTAAAGATAAAACTGGATACCACTGATCTAAACCCACCACTTAATTTCTAAACTTTGCCTTTAAATATCACACGTCCAAACACTACAATTCATTACATGGCTTTAATATAATTAAGCTCTATATCTAAAGTGTCTAAAGTTGCACTTTCTGACGGTGAAATTCATATGCAACAAGTCTAGAATGGCTGTCAGCCATATCCCTTTGAGGATGTTCAGTGCTAAACTTCCCAAGACGTTAGAATTGCTGGATCAAAAGCATATAATGCATAGTCCTCTCATTGTTCTATGCACAAAGAATAATAAATGGCAAAGGCTTTCATTTTTAACCTCTCACGCTGACAGAACAAAAACCGAAAGAGACATGTCCTGCTCTGATGGTGGGAAAGTAGATGCTTCGTAACACTTGATAAATCACAACGGCCACTGTGATAATGCAATGCTCATGCAAAGAGTGCATATAATCATCTTATCTAATCATCCAATTGTGTGGCAGCAGAGCAATATAAAAAAAATCAGGTCAAGAGCTTCGGTTAATAGCCAAATCAAACGTCAAAATGAGGAAAAGTCTCAGTTACTTTAACTTCGGCACCTCTGTAGGCGCGAGGTCGACTGGTTTACATATTTCACTTTTGTTCACATTGGATTTTCAACAGTCAACAGTCTCTGGAGTTCAGGCAGAATCGTGCCCGAAAAAAAGAAAAAAACCTACATAAATCCTTTTTGTGGAGAGTCTGAGGGGTGAAGCATCTGATTAATGAAAGAGATCAAAGGAGAATGACCAGACTGGTTTGAGCTAATAGGAAGTCCATAGTAACTCAGAGCAGAATGGCATCTCAGAATTCTTAACATATCAAAGCTTTATGTGGATGGGCTACAACAACAGACGAATCTGCTCCTATCCTTCAAGAACATGAGAGACTAGTGCGGGTACAGACTTACCCAAGGTCGTCAGCTGTAGACTGGTAAAAGACCAAATTATTATTTTTTTTTTTGGATTCCTCAGCTCAAACCAATCTAGCCATTTTCCTCTGACCTCTCTTATCAACAACATGTTTCCACTCACTGTCACCACTCACTCAGAACTGTCAATCACTTTTGATTGTTTTTTTGTACACTTCTATATAAAAGTTTGAGACTGCTATGTGTAAAAATGTCAAGAGATCAGCGGTTTATGAAATACTCAGACCAGCGCCTTTGGTACCAACATCCATGCCACAGTTAATGTCTCAGAGATCACACTTTTCTTTCTTCTGATGTTTGATTTAAACAATAACTGAAGCTCTTGACCTGTATCTGCATGATTTTATTGTTTACACTGCTGCCACATGATTGGCTGATTAGATAGCAACATGAAATATATTTAGGTGTGTGCATGTGTGTGTGTGTTTTTGTATGTGTGTGTGTGTGTGTGAACATTGCTATCAGCAAAATTTGTGTTCACTGCAGAAAATGTTACCTTGGTGCCCTCTGCTAATGCAAAACCCCCTCCCACAAGAAGACAGATCTCCCACGGCATACAGGACTGGAATTCCTTCCATGATATCATACCATCTATGAGAAATGAGGGTGGTGAAACGTCATACTTATATACATACATACATACGTACTTACATACATACATATATACATTCATACATAAAGTACATGCATAAATATAAAGTTAATGAGGATGGTTAAGCAGGTACCATAATTATCTGCAGTGGGCTTCTTAGAAGGAATGATGAACAACAACATGCCCAGAAGGAGAGCCACAGTGGCATCAGTTGCATATCCTGAATAGCTAGAGAGAGCAATAAGACATCAATAATTAGAATGAAATGTGAGAAGATCTTTATAATTATTATTATGGAGTCTGTTTTTTTTTGTTCATTTATGTTAAGAGATGAAGCACGGTAAGTTAGTATGATCTCAGTGCACTCACTCAGGAAACAGAGATGCCCAACCTGGCATGAAGCCCGGCTCTCGCACAAACCAGAGCACTGCCATCAGGACGAAAATAACAAGGGTGATCATCTCTTGTCGACTAGAGGGAAAAAATAAATCAAAGTGAAAGAATGTTAAAAAATGTACTCTCCTATGCCAACTTTCACTCACACACTCACACAAAACATAAACTCATCATGAATAACATTGCATTACTTTAGATTCTATTATGCTTTTGAAGTGGAACTTTCTTTAATATGTCTATTTGATGAATACAATCAATAAAATCATCTCTTTATTATGTAGCGTTTCTACATAAACATTTACCACTTATTATGACACTTATGACAAATTTTTATTAACATATATGACTATTTACAGCAGTGTCTGACCTCATGCTCCCCAGTGCATTGTACTGATCTTGGATATGCTTGGCTGCTGCAATCTCTCTCTCAGAACGACTCCTTCTGAAGGACAGCATGGAGCAGAAACTGAGGGGCAAGAAAAAAAAATATTGTTTAGATTCACCATAAAGTTTAAATATAAAATGTAAATTACCTAGGAGGAAACACAATCTGGTTTGCCAGCATCATTCTTTGTTCCACTTTAAGGATTAAGTGTTTGTGTGTGTTCGTGTGTGTGTGTGTGTAATATACAGTACTGTGCTAAAGTCTTGAAACACTTACTAAATTAAATAAAATTAAATTAATGGGAACAAACGTTTTACTGTGAAAGTCTGCAATGTGCCTAAAGATACAATTTTAAAATTGGTTGTTTATGTAACGACCTCAGCAGCAACCTCATTTCCCCTCTCATCTGTTCCAATCACTCAGCTTTCAGCATGACCAGTATACTAATCACCGGCCTGATCACCTGTTATCATCTGTACCTGGTTCTCACTGCTTCATGCCTTAAGTTAGATTATTATATATTTTTTTAAATGCTTAAAAAAACTTGTCACTGGGTGGCTTAACAAACAAAAAACATTCCCCAGAAACTACTCAGGTACAGGTACTAGACTGAAAATGAGAGCTCAAAAAAAATCCTTCAGGAAGCCTGGAGATCTATTCCTCACGGCTATGTTAAAAGTCTGGGTCCTTGGAAGCAAAATATGATGAAATGAGGGCTTGATCAAGACTTTTGCACTATAAGTGCAGTAGATATGGAACTATAAGTAAAGCACTATTTGCAGTATAAGTGAAGTAGATATGGAAGGTATGAATGATCCAAGAGTATGAAATACATAATTAACACTCACTTAGTGCCCAAAAACAGCCAATGTAGCCATATCCAAGCCAAAATCAGAACAATAATGCAGATAGGCAGAGCGAAAATAAACCAGTTTCCAAAATTGATGGACTTGCATTCTGGGTAAAATCTGTAAAAGAAACCGTCAATACTTAAAACCATGCAGTTAAATTTTTCCTTCTGATGAATAAATTTATTCAAATACGAAACTGCACACAGGACTGAGTTGTATTTTTGAAAACTTACTGATGAATGTATTCAGCAAAAACAAGATTCGAGGAAGTTCCTGGTAAAGTTGAGAGTCCACCGATGTTTGCAGAGTAGGCGATGGCCAGAGACAAGCTTTTGCACATCATTTGATCTCGATGTGTTATGAAGTTTGAGTGTAACGGAGAACTCGGCACAGACTGAGGGATTGATGAAGAAAAAGTATTAACAGTCAACATTTACAGTGGAGTTACCACCTGGAATGTTACCAACTAGTCAGACTAGACTTTTTCTGATGGGTGTGAAAACAGCATACTTAATTACGGTCATAAGGGTTTTTAATTTTAAGCGTGTCTGTGACGAAAGCAACTGGATGCAAGTGCAGAAAAAAAAATATTATAACAACTTGACTAGTGAACAACATTAAGCCAAAGAAGGCCAAATAATATTTAACATGAAAAAAGCTTCTCATGGTACAAATAACATAACGTAAAATCCATGCAATGCTTAAACCACTAAGGAAGGAAAACCTAGAAATTAAATAGTGTAGGCAGATATGTGTGTGCCTGCCTGTGTGTCAGTGTGTGTGTGTCTGTCTGTGTCATTTACCTCTGTGGCATTATCCTCCTCGGGTACAGTAACAACAAATTCCTTAAGTGCTGTCCCTGTGCTGTATAGGAAAAAAGCAAGATCAATGAGTACTAGTGAAGGAGATGATACAAGTGAACAGGTTACTTATAGTAAAACAAAAGTTCATCGTGGTCACCTGTTCTCATCTGTGGTTTTCTCACACTGTTTCTCACCATCTATGAAATCAAACAACATGGCATTTCAAAAATATGAAAATCAGCCATATTTGGCATATTCTTTGACTCGGATGCTTCATGAAACTGACCTCCTTCCAGCTGGAGTGCGGGATTGCAGATGCCTTTCAAAGGCTTATCCTGCTGCCTGTTGACCTGGTCCTCTGCACCCGTGACCTGCTGCATCACGGCCTCTGCTATTGGCATCACCATGGCCACTGTTGAGGTGTTGCTCAGCCACATGGAGAGGAAAGCACAGCCTACCATGAACCCTAGCATCAACCTACGGGAATGAGTGCATTATATACATCAGAATGTCAGTTAACATTCAATAATTTCTTAAAAAAACACAATTCTTCAAAAACATTTATATTATAATATGTTTTACCGGGCCATTTAAATTACTTAATCAGCCTCTGAATATCAGGCATTAAATGTGCATTAAACTACAAAATCAAAGGCTTTAATTGAATGCAATTTATTTTAAATGACTAAATAAAAGGACTAATAAAGAAGAGGATGAGAAAAATCAACTAGACCCACATGCCAGGGTTCACTCCAACTATAGTGACCAGTCTGAGAGCAATTCGCCGGTGCAGACCCCACTTCTCAATCGAGGTAGCCAGACAGATAACTCCAAGGAGGAGTAAGTGGAAATCTTTGAAATACATTGTTGCAACCTGTGTATGAAGCAAAGTAGACTCAGACAGTGCATTCAGTACAGTCATGGCGTCTAATAATTTTGCAAATGCATGCAATATAAAAAATGACATCAATCAATTTTCAGACGTCTTGAATTTAGAATGAAGCTTACTGCTGAGGACTTCATAATGCCAAAGAGGGGGAAGAGAAGTGCTGGCAGGAGGGCCGTCACAGACAGGGGCATTGCCTCTGTCATCCAGAACACCGCCATCAGCACCAGTGTAAACGCACATTCAGCCTCCTGAAGAATGTCACATGATTATTCACAGTATATGGAGTATATGTAAACTCTAATAAACTCTAATGATGTTGCAATAAAAAGTGATAACACCAGCAAACATTAGGCAAGCAACAGCAATATTAGCCTTTAGGTGTCTTTTAGCTTTACTTTTATCACAACTTAACACAAGTTACAAAATTGCCCAGACATCTACAGATGATTAACTGAATGATTTGCGTTACTCCCATAAACTCATAAAAATATAAAAGTCAAAGGTTAAAGACAAACACTATATCGCCAAAAAGTATATGGCTAGATCATATTTTATTCCCTTCTTGCTGTTATAATAACCTCCACTCCAAAGCTTTACACTAGACTTTGGTGTATTGTTGTGGGGACTTGCATATTCATCCCCATCAGCATTCATGAGGTCAGGCGCTGATGTTCATTAGGACTGAGGTCAGGGTTCTGGGCTTCACTCTATCTTTGGCAAGTTCCAGAATGTCTTTATGGACCATTGTGTACAGGGGGATTGTCAAAGTGGAGCAGCTTTGGTCCCAGTGAAGAACAAGAACATTTTAAAGCTATAGCAAACAAAGACATTCAAAACAAATGGGTGCTTTCCTAGTTAAGCCAACAGTTTTAGGAATTGTGTGCTAGTCGGGTGATCATATAGAGTAAATGATTACTAGAAAATGAATGTATTGTTTCCATTATTGTGAGTCATTTATCATAAGTCGAACTGAGGTTACCATTGTTTTTTCTATGGTATTTTCTTATGCTTATGTTATACTAAACAAAACAAACCTGTTACCAGACATGTTATTTTGAATCTTGCTCAAATTGTTACGTTTTTGTCCATTTTCATTCCACCATATTCCACATTATTACAAATTTTAATCAACTTTTTGGTTTTCTGGACTATAAGTCCTTTTGATTTTTTTTGTTGTTGCATACACTCACCTTTGTGTTGATGACTAGGGGAAGCGGTAGCATTAGGAGTGGTGTGAGAATGATGATCAACAGACTGCGAAAGTTCCATAGCTCTCCAATAACCGCCATCATCACTGAGCTGACTGATTAGTGACTCTATCACGCCATGCTTAAATATGCTGCCAGTGACTGATCTTTGTCCATGTACCACCTTTGACCTACAATCATGCTGGTACTGGCGTGTGAGTTATCTGAGGAGGATGAATCTCACCGGAGTATTGTTTCAAAAGATTAAGCTTTAACATTCGTGGAATCCCGCGGCTTTTCTAGAGGTGGTATGACCTTAGTGACACTTATTGTGGGCGAAATTGATATGTACACAAGAGTTCTGAGAAGAATTGACTTATAAAGCAAAACAAATATTTGTCAATCTGTGTATATTAACCTTGAACCTCATAAATTATAAAACTGAAATAAAATGAAATAAAACTTCACCACTGACCAATTATGTTAATGGGTAGGCATTTTAGATGAGAAGATACAAATGGATCTTTTAAAAAATAAGTATTATTCTGCATTGTTTTTTACACCGTAGAATCTTCATTCTGCATCCTGTACACACTAAGATTGGCTGGTTTCCTTATACCGGACGTTTTTCTGCGAAGTAATGCCTCCATGGATCAGATTTGTTTGTAAAGCACACCTCACAAATCCATGATCAAATAAAGATCTGTGAAATATGGAGTCAATTCAAACAACATTTTTTTTCATAGTGTTGCTGGACACATTATTCTGCTGAAAGAGGCCACTGCCATGGGGGAATACTTTTGCCATGAAAGCAAATACTTATTTGCAACTATATTTAGGTACTGTGGGTGGTATATGTCAAAGTAACATACACATGAATGCCAGAACCCAAGGTTTCCCAGCAGAAGATTGTCCAGAGAATAACACTGCCACTTACAGCTCACTTTATTCCCATAGTGCATCTTGGTGCCAACTCATCCTCAGGTACGTGACACACACGAACTCGGCCATTAACATGATGCGAAAGGAAATAGGATTAATCAGAATAGGTTACCTTCTTTTTTTGCAATTTGTGCTATAGCCATCACTCCACACTGCATCAATGAAAAAGATATGAACAGAGACCTGAGTTCTGAGAAGAACTGACATATAAAGGAAAATAAATACTTGTCACTGTGTGGATATTAAATTTTAATCCTCTTACCATGGAATTATATAAATCATTACCACTGACCAATTATGTAAATAAATAGAACTTAGAATGCCTAGAATTGTTTGGTTTCTTTACACATGAAAAAGCATTAAATTGCTTAATCTGTGGATTCCTGCTCTCTTCTAGGAAAGATCAGTATTTTCAGACCAGTTGTCCAAGAACATGGAATTGGCACGCTTTTCCACTAAATCAAAGATCACAATGGTCCTAAGACACTGTTAAAGAATAACAATATCACCTAGAAAACACAAATCTATTACTGAGACACACCAGTACATGATGCATGATGAGCTCCGAAGTTGTTCTTGGAGGGTTGGGACAATTGTCTTTAATGGACACCATTCCATATTTTTTTTTTATATGATGAATACATGCAAAAATGTATTATCTGTATTCTAGAAATAGTTTATTAAGATTTACTGTTGTTTTTTAGTCAATATGTTTATCTTAAAACACCACAGAAATGGATGAATCAGTTATTAAATTACTGTCTTTCATGGGGCCATCATCTCCTTGCCAAAAACCAACCAACTAAAAATAAATAAATAAATAAATAAATAAATAAATAAATAAATGAATGAATGAATGAATGATATCTAGGTTTATGAAGCCTAAGGTACTCTCAAGATCAAATAATGTTCATCCTGCAATCTCTTAAGTCCAAGTTGTTTACTGTAAAGTATTACAGATATTGTAAATAGATGCAATTACTTGCCACTACAAGGTGCAAAGGCAATATTGCAAATCTTTGGAAAGATTTTATTTTTTTTGTGAACTGAAAAGCTGTTACCAGTAGCCTTCTATTCATTAATTAAATGTCCCTCACAGAAGCAATGATTACTTAATTATTATGTTTTTGATTACAATAAAATTATTTATTAAAAAGAGGGTTATTTTTTTGTGTTTTTACAAGCGTCTTAATTTTTATTTTTTTTTACACATTTTTTATGTTTACCTGAATGGAAATTTGAATTTTTTTCTCTTGATGTTTATCTAGATGTAGAATAATTATGAACCCTTTCACCTGCACATAACTGTGGGCAATAAGTAACCAACTGACTTTCATTGAAATTCAAATAGTAGTAAAGCTGCACTCACGCTCTTTTGAAGTTATAATTAACCTCAAAAAACCCATATAAAGTCATTTTCTCTGCTGCTGATATAATAAACAGCTGTACAATTAAATAATAAACAAAAATCTATATGAGACCTATATATTGACAGGTTTTCCCATCTCCCTGCCTCACTACTACCAAGATAAACCCAACTAAAGTGGTGCCAACTATGAACAGCCCGTGACAGATTAATAGTTTAATTATATGGATCATCTTTACTGCTGTTTATCTGACATCAGATAAGAGACTGGACTGATTGTCCAAACATTATTTTTCCAGAGCTTTTTCAATTGACATGACACCTGGAAACTGTTTTAATGGACACTTGATATATCATTGGCAGAAATGACATTTCAGAAAATGGAAAGCAGGGTTTAAATGTGTATCCTTTCAAATTTAGTTAGTGTGTAAATTGAGAAAGACTGAAATCTCTCAATTACCTCTTAAGCGTGTTACTTTCAGAGTTGTGTATTTACTGATTCTTTGCTATAGAGAAATAAAACTATGCTGCCTGTACAGCAGCTTTGCCTACTACATTAGCAATGCTTTTGATCAAAGCTACAAAAAACAATGATTTGTTAAAGCTACAAATTTTATAAGTTTTATACCGTAGCTTCAGTCCACTACAAAGAAGAAATTGGGCGTCTCACTGATGCTTTAAAATTAATAAATAAGTACAGATTTTGACTTTTTAATTCTAACTGCATATTGTGAATCATCCATCATCCAGTTATAACCATGGCTATATTTCCTTATGATTATTCGATCATTAGTACATTAGACTTAAAGTAACACCAATTTAGCTTTCAACAGATTACAGTATATTGTACAGTACCATGTGTTTACTTGCAAAATTCCTCAAAATTTCTGGAGTGCTTGGATTATGTTCCTCCTAAATGCCATAAATCTTTATGGCACAATAGAGCAAAGGATATGGTTTCATAGGGGAAAAAAAATCTATCTCAAAGACTTTATTTCATCTTTAAATGTCTTAAACAATCCAGTACAGTGGAGTATAGTGGAGAGTAGCTACCACTAAACCAGCACATGCATGTCAGCAAATCATCATTGTAAAACAGGTCTATAACTAAGTGTATTGTCCTCTTTATTACAATTGAAATAAATACGAGGTTTCCGTTGACGTTGAGATACAGTTGGAGGCATTGTCGTTAAGAGTTCTGAGAAAATATGGTCAGCACGGTTCAAAATTTTATGGCACTCTGTATGACGACAATAAAGGCTTCCTCTTCTCTCTTGTAGTGATGGGTTTGGTGACCAGCAGGTGGCTGTGGGCAATAGGCTGTGAGTCCACATGGAGATTCTCCATCTTCACAGGGATCTGGGTTAAAGTGTGTTTATGGTTAATGTTGTAGATGAACACAGAGCTGTATGTGTACAAGGAAGTAATGACATAAAAATCCCAGGTCATGCTTACATACCAAGAAATAAGGTACGGAGTTTAAACTTTAATAGTGTTACTTGTAAAAATTTGTGAAATGATTTGATTTCCGGTTTGCCATTTTATTATACAGATAATAAGAGGATAATAAAAGAGAATAAAAAAATATCCCAGATAAAAGATCAGATTAACATTTCGGTTATCAAATTAACATGTATGTGATCTATGTCAGTACTATGGATTTAATACTTATTACAAACTAAGACATAGAACCAACTAAAAAAAAAAATGCCTTTATGAATCACACAAAGTTTGGAGGTGAAAATGCCATGGCCCAAAGGTTGTAATAAACATTATAAGTGAGATGCTTGTATAGAATGGAATGTTTTTAGATCTTTTCAAGTTTTCCTCATTTTCTTTTGTTTCAGTCATCTTAAAATGGAGTCAAATCCTTTTTTTTTTTTTTTTTTCCTAATTTATTGTACTCATAATAGGGAAGCTCTATGGGGTTTAGGTCCAGATTCTACTGGACTTTTACTGAGTGGTTCTGAAGCCAGTCCTATGTCTTCTTGGTGGTATGCTCAGGATAGCTCTTTATATTTCTGCTTCCATTTTCTGACTAGTCTAACAATCCCAGTTGCAGAAAAAAACATCCCCAGCAGCATGATGCTGCTGCCACCATGTTTCACTGTGGGAGTAGTTTTAATAGGGTGTTGGACAGTGTCTGAATTACTGATTTCAAATAGGTCAATCTTTATGTCATCAGACCAGATGATTTTGTTTCAGGCGCTTTTTGGCAAACGCCCAGCATGTCATGTGCTTTTTAGTATGTAATGGCTTCTGTCGGGCCACTGTATCACAGAGGCCTGATTGATGGAGTGCTGCAATGATGGCTTTCCTGCTATAAGGTTCTCCCATCTTCACAAGGGAATTCAGGATGTGATTTATAGTGACCCTTGGGTTCTTGGTTACCTGTCTGACCAAGGCTCTTCATCCCCAATTACTCAGTTTCACTGGGCAGACAGATCTAGGAAGACTGTTGGTTGTTCAAAATATCTTGAAGGTTGCTGTGCTCTCACACACTTACAATGCTGCAGAAATTTTCTTGAACCCTTCCCATATCTGTGACTTGACACAGTCCTGTCCTGTAGGTCTACAGATAATTCCCTTTAGCTCATGACTTTATTTTCTTTATTTTGTGACACCTTATATAGACAAGTGTGTGCCTTTCCTAATTATGTCCAATGAATTAAATTCACAGGAAGACTCCATGTTGTAAAAGCATCTCAAGGACCTCAAGCATCTTAGGTCGTACCAGTGCTTAAAAAGTGTTTAAAAAAGGGACTGACTACTTATGTAAATGTGATGTTTCAGTCTTGATTTATTATCTTATATAAAAAAACAAGAACAAAAACAAAAAAAAACAGTTTTTACTTTGTCATTGTAAAATATTGTGTGTAAAATTATGAGAAAATGGATTTACCCAACTAGATAAATCCAACTAAAGTGGTGGCACCTATTGTACAGTGTGAACAAACTTTGAATATAAAATCATTATAAAATTAAATATTTGTTTATATGGCTCATCTTTACTTCTGTTTATCTGACATAAGAAAAGAGACTGGACTTATTGTCCTATCATTATTTTCTCCAGCGATTTTTCAATTGACATGAAACCTGGAAACTGTTTTAATGGACACTTTGTACAACATTAGCAGAAATGACATTACAGAACATGGACTTAGTAATGAAACATCCTTATACACTTGCAACCTCAAACAAGTATAAACAATTCTTTGTATTGTTAGGAAGTGAATGGGGTATAAAAAATTACAGCGGGGGTGCAACTCCATAGTCCTCAAAACAAAAATGAAACTACAAGGTGTCAGTGTTCAGTGTCATGGTTTAAAGGTGTATCCCTTCAAATGTAGTTTGTGTATAAATTATGAAACACTAAAAATGCTCAATTACCTCTCAAGCTCTGTCGGAATTGTGCATTTACTGATTCTTTGCTATTTTAAAGGACAACGACACATAATTTGTGTAAAACTTTTTAAGCCAATTCCATCAGAGTATTATGTTAGGATTGCACTAAATAGTCCAGAAACTGCTACAGTATAGAAAAGGTAGTGTTATGCTAGTAGCATGCTGGCTAGCAGAAATGTAAAATACTGTACACATTTTTGGAAGCCTTTGTGAAAAAGTAGTATAAATTGTCACGTTTAAAATATATAGACTCTTTTCCAAAAAAACAAGAATAATTTTCTGATTGTGTGTTCACGTTCTTATCATTCAATCAATTAATCAATCAATCAATCAAGATTAAAGGGATTTATACTGTAGCTTCTGTCCACTACAGAAAAGAAATTGAGCACCTCACTGATATTTATTTATTAGCAATTTATAAGACTCAAGAACAGATTTTATATTGTGAATCATCCATCTTCTAATAATAACCATGGCTATATTTCATAATTATTACATTAGTACATTACATTATACTTAAAGTAACACCAATTTTGCTTTCAACTGATTAATGTGGACCTTGTGTTTACTTGCACAAAATTTCTGGATTCAAAATGCTATACTTTTGTGCTTGGATTATGTTCCTGCTATATTTGGCTCATGTAGAAATCACAAGCAATAAACTTTTATGACAAGAAAATCATGGACAAGAGAGCACAAGAGATGGTTATATAAAAATAGATCACAGTCTTTATTTCATCTTTAAATGTCTTAACCAATCCAGTACAGAGAGAGTAACTACCACTAAACCAGCACATGCATGTCTGCAAATCATCATGGTAAAACAGGTCTATAACTACAGTAAGTGTATTGCCCTCTTTATTACAATTGAAATGAATACAGAGGTTGAGATACGGTTGGAGGCATTGTAGTTAATGTTCTCCTGAGACTACCTATAGGTAGTGGTCACCATTTAGTTCCTAATTTTGTTAGGATACTTCTTCTTCATGGTAGTGAGTTTGGTGACCAGCAAGTGGTTGTAGCCAACAAACTTTGAATCCACATTGTGGAGATACTCCACCATAACAGGGATCTTGGAGAAGTACTTCCGGGCCAGAGAGTGTTTATGCTTAATGTCACAGATGAACATGGAGCCATATGTCTACAAGGAAGTGTTGAGATAAAAATCCCAGATCATGTTTCAGTAACAATTAGATAAATAAGATGTGAAGTGTTATTTAATTTGTAAAATAATTTGATTTCAGGTTTAAATATTCAAGTCTTTTCTACTTTTTCCTCGAAGCATGGAATCATATATGGACATGTCAGTACTATGGATTTAATACTTATTACAAACCAAGACACACAGAACCAACTAAAAAATGAAATACTTTTATAAATCACAGAAATATGTTCACTGCTTGCTGGTGAAAATGCCAGGACCCAAAGCTTGTAATAAACATTTCTATATGTGAGCTGTGTGTGCCTCCTACCTTGTGTATGTTTCTGACTTTGAGGTGAGCAGCTGCCTCCTCCTTGGTAAGCAGTATGCAGTTCCAGGGGCTCCACTCACAATACTTGTCCCAGCGCACCATCACCAGGTCATGCAAGTTGTTCCATGCACTCAATGCAGACTGAGCAAACCAAACCACATCGACCAGATAGCGAATATCCTGCTCCTATGGTATAAACACATGCCATAATGGAAGAATAAACAACACCAGTGATCTGCTAATTGCAAAATCATCACTCAATATATTTTATGTATACATACGTACTAGCATACCATTAACCCATCATGCTTTTTAAAAACGTTTTGGCAAATGCCCAAATGTCTGCTCTACCTGTAGGAGGTAAGGGATCTTGGCATCTGGGTTGACTTCTGATTCATCCTTGCACAGACGTTTCAGAATGGTTTTATAAAAGGAGAAGTCTTTTCTTTGCCGAGCCTCATTGTCCAGCGCTTTGCAGTGGCGGCAAAGGCGCAGCATGCGTGAGTTCACTGTTAGAGAGAACTCGGAGCTCGGCAGGAACTTGCTGCAGCCACGGCAAAAGCGGACATTCTTGAGATGTTCTGAGTCTTGAGGTACCTGGGAAACAAGAAAAGAAAAATGCAACATAGTTGTAAAATTAACACATCAATCGTATGTGTAGCTTATGCCCAGTGTTCATATAAAACTGTGACTTGGCAGTTTGTAATGGTTTATTGTCTGCATGTCATGCTGTTCCTCGTTACCTGTTTATCAGGTGTTTTTACTGCTCTCCGAGCTAGGTTACTGGTTAGGTTAGAGCTAGGTTATGCAATGTGCACATTTGTATTGGGGCTCCCAAATGATACAACTAAAGAGCATTCACCATAATGTCAGGAGGTTACAAGTTTCTACCCCAACACTGCCACAGCCATCCATGACAAAGAGTCAAGGGAGCATGGAGCCATCATTCAATCATGCATCTGTGAGCTCATGTAGGCAGAAGAAAGCCAATAGCACTTTTCTCTAAGAATGCTATGCTACCCTATGAGCATGTGCACAGTTTCAAAAGTTGAAGTCTAAGAGGAGTCATGCATTAACTTTAAATTCATTTTGAATTTATAGCAATGATAATAACTTATTATACTTAAGGTTTCAGAAATAATAATAATAATAATAATAATAATAATAGTTAGGCTATTTATCTAAACTTATTTCAACTTATTAACAGGTAATAGGAAAGCTTTTTTGCTTTGATAGAATAAGCATCAATCAGACACATTTGTACATACTCGCAGCACTTTGGACACCTGAGGGTTGAAAGTGGGGTTTTTGATGTACTGGAGGAAGAGTGTGGCAATTCTCTTCCTCAGTCCCTCCAGGTTACTCTCCCTCACACTTCTCATCAGTAGATCAGCCTCTCTGTCAATTAGCTCCACAATATCTCGAGTCAGCTTACAGTCATGTTCCTAAACACGAACAACAAAACACACAAACACCAAAACAGAAAACTTGAGCTCGGCACTATACCTCCAGATATTTGATGTATGTATCCTATTGCATACATAGAGCATAGACATAGCAACGATGTCTTCTTTATTTCTAGTAGTTATTTATGTAGTAATGATTATAGAAAAGAGGAAAAAAATGCAGATCTTTGTTGACCTTGACAGTATGTTTGAGAGTAAGCAGAACATCCAGACGCTCCTCCTTGCTCAGATAGCCCTGGGTGAGGCTGCAGTAGAGATCCCGAAGCTCTCTGGCCCTAATGGTGTGCAGTGTATCCATCTGGGTCATTGTGCCATCAGACGCTTGCCATCGCTTCGGGGCAGCACACTGCACCAAGAAAACAATGGAGTACGAAAATATTTATGTTGATTTTTACTTGGTTAACCAGCTTATGCTAAAACCTTTGCATGTTGTACACTGTGGAGCGAGCACATAACAGGAGGCTGTTAACAAATTAGGAAATATAAGAACCTTGTTGAGGAAAGCTTGCGCTTCCTTTTCCTGTTTCTTTTCTCCTGCAGCTATTCGGTGATGTTCGATAGATACAATGAACTGTGTCTCCTGCTCCAAAAGTGCACACAGAGCTGCTTTCCTTTCTGCTCCACACAAAGTGGCATTAATGTGCTCCAGTTCTTCCTGTCTCCAGCCTAGCACAGAGAGACAGAGGTGTCAGTGCTGTATGTAGTCTACACAGTTTCCCTATGGGATAAATAAAGTTCTTTGAATCTCAAATGCTGAATGAAAATCTTAATCATAATTATTTTGCTCAGTGATAAATAAGGGGCGCTGGTGGCTCAGTGGTAGGTGTTTCTCCTGCCATGCGGAAGGCCCGGGTTCGATTCCCAGCCAGTGCCCAAA